>SJYX01005380.1:166366-238504 GCA_006410675.1 Oreotragus oreotragus
ATGATGCTGTGAAAGTGCTGCACTCAATATGCCAGCAAATTTGGAAAGCTCAGTAGTAGCCACAGGACTGGAAAAGGTCAGTTTTCCTTTCAATCCCTAAGGAAAGCAATGCCAAAGGATGCTCAAACTACCGCACAATTGCACTCATCTCACACACTAGTAAAGTAATGCTCAAAATTCTCCAAGCCAGGCTTCAGCAACACGTGAACCGTGAACTTACAAATGTTCAAGCTGGTTTTAGAAAAGGCAGAGGAACCAGAGATCAAATTGCCAACATTTGCTGGATCATCAAAGAAGCCAGAAATTTCCAGAAAAAATCTATTTCTGCTTTATTGACTATGCCAAAGCCTTTGACTGTGTAGATCACAATAAACTGTGGAAAATTCTGAAAGAGATGGGAATACCAGACCACCTACCCTGCCTCTTGAGAAACCTGTATGCAGGTCAGGAAGCAACAGTTAGAACTGGACATGGAAGAACAGACTGGTTCCAAATAGGAAAAGGAGTACGTCAAGGCTATATATTGTCACCCTGCTTATTTAACTTCTATGCAGAGTACATCATGAGAAACGCTGGGCTGGAGGAAGCACAAGCTGGCATCAAGATTGCCAGGAGAAATATCAATAACCTCAGATATCCAGATGACACCACCCTTATGCCAGAAAGTGAAGAGGAACTAAAGAGTCTCTTGATGAAAGTGAGAAAGAGAGTGAAAAACTTGGTTTAAAGCTCAATATTCAGAAAACTAAGATCATGGCATCCAGTTCCATCACTTCATGGCAAATAGATGGGGAAACAGTGGAAACAACTTTATCTTTTGAGGCTCCAAAATCACTGCATATGGTGACTGCAGCCATGAAATTAAAAAACACTTACTCCTTGGAAGGAAAGTTATGGCCAACCTAGACAGCATATTAAAAAGCAGAGACATTACTTTGCCAACAAAGGTCTGTCTAGTCAAGGCTACGGTTTTCCCAGTAGTCATGTATGGATGTGAGAGTTGGACTATAAAGAAAGCTGAGTGCCAAAGAATTGATGCTTTTGAACTGTGGTGTTGGTGAAGACTCTTGAGAGTCCCTTGGACTGCAAGAAAATCCAACCAGTCCATCCTAAAGGAAATCAGTCCTGAATATTCATTGGAAGGACTGATGCTGAAGCTGAAACTCCAATACTTTGGCCACCTGATGTGAAGAACTGACTCATTTGAAAAGACCCTGATTCTGGGAAAGATTGAAGGCAGGAGGAGAAGGGGACGACAGAGGTGAGATGGTTGGATGGCATCACTGACTAAATGGAAATGAATTTGAGCAAGTTCCGGGAGTTGATGATGGACAAGGAGGCCTGGCGTGCTGTAGTTCATGGGGTCGCAATGAGTCGGACACAACTGAGTGACTGAACTGTACTGAACTGATGACTGGATATGTCCCTTAAGCTAATAAGGCAAATATCAGGTGTTCTTCTGAAAGGCACTGCTCTAAAAGGGTTCTTCTATTGTTCATTGTCACTATAGCTTCACCTTCTCCTCATCTAAGCCCTAAGCTCCCTAAAGCTACAAGAGACATCTACTATTACATCTAACAGCCCCTCACTTAGCAAGTTGTCAAATCCAGTCCAATCACCATTAATAAATGCCTACTATCTGATTGGCACCAGGTTGAGCTCCAGACATGCTGAAAGGAATAAGGAAACATCACCATGATCTCAAGGAAATTAAAGTCAACACTAAGTAGGTAAGACCATCTTATGATATAAAATGGAGTATGTTCATTTCTAACTCTATTAAGTCCAAATCTTCTTTGCAAACTCTATGTAACTTTTTGAATTCTTTGGAAACTGTAAATAAACTTCAAGGACCATAATTTTTTATGTGAATCCAATGCTTTGTCATGTCTTTTATACATTGCTAAATGACAGCATTTCAACTGACCAGAAGTAAACAAATGAGGAAAATGAAAATAACAACAAAAAATGCATTCTTAATTCCTGAGAACATTTGACAGCTCTAATATGGATGAATTCTATACCACTGGAGTGGAAAGCTTTCACAAACAATCAAAAGAAAGATGTTTTCTCCTTCTTGTTACTTAGCAGTCCAGTCACACCAAGGTTAAAAATATAATTTCCATATTCCTTATCTTAGGGGACTCAATCAAGCAAGACTCCTTTCAACCCTCATTGGGACAGGAAGGAACAGATGCAAAAGCATCTGCCCTGCTTCAAAATGATGAAAATGCTACCGTGATATCAAAGACAGCTCTGGGTCACTCCACAAAATCTCTAGTCTCAACATGAAAGTGTTCTATTGACTATCATTGTGGTGAAAATAAAGAATGATACAGAATAACATTTTAATTATCAACTTCAAAACCTAGCTATTGGTCTTCTCTGTTCCATCTCACAGCATTATCACTCATATCCCTAATTGACACTTCCTTATGTGCCTTTTGGGGGACTGAAAAAGATGCTCGAATACTTGACATCTTTGGTGCAGCAACAGTGACATCCAGTGGGTAGCAAGATTAACCCCAAAATTCTGTATCAGCTCAATGAGGGTTAGGATATGCAAATAAAAAAAACCATGTTTTTGGTTACTCATAGCCACTTACTATGAGAACCATACATTTTTAGCTCTCTCAAGATGACAGTCTATTTAGCTGTTATAGTAGTTAATAGACAAAGCAAAGCGGCCTCCTGTCTCACCAGTAAAGACACTGCTAAAGTCTCTTTGCAAGTCTATGCCCTTCATTGCAACAGAAAACAACTATTAGTCAGAAAAGCCTTATTAATTTTATGAATAATATTCTTTCCACATTTGCTTAGATTCTCAGTAAGTTATTTAAGCTGTTTTGCCACCTGAAATGCTTCCAATTACCAAAAACTTTCTAAAATTCAAGTGAAGAAATGTAACTCTTAGGTTTTATGTATACTTTCAGTATGCTTATACTTATAAATACATTCATATAATACAGATTTAAATGCATGTATATAAAATGAAGCTGCCCCTCCTGTGGCATTGATGGATAATAGAATTACACAACACAAATACAGTATTCTTGGATTTCCAGACTTTATTTCAGTACTCTGTTTCTGTCACTATTGCCCACCATTGCCCTCATTTCAGTTTGAAGTCACTAAGTGTACTTCAATCTAACTTCTGGCAAATAGACATCACAGAAGTATAACAGTTTTGGAGAAAATAATTGCCCCAGAGGTATGGATCCCTCAGGCTTAGTGGAAAGAAGTTAATTACCTAGACCCCCAGAACCTATCAGATGAGACATCGATATTGCTAAAATTCCTCTGAAAGCAGAACTAGATTTCCAGGCAGAAGAAAGGAAAGAGTCCAATAAATGTGGTTCATTAGCCCCCATTGGCTCCCTAAGCAAGGCAAGCAGGGGCTCTGAAATGAAATAGAATACTCGGCAATTAAAGTGATCTATCAAAAAACAAGATCAGACTCACTGTACAGAAAAATCAACATCTCTACAGTTTCAAAAGTAGCAGGAAGTCCAGAGTTCCTGGGCTCTGTTATTAACATAATAGCTTTCATAATACATTGGAATAAGCCCATCAAATCTTTTGGACAAACTAAATGACACTATATGATGTTCATGAAACAAAAAGAAAAGAAAGCAAAGAAACTCACAATAATCTCAGAATAATGCATGGAAACCAGAAGTAAGAAGGTCGCTCCTAAGACATTTAATCTGCTAAACCAACACTGACCAACAGGGCAGCTAGCAACTAACTTTGGCTGTTGAACACATGACATGTGGCCAGTCCAAATTAATACGCACTGTAAGTATGAAATATGCATTGGGCTTCAAAGAGTTGGCATGAAAAAATAATTTAAAAAATAAACTAATAGTTTGTATATTGATGACGTGTTAAAATAATAACATTGGATATATTTAGCTAAAATACATTATCAAGATAATTTTATCTGTTCCTTTTTGCTTTTTTAATCTAGATTAAAATTATATATGTGGTTTGCATTATATTTCTATAGACAGTGTTGCTCTAAGCAAATATGCAAGAATGAACACGTTCACAAAAAAACTCCACCATTTTAAATACTACCCTGTCTTAACAGATTTATCCATTCCTCAACTGTTGTAGCCTTCTCTCTTACCTTTTCAAATTCACATACATAACTTAAGTATGTTTTAATGATTACAGTTGCTACAACTACCCACTGGTCATATAGGCATACTATAAGTAGAGAGGCATAATTCAGGTGATAAGCTTGCAGATTCTGAAGTCAAATTTGAATGCCAGGTCAGCCCCTTCCTAGCTGTATAACTATGGTCATGTTATTCAAATGTTTTTGTGTCTCAGTTTCCTCAAATGTAAAATGAGAATAAAAATAGGGTTATGCTCAGTTGCTCAGTTGTGTCCAACTCTTTGCGACCCTATGGACTATAGTCCACCAGGCTCCTCTCTCCATGAGATTTTCCAGGCAAGAATACTGGAATGGGTTGCCATTTCTTACTTCAAAAAATAGGATTATTGAGGGGATAAAACAAGTTAACAAATTAATCCTTTCCTGACAATGCCCAGCAATCAGAAAACATTATTATTAATGATACAGTTGATTTACTCTTTATGATTGACAGTTTAAGAGAACAATGAACATCTGATACCTTCAACTATTTTTAGAAGGTTAAAGAAGCATCTACTATATGTGCTTCTAAAATTATATCACACTCTTCAAATAATGATTCATATAGCAATCTTTCTGATCAAGTCACTTATAATATTAACAAATTCTTCATTTTTTCTTTTAAAGAAAATCCATAATATATCTTCTTCATTGTTTTCCTAAATCCGTCTTGCCCCTTCCTTTGGTTAATCTATTGTAACCATGTTTTCCCTCCCCATTACCAAAAATTCAAAGCTCATTCAGACTCTTAATTCTTTCATCTGGGTCTAAAAAGCAGTTTCTTCCTATTCTTTCCCTTTCTTTACTAGAAATCCCTCATTCCTAGTCACATCTGCCATTTTTCAGACATGGCCCAAGTTCCAACTTCCCCACAAGGCCATCTCCATCTGCACTAACCTGCGTTATTCCCATTCTCAAACTCCCACATTGTTGCCTATTCGTTCCTTCAAGTAATGGTTACTGCCTACCTACATCAGAGAATTAGGTCCACGGATACCAAGGAAAGTGAAACACACGTGAATTTTCACCCTCATGGAAATTACAGCCTGAGTGGAAAAAGAGACATCAGATAAGTAAGTCCTCCTAAGAGAGATGCATGTCATGATACATGAGCCAGGGAGCTAAGGCACTGATATCAGGACACATGACAATGTTTGCTTCCCCGTATCTTTCATTTCTTTAATAAGCTCTCCAGCATCCTACTAGACACATAGTAGGAATTTAAATATTGGTTGGACAAATATAAACAATATTTTTTATTAATTACATCCTATCTCTTTCACAATACCTACCATTCGACTCTCTAAGGTTCAACTTTTACCCTTTATTATTGCATGGTACAGACAACAAATCGTGCCATTCAGGTGACCTAAGCTAGATCTCTGCACCCAAACCCAACTATACATTTACATCTGTTAACCAAAGTGCTGTGCAAATTCAAAGAAACTGGCATTTTTGGTCCATTCCTGAAACATCTTCACCTCTTTAAAATTCAGCAAAATTTCCCCAAGGTCCTTTCCTTACATAACTTTTAAAAATTTAACTGTAATCCAATAGCCCAAATATAATCACTGTTGATAATTTCATGTAGACCTTTTCAGTTTTTTTTTCCATGCACATATATCCATGTATTTTGCTTCCTAAAATTGGAATCAAATAGTACATACATTCTTATAACCTAATTTTCATCTAATATACAATGAATGTTCTCCCGTATCACTGTAATTTCATCTACACAATAGTTTTTAATGGTCACATAATATGGATAGAGGGTAATTATTGAGCATTAGCATTGGAGGTGATGGAATTCCAGTTGAGCTATTTCAAATCCTGAAAGATGATGCTGTTAAGATGCTGCACTCAATATGCCAGCAATTTTGGAAAACTCAGCAGTGGCCACAGGACTGGAAAAGGTCAGTTAAGATAACCAAATCAGTAGCATGATGTGGAAATACAGTTGATCTCTGCCTCTGTGGGCTTGGGAAGCAACTAGAGTGTGTTTATGGCAATCACAGGCAAAAGAAACACTGCATAGAATGAAATACTATCAGTCAGTTTTCTGGCATGAAAACATGATATGATATGATATTAATATGAAACATGATCCAATGTAAGGAAAGTTATTTTCTCTTGATTTAACACAAAACCTCTAGGAAAAATGAGTGTGATATTCCTTAATTTGTTTTCAGACCACTTGATCTCATCTTCATATGGCCTTTACAGAATCTTGCTGTTATACTTCTCTTCATTTAAATAGAACCAGGCAATAATGACAAATAAAGATAATAGGAGAAAGCAGGGTCCTAACCTCACAGGTAAGTATGGATGTCACTATCTTCCACTATTTTAATGTTTTACTCACTTAATTCCCAGTCTAACTTTCTCTCCATTTTTATGTGATATAAGAGGACTTTCTAAATGGAATTTTTATTTATAATAGTTTAAATATAATGTTTAATTACAGTATTTTCTTTGGGGAATCAGACTCTAATAACACTATTTTAAGTAAAGCTTGTATTTCAGGAGTATAACTCAGAGATACTAAAGCAAGTGATATGCAATAATGTATAAAATATCAAAATAAAAATCAATACCATATAAATCAGAGTATTGACATTCTATTATAGATAATAAATTCAAACATAAAAAGATAATTTACATGGTCAAGGAAATTAGTTGTTGGAATAATACAGAATTTTTTAATAAGTATAATGGTCTTCCCTGGTGGCTCAGACAGTAAAGAATGCACCCGCAGTGCAAGAGACCTGGGTTCGATCCCTGGATTGGGAAGATCTGCTGGAGGAGGTCATGGCAACCTACTCCAGTATTCTTGCTTGGGAAATTGCCATGGACAGAGGAGCCTGGCAGGCTCCTCTGGCATTGCAGTCTGTGGGGATGCAAAGAATCAGACACGACTGAGCAACTAAGCAAATATAAGATTCCTGGGTGGTGCTAATGGTAAAGAACCCAACTGTTTGATGCCATATTAAAAAGCAGAGACAGTACTTTGCCAACAAAGGTTTGTCTAGTCAAAGCTATGGTTTTACCAATAGTCATGTATGGATATGAGAGTTGGACCATAAAGAAAGCTAAGCGCCAAAGAATTGATGCTTTTGAACTGTGGTGTTGGAGAAGACTCTTGAGAGGCCCTTAAACTGCAAGAAGATCCAACCAGTCCATTCTAAAGGAAATCAGTCCTGAATATTCATTGGAAGGACTGATGCTGAAACTGAAGCTCCAATACTTTGGCCACCTGATGCAAAGAATTGACTCATTGGAAAAGACTCTGATGCTGAGAAAGATTGAAAGCAGGAGAAGGGAATGACAGAGGATGAAATGGTTGGATGGCATCACCAACTCGATGGACATGAATTTGAGAAAGCTCTTGAATTTGGTGATAAACAAGGAAGCCTGGCATGCTGCAGTCCATGGGGTCACAAAGAGTTGGACACAACTGAGCAACTGAATTGAACTGAGCTGCCAATGCAGGAGATGTTAAGAGACTGAAATCAGTCCCTGGGTTGGGAAGATCCCCGGAGGAGGGCATAGCAACCCCCTCCAGTATTCAAGCCTGAAGAAGTCTCATAGACAGAGGAGTCTGGTGGGCTTCAGTCCATAGGACTGCAAAGAGTTAGACACGACGGAAGCAACTTCAGTTCAGTTCAGTTCAGTTCAGTTCAGTCGCTCAGTCGTGTCCGACTCTTTGCGACCCCATGAATCACAGCATGCCAGGCCTCCCTGTCCATCAACAACTCCCAGAGTTCACTCAAACTTACGTCCATCAAGTCGGTGATGCCAACCAGCCATCTCATCTTCTGTCGTCCCCTTCTCCTCCTGCCCCCAATCCCCCCCAGCATCAGAGTCTTTTCCAATGAGTCAACTCTTTGCATGAAGTGGCCAAAGTACTGGAGTTTCAGCTTTAGCATCATTCCTTCCAAAGAAATCCCAGGGTTGATCTCCTTCAGAATGGACTGGTTGGATCTCCTTGCAGTCCAAGGGACTCTCAAGAGTCTTCTCNTCTTCTCCGACACCACAGTTCTAAAGCATCAATTCTTCAGCTCTCATCTTTCTTTATAGTCCAACTCTCACATCCATACTTGACTACTGAAAAACTGTAGCTTTGACTAGACAAACCTTTGTTGGCAAAGTAACATCTCTGCTTTTTAATATGCTGTCTAGGTTGATCATAACTTTTCTTCCAAGGAGCAAGGGTCTTTTTATTTCATGTCTGCAGTCACCATCTGCAGTGAATTTGGAGCCCCCAAAATGAAAGTCTGTTACTGTTTCCACTCCTTCCCCATCTATTTGCCATGAAATGGTGGGACCAGATGCCATAATCTTAGTTTCTAAATTGATTATATAAGTATAATATAATAGAATTACAATTATCATTATTAGCATCATCAAGACATTGCCCATATTTTATATTTAATTTCACTACATTTATATCCTATAACATACTTTATTTTCCTTTTATTTCTAAGAAATGTGATTCTTCATTTAAATATTTTTATTCTCGTAAAGTTTAATGTAATGTACTTTGGGCTTGTTTTAACATTATAGTTTTTCTCTCAGCTTGTGGACTGCAAATTATTTAAAGATATTCTTAACCATAACATAACACATATATGAGGTTAGTGAATAAACTGATTGGTTGATTGGGGTTAGATGAAGAGTAAAAAATCTGTTATGTGGGGAAAAAAATAAAGAGACAATTTTTCTGATTCAGTTATAAATTGAAAGCAATTAATTTGTAAGATTGAGTTCACATATAAGCCAAGATAATAGGACACTTCTAAAAGTTGTGTTATGTGACCAGTCATTTCTTACTACTACTACTAAGTCACTTCAGTCATGTCCGACTCTGTGTGACCCTATAGGTGGCAGCCCACCAGGCTCCCCTGTCCCTGGGATTCTCCAGGCAAGAACACTGAAATGGGTTGCCATTTCCTTCTCCAATGTGTGAAAGTGAAAAGTGAAAGTGAAGTCGCTCAGTTGTGTCTGACCCTCAGCGATCCCATGGACTGCAGCCTTGCAGGCTCCTCTGTCCATGGGATTTTCCAGGCAAGAGTACTGGAGTGGGGTGCCATTGCCTTCTCCGAGTCATTTCTTAGAGCCCAGAAAATCAAGAAACCTTGCAGTAGCACATGTTTTATTTTGAGAAATTATATGATCATGAAGTTAGTCTGCATATTATGATATACACTGATATTTTCATTATTTTTATCCTTATAAAGTTTTCCTCATATTCATCAATACCAATGAATTGCATTTTGTCAAAGACTATAACTCTTTCTGTGAGTAGTAATATCAACATTTTATTTTATATTTATACAAGAGAAAAACAACTAAATTTTAAAATATTTCCTCCAAATATTGCAAAATAGGAAGACATTATTTTATTATTAAAGTTATTAATATATTTCTATTAATAAACTTCTATCAATGAATACAAATTATTTTAAAATATATAATAGAAATGGACAAAACATGCATAACAAAAGAAAGTTTGAAAGTGAAAGTTTTAGTGGCTCCGTCATTTCCAACTCTTTGTGACCCCATGGACTGTAGCCCATCAAACTCCTCTGTCCATGGAATTCTCCAGGCTAGAATACTGGAATTGGTTGTCATTCCCTTCTCCAAGGGATCTTTCTCACCCAAGGATCTAACCCGGGTCTCTTGCATTGCAGGCAGATTCTTTAGTATCTGAGCCACCAGGGAAATCCAAAAGAAAGTTTACTCAACTCAATAAAAGAAAAACACAAACAAATAAAAACTAAGTTTTATGAGAGATGTTGGATAAAGGTAAAATAGAAAGAAAGAGAGAGAATAAAATGAGCAAAAGAATTTAAAATTTCCAAAAATTAAGTGGGAAAAAAGGCAAATAAAAGAGAATAACTTTTGTATAATCAGTGTCCCTGGATGAGTGATTAGGGTGAGTGAGACAAAATTAAACAACGGAACAGAATTAATGTTCCATTTCAAATATTCCAAACAATGGAACAAATGTATAATTGGAAATGTACAAACAATTCCAAACAATGTAGTTCCAAACAATGGAACAGACTAATGTCTGAAGCTATAATCCAAAAATCATTCCATAAATAAAAGACTTAAATCTTGATATTGAAAGGACCCAGGAGTCATCTGAGAATGCTATCCTGCAAAAAACATCTAAAGTATACATCCTAGAAGAAAATACTAGATTTCAAGATAAAAAGAAAAATTCTCAAACCTCCAGGTAAAAATAAAATCAGGTACAAAGAGAAAATAATTCAAATGACATCAGACTTTTCCAATGTAATATATAAACCAATCAATCAATAAAGTCAATTGAGTAGCATTTGTAAGAACCCAATAAAATAAATTATAACAAATATTTTATAGCTAGCTATGAAGCACTTCAAGATTATATGGAATTGGAAACATCTTTGCTTTGTTTAATTTTATTTTTAATTGGTGGATAATTGCTTTACAATATTGTGATTGTTTCTGTCATACACCTACATGAATCAGCAACAGCTTTACCTATGTCCCCTCCCTCTTCAACTGGCTTTCCTCCTCCCTCCCTTTCCCACCCCTATAGGTTGTCACAGAGCACCAGTTTTTGGTTCCCTGAATCATAATGCAAATTCCCACTGGCTGTCTATTTTACATATGGTAATGTATATGTTTCAATACTACTCTCTCAAGTCATCCTGCATTCTTCCTTGCCCAATGTAATAATAAACCTGTTCTCATGTCTGCATGTTCTCTGCTGCCCTGCAGATAGGATCATTAGTACCATCTTTCTAGATTCTATATATACTATATAACTGTATTTCTCTTTCTGACTTCACTCCGTATAATAGGCTCTCATCCACCTCATCAGAACTGATTTCAAATGTATTCATTTTTATAGCTGAGTAATATTCCTTTGTGCATATGTACTAAAGTTTCTTTATCCATTTTCTGTCAGTGAACATCTAGGTTGCTTTCACATACTACCAATTGCAAGTAGTGCTGCAATGAACACTGGGGTACATGTGTCTTTTTCAATTATGGTTTCCAGAGAGTATATGCCCAATAGTGGAATTGCTGGATCATATTGTAGTTTTATTCCTAGTTTTAAAATAAATCTCCATACTGTTCTCCATAGTGGCTATATAATTTTTATTCCCAGTTTCCTTTGCTCCACACCCTCTCCAGCATTTATTGTTTGTAGACTTTTTGATGATAACCTTTTTGATTGGTGTGAGATGATACCACATTGTAGTTTTGGTTTGCATTTCTCTAATAATGAGCCATGTTAGGCATCTTTTCATGTTTTTATTAGCCACCTGTATGTCTTTGGAAAAATGTCTCCTTAGTTCTTCTGTCCACTTTTGGATTGGGTTGTTTGTTTTTCTGATACTGTGCTTCATATGTTGCTTGCATATTTTGGAGATTAATCCTTTGTCAGTTGTTTCATTTGCTGTTATTTTCTTTCATTCTGAGAGCTGCTTTTTTCAATTTGCTTATGATTTCCTTCATTTCCAAAAGCTTTTAATATTAATTCGGTCCCATTTGTTTATTATTGTTTTTATTTCCATTAATCTAGGAGGTAGGCCATAGAGGATGTTGCTATGATTTATGTCAGTGAGTGTTCTGCCTATGTTTTCCTCTAAGAGTTTTATAGTTTCTGGTCTTATATTTAGGTCTTTAATCCATTTTGAGTTTATTTTTATGTGTGGAATCATCCTAATTCCAGTTTCTTTCTTTTACACTTAACTGCCCAATTTAAAATTATGGTACCATCTTATACATAAAATGGCATAGGGATTTCAGTACCCATAAGTCTTTCTTAAGGAATCTACTAGAGGATATTCTTTATCCAATTAAGACAGGACTGAGAAAACTTTAGTTAAAGAATTCTTGTGAGCACTTAATATTTATATATATCAAATGACATAAAATATTATTATAATCATATAAAATTAAGACATAAATGTGTTGTTATGACAAAATAATGAACTTAATTTTTTAAATAAAGAAAAAAGAATAATCTTATAATTTTTATGTAATAAATCAGTGAGATTTAAAGTGTATCATTTGAAAGTGACAAGCTAGTTAAAAGTAAAACAGACAACTTAGGGTTTAAGGTATAATTATGAAGATAACCAATGGACAAAAACACAAAACTTCTTAAATATCATTTTATTTTAACAAAAGAGAAAATACTACACATTTGGTAAATAAAACAAACAAGGCAGTCAGACACAGATACATATCATATGATAAAGCTTATATGTTGACTATAAAACAAATTACAAATGAATTTATCTACAAAACAGAAATAGAGTTACAGGTATAGAAAACACACTTATGGTTACCAGGCAGTAATGAAGGGAGGGATAAATTAGAAGATTAGGATTAACGCATATACTATACTATATATGATATAGATAATTAGTAAGGACCTACTGTATAGTACAGAAAGCTCCACTAGGTACTCTGTTATGGCCTATTTGGGAAGAGAATCTAAAAAAGAGTTGATGTATGTTTATGTCTGGCTGATTCACTTTGCTGTATACCTGAAACTAACACAACTACACTCTAATTATTTTGTTCAAAAAAGAATAAATAAGATGCATTTTTTATATTACATATATATATGTAATTATAAAATTAGGTTTCCCTGGTAGCTCAGATGGTAAAAAAAAAAAAAAAAATGCCTGCAGTGTGAGAGACTTGAGTTTGATCCTGGGGGCAGGAAGATCCCTGGAGAAGAGAATGGCAACCCACTCCAGTATCCCTATCTGGAGAATCCCGTGAAGAGAAGCACCTGGTGGGTTACTGTCTTTGGAATCACAAAGAGTTGAACATGACTGAGAGATTAACACACACACACTTATAAAATAGTATGATGGAGTGAAGACTACATTTATCAGCCATATCAACAGACATAAATTTTCATAAATCATGACAAAAATATTTCCAATCAGATTCACAAATAAAAATACAACTATAATCTTTATAATAGGTACACTTAAATCAAAGTCACTTAGAAATGCAAAAATTAAAGAGTGACCAAAGATATACCTGAATATATTGAAAACTAAGAACAAGTAAGGCTAGTAATCTTGATATTTTAAAAATCAAGTATAAACCAAACCAGAAAGATATGTGACAAGGAAAGTACAAATAATGCCAAAAGTCATAATTTACAATGAAAATTTAATGTCCATCAGTATTCATAAAGTAAACTACTGAGAAATTATTGCTCAAAGGTAAAAGCCACAGAAGATTCAGTGTAATATATGTAGAAACACACTAACACCAGGTGATTCAGTACAAGAAAAATCAAATGAACAATAACAAAAATTAAGCAAGGCTATAAGAGATCTAACACAATCAATAAAATAGATGTAATAATTGTGTATTAAATTTATTTCAGATATTTAAGAATATATCTTAGCAAGAAAAGGAAGGTGTCCTTTGTGACAAACACTGCTAGCTGCCTTGCCTAGCCCATATCAGTTCTCAGTTAGTCTTATTTGTTTCCCCAGAATCTCTTGCACTTGGTGGTGACTTTATGACCCAATATTGGCCAGCAGGTTATAAGGTGATTCTGTGCAAGCTTTTAAGATATAATTGTTGTTTAATTCTGTTGTTTTAATTTTTTGAGTGGGAAAGAGACTTTTAACTTCTTATACTTTACCTGTTTGAAATGAGAAGCCTGAAACTTCAGGAATTATTCCAATACCATAGAAATAAATGGCATAGGTAAAAATGGAACAGATAGGTGGTGGGAGATTGCAATACTTATAACCTGAAGAAGCCTCCCATCAGCTGGGAACCTCCTATGTTGATACATTGTTGTTTAAGCAGAATAAATCCCTATTTGTTTGAGACCTTGAAGCAAAGTGTATATTATTTGTGGAGTAGGCAGACATAGTGCTTAAATAACTGTTTATAACCACCACTACCTTCTCCTGATAGAAATTCAATTTTATAGATATTAGAGGATGCACTGACTTTAATAAAATCAGAAGGTCTAAGGAATATTGCTTTCCTGTGAATTTTTTTTCTATCAGATTCCCTTCAATTATCAACACTGATATTCTCATTGAGCTGTTGTGCTGAGTTTTGAGATGTGTGTTCTGTTTTTAAGGAGTACAGTATAATAAAGGGAACTTGCTTTTCTTCAAAACTGTGAATTACCAAATGAGAATGTTAGTTCACACAGCTGTTTATCTTGTAAAATCTGGCTTTATTCAATTGTATTGAAAATTAGTGTCAAGTGAGGGTTAATCATTGCTTTTTGGTATAATATATTATGATTATGTATTCATATAATTTAATATTATAAATAAATATTTTGTTAATTCTTATCAGATACTTCTCAAAGTATTCATTATTTTTATTGAGTACTTCAAAGTAGTTTCACAGGTAGGACCAGGTAGAAAAACAAAACATAAAAATAATTTTCTCCCTATGCTTAAATTATTAGATTACGAAAACAAAGTTTAATTTCAGGCTAAATCAATATCCAAAATACATTGTAAGGTCTATTTGAAGTTATAGCTTTAATAAGTGTTAAAAACTGTATTTTTTAATACATGAGGCAGTGAGAATCTAAAATTTCTCATTGTTTCTATCCCTCAGGATTCTTCCTTTATCTGGCTTATTTTCTGAACTATACTCAAAACATAAGAATTAAAGAATATGCTTTATTACAGGCTCTTACAAATTTAAAAGTTTTTTTTCCCCATCACCTCTCATCTGCTTTATATAGCTGATAAAATTAAAGTAGAAACAAAAAGGAAAGAAAAAAAAACAGACTCTAAAGCAAAATTACAACAGTGGCAGAAGTCACATAATGTTTTGGCTAAAGCATATTATCCTTTTAGGTTGAAATTGTGAGCTTAAAAAGATAGTAAAATTGTGGAAAAATTTTCCAGCAGATGCAAAGATATTGGGATTTAAGTAGACTTCAACAATTTTGAAGAAGGAGAAATTGAGTTACATTCAGCATACATTGAAATACTAATGTTTGAGAAATGGAGATTACTTAGGATTTATGAAGGAAAATTGAAAACTATAAAATCTATTGAGAGTATAACATTCTACTCAGTATGGAGAGAATGTTTAAGATTACCCTGAATGTGTCCCTGAGTTTGGTGAAGAATATATATCTCAGCATTTTAGTGTACTTAAAAAAAGAAAAGAAAAGAAAAATTAAGAAACACAGATATGCCACTTGCAAGATAAAATGAAACCTATATCTCTTTTAATGAGAACATATTTATAGTTCAGTTAACAAGGTAAAGATGCCAAGGATTTTTTCTTTGAAATATATTCACCACCATATCTCCTGCAAAGTTTGTGCATGATTTATATTCAAATATACTGGTAGGTTTTGATGACATTTAAGATAATGAAGGTCTGAATATATCAGCTGAGACTAGAGTTTTTTGCACCACACATTCTTACATTAATTCATCACACATTTATTTAGCCTCTACCTATCTATATGCTTGGGATACATCTACAAGTGAAGTAAACAAATCACTTCTGTCTTCTATAATGAGAAAGCAGTCATATGGCGAAAGGAGACATACGACAAACACTAAATGTAAGAAGTTTAAGTGCATAGTATATGTGAGGTCGGTAAAAGAAAAGCTTTGGGAAAGAAAGGCAGAACAGGAGAGATAGATTAAGCATGATGTGAGTCTTAGTCCATTGGTATCTTAGTTACTTTTTGCTCAGAAATAGAAGGACAGTTGGAGCATGAGTATATAGTTCCAGTGGTAGCCATGTCTAACTCTCAGCATCTATAAATAGAGCAAGGACAACAGAAACCCCTCACTCCCCCAAAACAAAACTCTCAGTAAACACTAAGGTGACAAACGAAACAAAATTGACAGAGAGCAATGTGCTTTAAGAGAAGAGATGTGGTATAAGTTTGAATAGATAGATATTCACTCTCTGGTCAATAACATAGGAACAGATTATAATGAGGTGGATTGTCATCACAAACATCACAGCATATAACACTTTCAAATACATTTTATGACAACCAAAAATAGGCTTATAAACATTTGTCCAAAACTAACTTAAAAAAACCCTGGAGCTTGTTCTTATAGTAGTGATTCTTACGAAGAACAATTAGGAAAATATTGAAGGATCAGCAGAGAACTGAAGCATCACACCACAATTAAAGAATCCAGATCATACTTTTCATATAGATTCTTCTTACTGAACATTGCAAATAATATTTTTTACATTTCATTAAATTTATTTAATAAGTAAAATAGTGATATGAATATAGGCAATTTATTGAGGTATACTATATTTGATAATTACCTGATATTTCAAAAATGAGACATGGCATTCAAAGGATTTAAATCAATGAGAAGAAAAAGTTCATCTTGAATTTGAAACAGCATATTTGTATTTTTCTTTTCTTAATTTTTATTTTTACTTTATTTTACTTTACAGTACTGTACTGGTTTTGGTATACATTAACATGAATCTGCCATGGGTGTACATGAGCTCCCAAACATGAACCCCCTCCCACCTCCCANTTAGGGCAGAAGGTGAAGAGGAACTAAAAAGCCTCTTGATGAAAGTGAAAGAGGAGAGTGAAAAAATTGGCTTAAAGCTCAACATTCAGAAAACTAAGATCATGGCATCTGGTCCCATCACTTCATGAGAAATAGATGGGGAAAAGGTGGAAACAGTGTCAAACTTTTTTTTTGGTGGGGGGGGGGGGTGTCTCCAAAATCACTGCAGATAGTGACTACAGCCATGAAATTAAAAGACACTTACTCCTTGGAAGGAAAGTTATGACCACCCTAGATAGCATATTCAAAAGCAGAGACATTACTTTGTCAACAAAGGTCCATCTAGTCAAGGCTATGGTTTTTCCAGTGGTCTTGTATGGATGTGAGAGTTGGACTGTGAAGAAAGCTGAGCGCCAAAGAATTGATGCTTTTGAACTGTGGTGTTGGAGAAGACTCTTGAGAGTCCCTTGGACTGCAAGGAGATCCAACCAGTCCATCCTAAAGGAGATCATTCCTGGGATTTCTTTGAAAGGACTGATGCTGAAGCTGAAACTCCAATACTTTGGTCACCCTGTGCATAGAGTTGACTCGTGGGTAAAGACCCTGATGCTGGGAGGGATTGGGGGCAGGAGGAGAAGGGGATGACAGAGGATGAGAAGGCTGGATGACATCACCAACTCAATGCACATGAGTTTGGGTGAACTCTGGGAGTTGGTGATGGACAGGGAGGCCTGAAGTGCTGCGATTCATGAGGTCGCAAAGAGTCGGACACGACTGAGTGACTGAACTGAACTAAGCATTGCTTTTCAGTTGTCTATTTTATTGAATGGGCTTCCCATCAGCAGACAAAGCAGCAAGTAGGTTACAGAAAACAGAGGTATATTTCTTCCTCCTTATTTCTCAGTTTAACCCAACTGGTAAAACAGTATTTATTTCTTCCTAAAAATTTGATTCCCCAGCTTATGGTAAACAGGCTATGCACCACTATTTTCTAGCTATTGTCATTCAAGCTCTTTCTTATCAAATGAGATGATGGCTATGAAGCACTTTATAAAGTACTTAAAGATACAAAATTAGAAGCATAAACACTTTTTTGAGTTAAAAAATAATGGCATGTTTACATAGCTAAAGATGTAAAAACTATAACCATATGATTGTTCTGTTGTTACCATGGTGAAGTTTGGAACCATATTTCCTAGTGTCCTGTTCCTTATGTGCTTTCAGGTTAGAGTAGGCCAAAAAACTTTACAAAACTAAAAAAAAAAAAATAATAGCATGTTTAATATGTATTGCTAAAAATAAGAACTGTTCACAAAGCCAGTGTGTATAATATACTCCTATTAGAGAGAAAAGTATCTATTTTACATAGATATATTGGCAGCCTATAACAAAAAAATTTGACAATGATTATTCCTGGGTTTAGAACATGTGGTGAGCTCTAATTTCTTTCTTTCCTTTTTTTTTTTTTTTTTGCTTTACTTACCTGTAATTCCTCCCATAGCTACATTATTTGTATAGGGAGATAGATTATTTTGAAGTATTATCTAAATATGATTTTGATGCTGTTATTTTTCTAATTTTATATTCCCTTCTCAGGGGATCTTCCCAACTCAGGGATTGAACCCAGGTCTCCTGCACTGCAGGCAGATTCTTAAGCATCTGAGCCACCAGGGAAGCCCAACTTTATAATTATATCATTTTTAATTTATGTGCTTATACTACGACATGTATCAAAAAGGATGATTCTTGTCAAATTCTAATTACTGATTAGTTTCTTAGAGCTTCCTTAACAAATTATCACAAAATGAGTGGCTTAAAAAACAGAAATGCATTGTCTCATAGTTCTGGGCGGGGAAGGCAATGGCACCCCACCCCAGTACTCTTGCCTGGAAAATCCAATGGACGGAGTAGCCTGGTGGGCTGCAGTCCATGGGGTCGCTAACAGTCGGACAGACTGAGCGACTTCACTTTCACTTTTCTCTTTCATGCATTGGAGAAGGAAATGGCAACCCACTCCAGTATTCTTGCCTGGAGAATCCCAGGGACGGAGGAGCCTGGTGGGCTGCTGTCTATGGGGTCACACAGAGTCGGACATGACTGAAGTGACTTAGCAGCAGCAGCAGCATAGTTCTGGGAGCTAGAAGTCCAAAATCAAGGTGTCAGCAAGACCATGCTTTCCTTCTGCTGGTGTTAAAAGCGATCATTGGCATTTCTTGATGTGCAGTTATACAACGCCAATCTCTGCCACCATCAGCAGACAGTAATCTTCCTGTGCACCTCACACTGTCTTCCTTAAAGACACCTGTCACCCTGGATTAAGGAACCACCCATGCCAGTACGATCACATCTTAACTAATTATAGCTGCAACAACCTTCTTTCCAAACAGGGTCACAATTTGAGGCTGAAGATCAGGCCTCCAACATAACAATACTATTACTACTACTACTTCAACCCATATTACTAATCAAGGGATTTTGTTTTTTATTTTAAAAGCTATACATTTAAATAAAT
Organism: Oreotragus oreotragus; assembly: GCA_006410675.1. Lineage (NCBI taxonomy): Eukaryota > Metazoa > Chordata > Mammalia > Artiodactyla > Bovidae > Oreotragus > Oreotragus oreotragus. The sequence continues at coordinate 185,568 of SJYX01005380.1, forward strand.
TATTTCCTCAGTTTTTTATGTCTTGCTTTTCAAAAACTGATATAGAAAATCACTTGACTAGGTCTACTCTTCTCAGAACACCATTCCAGGAGTGTTTCCACAACTGTATACTTCATCATCTCTACGTGATACATTGGAAAATTATCATCTATACAGAATGAGTTTGAAAACAAAAAGCCCCATGTATGTGAACCATTTATCAATGCCCTGCCAGGAAAAGATATAGCTCTTCTGTCACTTGAAAGACCGAACATTTCATAACAAAATGCCTTGTGAATTTGAGATAGACTAACAAAACATTTTTTTCTTCTTTTATCAAGACTAAAATGTGTTGTTCAAGTCCATATGAAAGTATCACAAGAAATAAAACAGATTTCTTCTTTTATTTTATACTGTACTCAGAAACTGTTTCTTGCAAAGAAAAAATGGAGAAGCATAACCCTTAAGTAATCAAGATGAGCTCTTGAAAAGCAAAAAAAAAGCTACTGAAGTCTAAAAGGCAGTGGATCCACCACACTGTGAACAACTCCTAAGTGTGTTTGAGCAATCTTTTGAAAAAGTACCTTTTCATGTACAGCTGCTGCTGATCATTCTCTGAAAAAGTGAAACCTCTATTAAAAAGATACCTTTTGAAAAAGTATTAAAAGGCCAGAATACAAAATTGTCATAGTGTCATTTCATAAAGTAACAAGTATCTTTTCCCCCCCCAAAATAAGTTTTTCTCACTAAGGGCTTCCCAGGTGGTGCTAGTGGTAAAGAACCTGCCTGCCTTACGTTCTCTGCATTCTCTGTACCCAAACTAGGGACCCAACTCTTCTAGGGGACCTCCTCCCGTACCGTTGGGTGAGGTCGTAAGAACTGATCTTTTAGAGTACCTGTTTCTTCGGACCGCCCGATGTCAGTACCCCAGTGTCTCAACCTGCGTTGACTCGTGTTGCACATGATGGCCTTGGTGACGAGTAAGTGATAATGCCAAGTGGTTGGGAAATTCAATCCTAGGTAGGTACAACTGGGAAGACTTCAGTTTGGATTATTCCAATGAGAAATAAAATCACTAAGACAAGTAATTCTGCAATGATAACATATCAGTTAGCCATTGCCAATAATAATGGTACATACCAAACATCTACACAAATCTCCATGGCTTTCAACAATAAGCATTTATTTCCTGCTCGTGTATCTATGAGATAGTTGGGTTTTTACTGATAAAATGGCAACCCACTCCAGTACTCTTGCTTGGAAAATCCCATGGAGGGAGGAGACTGGTAGGCTACAGTCTATGGAGTCACAAAGAGTCGGACACGACTGAGCGACTTCACCTCACCTCAGTTGTGATTAGAAGGTATGAGTTAGGTCTACATCTGTTTCACACAGCTCTCCTCTGTCTTGGACAAGAAGCAGTCCAAAGTCTATTCTTCTCATGGTGAAAGGCAAAACTGAATACATAAGCACATTTCAAATCTTTGTCTGTATCATATCCACTAACATCCCACCCACCTACACAAGTCACAAGGAGAAACCCAAAGCCAGAGGAGAGGGAAGAAGTCTCTTGTCTTCCATGAGGCCATGACAAAGAGATCAGAGGACAGAGACCAGTGACCCAATCCACCACAAATAGCATACGAGCTTCATAGCACTAAACAAGATTCTTCTTCTTGAAATATACAGCACAAATAAAAACCTATCCCTTGAAAGCATCTTGCCCACCAGGAAGCCACAAGGCCAGGGCAACCTATGCCATCCTTATAGATTATTTCATTTAGTGCTATGAGTGTTAAGCGCCTCAATACAAATTATGATGGTATAGTTTGTTGTTGTTGCTTAGTCACTAAGTTGTGTCCCAGTCTTTGAGACCCTATGGATAGTAGTTCACTCTGTCCATGGGATTTTCCAGGCAAGAATACTGAAATGGGCTGCCACTTCTATCTCCCGGGGATCTTCCCCACCCAGCGATTGAACCCATGTCTGCTGCATTGGCAGGCCAGTTCTTTACACTGAGCCACCAGGGAAGAATGATGGTATAATTTCGCCTCTATTATTTTGCCTTGTATTTTTATTTACATGATTATAAATTCTGTTGTTCCAAAATGTATTTAATGATCTCTCTAAATCTGGCTGGCATACTATTATTCATATTATCTATCACTATCCCTATTTAACTATTAGAGAGTTCTTAATAATTGGTCTGTACAAAAATTAAAGTTTTTACATTCATCAGTAATTATTATAGTATTTTAGTCTTACAATACCGAATACACATTTATATTTCAACTGATGATATTTAAACATTTCAATATATCTGCTATGGGTTGTATTGTGCCCCAAGAAAGATGTTATGGTCCTAAATGTGAGCTTGTTTAGAAAAAGGGTCTTGACAGATGATCAAGTTAAGATAAGGTCATTAGAGTGGGCTCTAACACAATACAACTGGTATCATTATAAAAAAGGGGAACCTGGACACAAGACAGGCACTTCCAGAGAAAGTGCCTGTGAAAGCAGTCACAATGTGAAAGCATAGGAAAACTGCCATCTCCAAACCAAGAACTGCCTGATGCCAGCAGTATCAGGGGAGGAGCACAGAACAGAGTCTCTCTCACAGCTCCCAGAAGGAATCAGGCCTGCAGACGAGAGAATACATTTCTGTTTACGCCACCCAATGTGTTACTCTGTTTTATGACAGCCCCAGGAAACTAATGTAATCCAATATAAGGAGAGTCTATATTCTAAATTAAATAGAATACTAGATATTACCAATAAATCCAAACGATGTACCTTTTTATCTTACTGATATTGTATGCATTTATTTAATGGCAATCTATATGATCACATGATCAGCAAGCTCAGAAGTGTCAGAAATTACACTCAAGTAAATATTTCGCTATCTGCACTTCTAAAGCTCAAAGACAAAGCCATTTGGGGATAAGCAGTGGAGCACAAGCTAAGAGCTGGCGCATCCTCATTTATCACCGTCTAATATGTCATATATCTTTACTTCTTTGTTTTGTGTATGGTCTACTTCCCTACCCCTCCTCTTACAGTATAAGCACCACACAGGCAGAGACTTTGTTATGCTTTGCTCACCCTGGTATTCCCAGTGCCAGAACAATGCCTGATATATAACAGGTACTTAATAATTATTTGTTCAAAAAATGAAATGAATCTCCAAGCAACAATCTAATAATACTCCTCTTTAATAATTCTATAGTTATTTTCTGTCATGTCTTCACTTCTGCCCTTGGATGACCAATGATATACACAAGCTTGGCTTAATTTTTATCCTTCTCAGAGGAAACAAGGAAACCCTAAAACAAGAATATATGCTTATTTTCCAATTCCCCAAATATAAACTGCAAAAGTAAATCCACCATAAGGAAACTCCCAAGAGAGTCAATTATTTCAATACTGCTCTCAGCTTGCAATATTCCTTGGAAACAAATTCTTTCAGATGAACAGCAAGAACTGTAAGGTAGTTGGAAATGCATAGGCCTTGAAATCAGACTAACCTTGGTTAGAAGTTCACTGCTACCATTAAAAATCGCTCCAATTCCCTGGCTCCTCCCATGAAATGTAAAGAATAATGCTTCCTCCATAGGGTGTGGTACCATTAAACTGGATGTATATGAAGACCCTAGCATTATGCCTGGTAAGGTGAAAGATTCAGGGACAAATCTGAGGAGTCATAGCATTATAGCCAGTTGAAGAGCAGCCAGTTCTGTCAAGACAAAAGATATGCCATCAATAAGTTCCTTAGGGACATCCCTGGTGGTGCAGTGGTAAAGAATACCTCCTGCCAGTACAGGGGACACAGGTTCGATCCCTGGTCTGGGAAGATTCCACGTGCGGTGGAGCAACTAAGCCTGTGCATCACAACTACTGAGCCCACGTGCCCTAGAGCCTGTGCTCCTGCAATGAGAGAAGCCACTGCAATGAGAAGCCCTCACACCACAACTAGAGAGTAGTCCCCACTCACCGCAACTAGAGAAGAGCCCACACAGCAATGAAGACCCAGCAAAGCCAAAAATAAATAAATAAATATTTTTTTAAAAAATACGTTTCTAAAAGTTTACTGTGTAATTTCTGGCTTTACTTAAAACTGGTATAAGAAAAATCACTGTGAGAGCTATTTGCCTCAAAGGTCAAAGGAGAGTTGTTGTTTCCTCCAGTTTCTAGAGACTGTGTAGATTGCTGTGTTGAATGGCAGCATTAGCTGAAGCAGCATTTAGCAGTTCAGCACATGGTTGAGTAAAGCCTGGGGGAGAACTAGATGATAACATTTCAAGGGGAAACTGCCAATGGACAAAAATAGCAAGGAGGCAGGGTAGTCTAGGGTTTAGCAATAGAATTTTTAAAGAGGCAAAGCCACACAGTCCTATTCTTTTCAGTGAGTATGCTCCTGAGAGCCAGCTCTTTACCTCCAATCAGTGCTGTAATAGCTGAAGACTGTGGCCTTTAAAAGCTACAACAACTGCTGAGACACAAGCTGAACTAACATTTAATTCTGCATTTGCCATTTCTTCCACTCAGACAGTAAGGCGCAAACCCTGTCTGCCACCAGACCAAGGATTTCACAAAGCTACATCTGCAGATCTAGTATTTCCCATCACAGAGGTTTCAGGGAGTAAAAACTCTGTAGACTACAGCTCACACTGTTACCATCTTAGAAATGAATGCTATAAACCAACAACAGCTTGGAAGATGATTATCCAATGTGAGGATGATCCTAGTCTTCCACTGCTCATTTCTGGTACTTTAACAGTTTTGCCAAGTCTTCACAGAGGTTATACATTGGCCTCCAAACAGGAACTTCAAATAACACATTCTGCTATTTATTAGCAGTTCCAGGGGTATCTTTAATAGAGGTCATTCCTTGAGTTCTTGTTCACTCCACTTATGAACAGAGACATTATCACCAAGAGTCAAAAAGTAGTCATTTTACATTTGAATTCCCCTTGACTTCCCCTTGCCCTTTAGTTGTTGGAAATGGTTTAGGACCAAGCATGTAAGCAGCTGAGCTAACACCTACAAGACATAATTATTACATGTTTAAGACTGATGGCGTCAGTATGCTTTCCCTCTAGTACTTCATTAGAAGAAATACTCTATCTAAAGTCTCTAGCACTGGCATGGCACATCATTGAATATTAGTTCACATTCACCCCCTCCCCAAATCAATCACCTAATCTCCCCAAACCTTATTCTCCATATCTACCCTTTCATCAAATGTCATTATTGCTAAAACTGCTAGAAGAGCCTAATACCAGGACCACTACTTTCTCATCTCCAATCCTTCAGACATTCACCTGGCTTATACACCATCTCTTGAGAGCAGGATCGCTGCTTCCTGAAGTACCACCATGAAATAGAATAAATTAATTGGCACTAAGGTAAAAATAGTAAAATCCTAGAAACAGGAAGAAGGGATATTCATATCTCTCAGTGGCAGTTAACATGCCAGGTGGGCAAGAGTTTCTTTGAACACAAAGAGAAGAGAACTGAGATGAACTTAATCAAATCCACTAAGGCTTGAAGAATTGTGTATAACAATGTCTTAGAAATTAAACATATATTTTCTTAGTAAATTCACCAATACTCTGTACTCAAAGAGACTGTAAATACAAAGTAGCACTTCTTATTTCTAGCCATGGTTTGCAAGTTTATTCAGATAAAACTACCTTTTGAAAACAGGTGGGACAGGAGCTGTATAAATTTATTTTTGCATCTTCTTAAATCATCATCAAATTGCTCAAAGACTAAATTCTGGGTGAAAGCCATTGTTGCCCAGAGTGCATTTCCCCATGTAAAACTACACATTTATTTCAGAGTGGACAGAAAACAAGGCCAGGGGCTTCCAAACATGAGAAATCTTACAGGAGGGGCTCCACATACTAGGTTGTAAAACAAAGAGTTACACACTCTGATCCCTGGTTCCCAAGACCACTAGAGTAAAGAGAAATCTTCCATGGCAGAGAAAAGAATAAGTAGGAAAATAATTCATGAGATATTTTTCCATAGACAAGTGCTCAAATGGATTTGCACCATTTGAGCAAAGAACTTGGTTTTATATCAGCTCTGATTGACAGTGTCTGAGCACCTGGCAGAATTAAAACCAAGGTACCTCGGGAGGAGGCTTCAAAGAATCTCACACATAATTCTGTGAGGTCAGAGACCCATTAGCAATCAATGAGAAACAGATATGCACAGACTTCAGATGCTGTAATTGTCAGAAACAGATATTAAAACAGCAACATTCAAAGAAATAAAGAATGAACTTGAAAATATCTGCAAGGAACAGAATGTTTAAAAGTGATAGAGTAGGTTAAAAAAGAACTTTTAAAAACAAAAAATATTCTAAAATAAAAAATTAAATGGATGTACTGGGCAGCAGATTAGACAGAAGAAAAAATGTGAACTGAAAGATATGCCAAAAAAAGAGAGAATGAAGGACAATTACAACCTACTCCATATTATTGCCTGGAGAATCCCACGGACAGAGGACCCTGGTGGGCTACAGTCCATGGGGTCGGAAAGAGTTAGACATAATTGAGCAACTTTTACACATGTAAAATACACAATTAGTGAGAACATACAGTATATCACAGGGAATTCTACTCAGTGCTTTGTGGTGACCCAAATGGGAAGGAAATTTAAAAAAGGGGGGGGGATATATGTATCCATATAGCTGATTCCCTTTGCTGTACAATAGAAACTGACACAACATTGTAAAGCAACTATACTCCAATAAAAATGAATTTTAAAAAAGAGAAAATGAAGCACAAAGAGAAAAGAATGAAAAATAAAGAGTGTAATAGGTATGGAATACACAGTGAGAAGGTCTAAAACATATAAGATTCAAGAAAGAGAGGAGAGAGAATGGAGCAGAGGCAGGATGTGAAGAAATATTAACTGATCATTTTCCAAAACGGATGACAGAATCAAGTGCCCAGGAAATCTCAAATAGGATAAATAAAAAGAAGTCTATTCCTAGACCTATTAGGATGAAATGGTAGAAAATCAAAGGCAAAGAGAAATTAAGCAACAAGAAGAAAGGATGGCAGTATGCTTTAAAGGACAGCATCTTCAACAACTGAAGCCAGAACACAGTGGAATGATATTTTCAAAATGAAGAAAGAAAATAACTACCCAATTAGGAAACAAAAAGAAATATTTAGAGCAAAAAGAAAATAATTCTAAATGGAAGGTATATCATTAAAGAATGAAGATCAAAACTAAGTGGTAAATATGAGGACTAATATAATTGAACATTCATTACATAAAACATTACCAACAAAGTAAAATGACACTTAGGAAAAAAAGACTTATAAATCTTAAATATTTATATTAGAAAAGAGGCAGGATTGAAAATGAATGAACCAACCATCCATATCAAGAAGTTAGGGGAAAAAACAGCAAAATATAACCAAATAAAGAAGTATGGAGGAAATAAAAGAGAAGAAATGAAAGAAATAGAAAACAAATATGTAATAGACAGAAATACTAAATCCAAAAGTTGATTTTTCAAAAGGCTAATAAAATTGATAAACCCTAAGGAGGCTTACAAAGTAAAAAGAGACAAGACACAAATATCCAAAGTCACATATGAAAAACTGATCATGAAAGCAGACATTTTTAAAAAGACAATAAAAAGGTATTAAGAACGTTTTAAATAAATAGGTAACTTCCTAGGAAAAAATGTAGTCTCAAAACTGACTTAAAATCTGAAAAGTCCTATAATGATTAAAGAACCTAAGTTTGCAGTCAAAATCTTCTTACAAAGAAAACCCAAGGCCCAGTTCTCCTCATTGGTGAGTTCTATAAAATATTCAAAGAAGAAATATTCCAATTTCACACAAATATTCTTCTGGAGAAGAGGGAATAAAGGAGCACTACTCTGCCTAATTTTATCAGCCTAGGATAATCCTGTTTAAAAAATATGAGAAAAAAAACCTCAGGACAATTTCAAACTCAGGAACTCATGCAAACATCCCAAAGGAAATATATCAAAGTGAATCCAGCAGAATATGAAAGCAACAATACAACATGACCAAACTGAGTTTATTCCTGGAATGCTGGAAAAGTTTAATATTAAAAACATAACTAATGTAATTTGCAGCCATGAAATTAAAAGACGCTTGCTCCTTGGAAGGAAAGTTATGAGCAACCTAGATAGCATATTCAAAAGTAGAGACATTACTTTGTCAACAAAGGTCCGTCTAGTCAAGGCTCTGGTTTTTTCAGTGGTCATGTATGGATGTGAGAGCTGGACTACAAAGAAAGCTGAGCACCGAAGAATTGATGCTTTTGAACTGTGGTGTTGGAGAAGACTCTTGAGAGTCCCTTGGACTTCAAGGAGATCCAACCAGTCCATCCTAAAGGAGATCAGTCCTGGGTGTTCATTGGAGGGACTGATGTTGAAGCTGAAGCTCCAGTACTTTGGCCACCTGATGCGGAGGGCTGACTCATTGGAAAAGACCCTGATACTGAGAAAGATTGAGGGCAGGAGGAGAAGGGGACGGCAGAGGATGAGATGGTTGGATGGCATCATCAACACAATGGACATGGGTTTGGGTGGACTCTGGGAGTTGGTGATGGACAGGGAGGCCTGGCATGCTGCGATTCATGGGGTCGCAAAGAGTCGGACATGACTGAGTGAACTGAACTGAATGTAATTTTCTATATTACCAGATTACATTTTGCTGAGCATTTTGCTGAGCACACTAGTTGGCATATTAAGGCAAGAAAAATAAATAAAGGGAATAAAGATGGGGAAACTGTTATTATTTGCAAATGAAATGATTATGTCAAAAGCAAATGCAAAATTATTCATACTATTAGGATAATAAAATAATTTAGCAAAGTTGTTGGATATAAAAATTAACATGCCAAAAATACATGATATCAAAAGTAAACTGAGTTTCTATATGCCACAACAAGCATTTCATTCAAATTCTGCAATGATACCACTTATGACAACATGAAAAAATATTAAACACCTTAGAATAAATCTATCGAAAGATATGTAAGACTGCTATGGGGAAAAATATAAACATGGAAAGACTTTAAAGAACTTTATAAATTGAAAGATACTACATTTATGGTGTGGAATAATATTTTATTAAATTGAATTTGATCTATATATTCAATGCAATCCCAATCAAATTCCCAACAGATATTTTTTCACTGAATTTCACAGGCTGACTCTATAATGTATATGGAAATACTAAGCACAAAGAGAGGTCTAGACACACCTGAACAAGTACAGGGTGGAAAGACCTCACCTCCTACATATCAACTATAAAGTTATAGTAATCAAGACAAAGAGACCAAAGCAACAGAGTGTAGAAAAATAGACCCACACACATATGTACACTTGATGTACAAGGGAGAACACTGCATAGAGGCATACAGAGTGTTCATCATCACTGATTATCAAAGAAATGCAAAACAAAATCTCAAGAGTACTGATGCATGTGAATATCTATATAGCAAAAATAATAATAATAATTTGGACCTTGAGCTCACATATGCAAAAATCAATTCCGGGCGACTCAAAAACTTAAGTGTAAAAGTTAAAGATTTTAGAAAATTATACAGAAAAATATCCTCATGATCTCAGTGTAGGAAAGAACTTATGATGACAAAAAGTATTATCAATAATGAAATGGGCTACATCAAATTATGTTTAAAAGGATGTCATCAAGAAAGTTAAAAGATAACACATACAATTGGAGGAAATATTTGCAAATCATATATTTAATAAGAGGCTTGATCCTGCTATAGGAAGAACTCTTTACAACACAATAACAAGTACGCAAAATTTTTTTAATAGACATTTTTCCAAAGAACATATATAAATGGCCAACAAGTACATGAAAAGATCCTCAACATCACTAGTAAGGAAAATCAAATCAAAATCAAAACAATGAACTACTTTACCTCCATTCAGTTCAGTCGCTCAGTCATGTCCGACTCTTTGCGACCCCATGAACCGCAGCACACCAGGCCTCCCTGTCCATCACCAATTCCCAGAGTTTACCCAAACTCATGTCCATTGAGTCAGTGATGCCATCCAACCATCTCATCCTCTGTTGTCCCTTTCTCCTCCTGCCCTCAATCCCTCCCAGCATCAGGCTCTTTTCCAATGAGTCAGCTCTTTGCATCAGGTGGCCAAAGTACTGGAGCTTCAGCTTCAACATCAGTCCCTCCAATGAACACCCAGGACTGATCTCCTTTAGGACAGCTATAATTTTTAAAAAAAGGGTGGGAGGGAGATTAGCAAAGAGGAAGAGGAGGAAGAAGAAAGAAAGAGAGAGAGAAAAAAGAAATCTAAGTGTTGGTAAGAATATAGGTCTGTGATTAGCAGACTTATGAGAAGGGAAAGTGTCAAGGTAGGCAATTGCTTTATATTTATTATAAACTTTTTAGGGTTTTTTGTTGTTTTTCAAACTACGTGCATGTATAACACTGATACAAACAAAAATTTAGTTTAAAGAAAATCATAAAGGAGGGGAAAAAAAACCCAACCATGCCCCATTTCAATTTAGTTCCTTGGAAAGACTGATTGATGCTAAAGCTGAAAATCCAATACTCTGGCCACCTGCTGTGAAGAACTGACTCACTGGAAAAGACCCTGATGCTGGGAAAGATTGAAAGGGAGGAGAAGGGGACGACAGAAGATGAGATAGTTAGATGGTATCACCAACTCAATGGATATGACTTTGAGTAAGCTCCACAAGTTGGTGATGGACAGGGAAGCCTGGCATGCTACAGTCCATGGGGTTGCAAAGAGTCAGACACAACTAAGTGACCGAACTGAACTAGTAAGTCCCAGAAGAGATTAACTTCTATGGTTTTGGGGTGGGGTGCAGAAGAGGGGGAATTAGGGTAAGAGGCAATAGTAGCAGAGCAGCTATGAGGTATAAAGCACTGACAGCAGACATTCTCCTAGGTTATTTGTCTAAATTACTGTATGGAATTGTCACAGTGACCCTACATATAGGAAGATATTATCATTCCCTATCAACATAAGAGGAAGTTGAGAATCAGAGAGGTTAAGTGACTTGTCCACAGTCACAAAGCTGGGAAGTGACACAGCTAAGATTCAAATTCAGTTGTATATGCCTCTACATCCTGCTTTTAACCTAGCCTTCAGGAATATGACCCTACCTGACCTCCTCCACATCTTTGTCCAATAACTCATTAAGATCCACATCGCTCACTAAGTCCTGTAACTTCTTGGTGAAAGCCTTAAGCTAACTGGGGGAAGATTTTTCAGCAAAGTATTAAGGGAACAAAACAACTCGTTAGCCTATGAGGTGAGGTGAGGTGAAGTCGCTCAGTCGTGTCTGACTCTTTGCGACGCCGTGGACTGTAACCTACTAGGCTTCTCTGTCCATGGGATTCTCCAGGCAAGAATACTGGAGTGGATTGCCATTTCCTTCTCCAGGGATCTTCCCAACCCAGGGCTCGAACCTGGGTCTCCCGCACTGGAGGCAGATGCTTTAACCTCTGAGCCACCAGGGCATTAGCCTATACTGAAAAGAAAAAGCTGTCAAATTGTTGGGTTTCATTTGTACTTTCCAAAGACTTCCATCTGCCTGGCCTGGTGGTATTGTTACAAGGCTACACTATCAAGACAGAAGTGACTGGGGAAAAGCAGAAACAGCCAACATGCAACTGTCAGGATCTCACCTTCATCTCTTTTCTCTCCTGTCTCACCTTCCTTCCCTCTTTCCCCAACTCACATTCTAGCTGTGCGTGTGTGTTAGTTGCTTAGTCATGTCCGACTCTTTGCAACCCCACAGAGTGTAGCCCACCAGGCCCCTCTGTCCATGAGATTCTCAGGCAAGAACACTGGAATGGGTTGCCATTTCCTTCTCCAATAGGAACTATGCTGCTGTTGCTGCTAAGTTGCTTCAGTCGTGTCCGACTCTGTGCGACCCCATAGACGGCAGCCCACCAGGCTCCCCCGTCCCTGGGATTCTCCAGGCAAGAACACTGGAGTGGGTTGCCATTTCCTCCTCCAATGCATGAAAGTGAAAAGTGAAAGTGAAGTCACCCAGTTGTGTCCGACTCGTAGCAACCCCACGGACTGCAGCCTACCAAGCTCCTCTGTCCATGGGATTTTCTAGGCAGGAGTACTGGAGTGGCTTGCCATTGGAAAGAAAGAAAGTGAAGTTGCTCAGTCATGTCTGACTCTTTGCAACCCCATGGACTGTAGTCTACCAGGCTCCCCCATCCATAGAATTTTCCAGGCAAGAGTACTGGAGTGGGTTGCCATTTCCTTCTCCCACATTNTGCCATTGGAAAGAAAGAAAGTGAAGTTGCTCAGTCATGTCTGACTCTTTGCAACCCCATGGACTGTAGTCTACCAGGCTCCCCCATCCATAGAATTTTCCAGGCAAGAGTACTGGAGTGGGTTGCCATTTCCTTCTCCCACATTCTAGCTACATTTAACAATTTGCAATTTTCCAACCAGCACAAATCATAGCATGCCTCTGTTGCCTTTCTTCCGTTTTTGTTGCCAGAAAGCTCATGGCATCTGCTTTCTCATGCCTCTTCTAGTCCACTCAGGGAAAAGTAACCACTCGTTTCCTTGGCTTCTATCATACCTTGTTTACCCTTCTAGCATTATAACACTTTAATGCATATATTCATAAACATGCCTATTTTTGACTCAATAAGTTATAAGCTCCCTGGAAGCGGAGAATGTGTGTTCATCTCTGTGTCACTAAATATTTGTATAAATGTGTATAACGGTAATCTCTCTTTCACAAAGGAAATGTCATTCTGCATATATATGGCATTAAAATGATCAAAAGATATGCTAACCTTATTTACAATAGCCAAGATATGAAAATAACCTAAGTGTCCATCAACAGATGAGTGGATAAACAAAATGAAATATTATATATGAAAGTGAAAGTGTGAGTTGCTCAGTCATGTTTGACTCTGCGACCTTATGGACAGTAGCCTGCCAGGTTCCTCCATCCACAGGATTCTCCAGGCAACAATACTGGAGTAAGTTGCCATTTCCTTTTCCAGGGGATCTTCCTGACCCAGGGATCGAACCCAGGTCTCCCACATTGCAGGCAGACTCTTTATGGTCTGAGCCACCAGGGAAGAACCCTAAAAAGACAGAAATCCTGCCATTTGAAACACCATGGATGAACCCAGAGGGCANGTTGCCATTTCCTTTTCCAGGGGATCTTCCTGACCCAGGGATCGAACCCAGGTCTCCCACATTGCAGGCAGACTCTTTATGGTCTGAGCCACCAGGGAAGAACCCTAAAAAGACAGAAATCCTGCCATTTGAAACACCATGGATGAACCCAGAGGGCATTATGCTAAGTGAAATAAGCCAGACATGAAAAGACAAATACTGCAGGATCTCAATCCCATGTCAAATCTAAAAAGAATGAGTCAGACTCATTAAAACAGAGTAGAATGGTGGTTGCCAGGGACTGGGCTGTGTACAAACTTTCAGTTACAAGATGAATAAATTCTGGAAATCTAATATACAGCATGGTGACTACAGTTAATACTGTATGCGATACCTGAAATTTGTTAAGAGAGTAGATCTTAGTCATTCTCATTTTAAAAAAAAGGTAATTATGTGAGGTGACGGCAGGGTTAATTAACTTGATTGTAGTAATCATTTTACAACATATACATGTATCAAATCATCACATTGTACCCTTTAAGTATATACAATTTTATTTGTCAATTAAACCTCAATAAAGCTGGGGAGAAAAAAAGACATGCTAACAATGGCCATCTTTGGGTGGTAGAATTATGAGCTATTTTTTCTTTCTTTATTGTTAAAATTTCTGTAATTAAGAACTTGTTCGTCAAAGATATAATTAAAACAGTAAAAAGGCAAGCTACAAAATGGGAGAAAATATTTTTGCAACACACATAAAAGGAATTCTCACAAATCAATGAGGAAAAGAGAAACAAACCAATAGTAAAATGGGCTTAAACTTTTAAAAAGAAGAACTGAAATGGCCAAAGAATGCATTTGTATGTGTATACATTTTTACATGTACACATACATATATTCTTTAATATGTATAGATGAAAATATGATTAAAGTCATTAGTAATTCAAGAAAATGCAAATTAAAGCCATAATAGCATATCACATGAGTTCAGCAAAAAACATTAAGCCCTATAATACCAAGTGTTTCAAGGATGTTCAGGAACAAAAACTCTTGCACACTGCTGTTATCAGTATATGGGTTCGACTGCTTTGGAAAATAGTCTGACATTATCTAGTGACATAGAAAAATGTGTGCTCTTTTACATCAAGATATATACAGAAGAATGTACATTATTCATAATTTCCCCAAACTAGAAATAACTGTCCATCAAGAATAAAATGGATAAATAAATTGTGGTGTAGTCATACAATGGAATGTTACACAGCAGTGAAAAGCCACAAATCAGAGCTACATACAAGAACACGAATGAGTCTAACAAACACAACGTTGAGTAGTAAGACACAGAAAAATGCATACAGTATGATTTCATCAAAATAAAGTTCCAAACTGGGCAAAACTATATTGTTCAGGAGTAGCATACACAGATGATAAAAACCACAAAGGAAATCAAGAGAGTCACTTGTCTGAAAAAGCAGTGTGACAGTTACATCTGATGGAGGGAGGTATGGGGTTACTAGTGCGAATGGACATTTGAGGGGTTTCGAGGATGTTGCAAATGTTTTCTCTGTGAAGGTGGTGATTAACATGGCTGTTAGCTTTATTTTAAAAGTATGAATATGAAAATATATGTAGAAAAGGATAGATTGCACATAACTTCTTTAAAATGCATTTTAAATAAAACTACAAAAGTTCCTGCATGTGTGTGTGCTAAGTCGCTTCAGTCGTGTCTGATGCTTAGTGACCCCATGGACTGTAGCCCTCCAGGCTCCTCTGTCCATGATTCTCCAGGCAAGAGTACCAGAGTGGGTTGCCATTCCCTTCTCCAGGGGATCTTCCTGACCCAGGGATCGAACACACGTCTCCTGCATTGCTCGCGGGTTCTTTACCACTGAGCCACCTGGAAAGTCCATTCAAACCCGCTCCAGTGTTCTTGCCTGGAGAATCCCAGGGACGGCGGAGCCTGGTGGGCTGCCATCTGTGGGGTCGCACAGAGTCGGACACAACTGAAGCGACTTAGCAGCAGCTCTAATAAATGACACAAACTTGGTCATTTAAAATAACAGAAATCTGCTCACTCATATTTCTGGAGGCCAGAAGTCTGAAATTANATCCCAGGGACGGCGGAGCCTGGTGGGCTGCCATCTGTGGGGTCGCACAGAGTCGGACACAACTGAAGCGACTTAGCAGCAGCTCTAATAAATGACACAAACTTGGTCATTTAAAATAACAGAAATCTGCTCACTCATATTTCTGGAGGCCAGAAGTCTGAAATTAGCACCATTATACTAAAATCAAGGTATCAGCAGGACCACACTCCCCACCGCACCCCCTGGGGCCTCTAGGAGAGAGTCAGTCCCTTGCATCTTTCAGGTTCTGGGGGCTGTCAGCATTCCTTGGCTTATGGCTTCATAACTCCAGTCCCTGACTCTGTATGTGTCAAATCTCCCTCTACCTCTCTCACATAAGGACACTTGTGAAGCAAGTAGGGACCACCTAGATAATCCAGAATTATCTCCCATCCTAAAATGCATAACATAATTACATCTGCAAAGACTATTTTTCCAAATAAGGTCATATTTATAAATTCCAGGGATTAGGACCTGATATCTTTGTAGTGGGCTGAATGGCAGCCCCAAAGTCCAAATGTAAAATTCTATCCCACTCCTGATGACACCGTTTTGTTGCCCATTGTGCCAAAAACAACTTAGCCAGTTTTCTTATGCTTGGTGCACAACTCATCAAAACTGTGCCCATGAACCATCTTCCGTGAATTTTGTTGTTATTGTTGTTTATAAATATGTTTGTTCCATGCATTCTTAATGAGCAGCCTCCAAACATTCTTGATGGTGTGTCTCTATTGGAAAATAAATTAAGCATGCTCCTCTAAAATATGATGCTCATTTATAAATCATGACTGCCAATGTATCAGTGTATTATTTATTATACTATCATACATATAAAAACAAAAATTTGAAAGATATAGGGAGAATAAATGTAAGTAGAACTACTATCATCTCCTTCCAACAACCAAATGAATCATCCTGTCAGTTCTCTGAGTTACTCATCCCACTACTCAAAACACTCTTATTGTGCATCCTTGCTCCCCAAAACTCCAAGGAGGCCTTTAAGGACTGCTGCTTAAGATGGGAAAGATGAATGAATACTGGGCCTCCCACTCTAACTTCACCCACTCAGTCAGCCCGGATCTCTGATATACTGAGGGGTTTTGCACATGATTTCAATAGGAAGATTATCCTCCACCAAAAAAAAAAAATTGCAAAAAAAATAATAATAATAGGTCTGAAACCCACTTCTCTGGAGCACTTTCTTTTGGTGTAAGTCTCTGGGCGGCCTTTCATGCAGGTGGCGCATGACATCACTCGGCCCCAGCTGTTCCTTATTAACTCAGCCTCTCAGCGAAAGATACAGCCTTTTTACAACTTGACATTTTTTAAGGAGACAGCCCATTCTGCGAATCAACCAAACACATTAAATGCAGTTAAGACTGCCGCATTCCACAAATACAAATTTGACAAGAAAACCTTACGTCTTCATAGGCTCCACTGAAATATGGATTGATATGAAGTTCTGAAGGACACCAGGCTTGGCACCAAAGCATCCCTGTTTTATCACCCTGAAGGAAATGCCTGCCAAGCCAACTGCACCTCCAGTGGGTCAAAGCTCAAGCACCCCGAAGCCTATAACCCTCACTGAGGCCTCGACACCATCTCCAACATGAGCTGACTTTGTAAATGTGTTCTTTGCCTGCTCATAATGCCTAATTAGGCCCTGACCATGAGGCTAAGAGGTGGCGAAGAAAAGCCCAGGACGCCTGCAGGCTGCCACTTGAGTTCACAGCAAAATGACAGGCAGTGAGCGTGATCCAAGTAGAAGAATCTGCCAGTCACACTTCAGTCTTTCAGCCGCATGTTTTTTTTAACATGGGGAGGTTGTAGCATCAATAGTGTCATCCTCTAATAGAAAGGACAACTACATATAATGCATAATTGCCAGTCTAAATGACTTGTTATTTTGACTGCCTATTTTAAAATGTCTGTAATTGCCTCCAATGAGACTTGGAATAAATGATAAGTCAGCACAGGCAATCACTGGTGGAGACATAGCGTGGCTTTGGAAAACTTAGTGCAAATTATTTTGTCATGTGTCAACTACCACCAATCCCTGATTATGCTCACAGGGCGTTTGTCCTGCTTTACTGGGTGTTTCTTCCAATTGTGTCCCACTTAAGCAACAGAAGGAGTATCACATGCAGGTGTATAAAAGACAAGGCGGTCTATTTTCAAGGGCAATGAGCAGAAGCTGCCTGAGCCTGATAAATTAGTTTCACAGAATTTTAGCTCGTGCCAAATCCTGTCCCTTTCTGTAAAGCAAAAATGAGGCAGAAGCACACCTCGCCGAGAATGACTGCCATCTCTCTAAATGGACTTTTCTTCCCCCCTCGTATGCTTGTTTGCCAAGACTTAAAATAACAAATCACTTTTTATAACAAAAGTTTCTCCCTGGAATAATAGGCTTCAGTGTGAGTACTGATAGAGCAATAGCTCCTCTAAATGACAGCAAAGGCTTGCAGCAGGGATGTGAGGCACATCTGTTGCAGGGCTTCCATTAAAGAGAAAAGTGGTTAGGTAAGAAATGAAGTCATTTCCTGACTCATTGGGATGCCATGTTTAAACCACAGTTTTTTGCCTGAGGATACAGAGGTTAGAAAAATCTGACTGAGCCTAAGAGATGAATCATCCCTTGAAGATTCAGGAAAGCTACTTGTTAAGGTCCTTCACACACTACTAGAACATATAAGATAGGGAAAGAGGCTTAGAGACAGCCTTCTCCCATTCTTACCACAGGAAAAAGAAGGTTCTCCTGCCTACATACTTGAGGGCTGAGTCACTAAGTTGTCCAACTCCTTGCAACCCCATGAACTGTAGCCCACCAGGCTCCTCTATCTATGGGATTTCCCAGGCAAGAATATCAGAGTGGGTTGCCATTGGCAGGTGGATTCTTTACCACTGAGCCACATGGGAAGCCCCTCTCCCTCCTATACACTTCGTTAAAGCCAGTTCCTGAAATAATTTAAGTATGATTACATTTCTAAGTAGAAACATCAATATTTAGGCATTAAAAACATCAGGAAATAGGGGAGAAGATGGATTCAAAGTCTGTTAATTTTGCATATTTCTAAAATAAGTGAGTCAAACGACTCCAAAAATCCACTTTTGAAGGATGAAACACAACAATTAAGGATTCCAAGAATTTATTTTACTAGAAAAAAATTTAATACTCAGTTTCACTAGTAATCAAAGACAAATTCTATAATTTTAAAATAATAGTGAGATACCATTTTCAACTCTAAAACAGTTGATGAAATAAAGTGGGGGTAGATATTACTCAGAGCAGATAAGGGACTGCAAATTGGCTCAATTTTCTGAAAGATGGTTGGGCAAGATTTATTAAAACACTTTAAATGTTCACACTCCTTAATCCAGTAACTCCGCTTCTAGGAAACTTTTCTTTTACTTTGAGATATAATTTATAACCTTCATATAATTACGGGGAAGGCAATGGCACCCCACCCCAGTGCTCTTGCCTGGAAAATCCAATGGACGGAGTAGCCTGGTGGGCTGCAGTCCATGGGGTCGCTAACAGTTGGATGGACTGAGCGACTTCACTTTCACTTTTCTCTTTCATGCATTGGAGAAGGAAATGGCAACCCACTCCAGTATTCTTGCCTGGAGAGTCCCAGGGACGGAGGAGCCTGGTGGGCTGCCGTCTATGGGGTCACACAGAGTCGGACACGACTTAGCAGCAGCAGCATATAATTAAGATATAATTTTAAACACTATTGCAAAATGATTACCAAAATGATGGAGGTGTTAATGTTAGTTAACACCTCCAGCAGGTCACACAATTACCATTTCCTCTCTGTAGTGAGAACATTTAAAATCTACTTCCTTGGCAACTTTCAATTATATAATAGAGTATTGTGAACTATAATCATCATGCTGAACATTAGCTTCCCAAAACTTATTCAGCTTACAACTGGAAGCTTGTACCCTTTGACCAACACCTATCCATTTCTTCCACCCCTCAGCTCCTCATAACCAGGGTAGAATATTCCATCAGTTTGATTTTTTAGACTCCACAAATAAGTTATATCACACACAGTATCTGTCCTTCTCTGACTTACTTCACTTAGCATAATACACTCAAGATCCACCCATCTTGCTGCAAATGGCAGGACTTCTTCTTTCTCATGGCTGAGAGGGGAGGGGGGAGAGAGAGAGAGAGTGTGTGTGTCTGTGTGTGTGTGTGTGTGTGTGTGTGTGTGTGTGACATCTTTACTCATTCATCTAGGAGTTTACCTTAAAGCAATAATATGATATTTGGACAAAGATACATTCACAAAACTATCCTTACAGCATTGTTTACAGTGGAAAACTCAAATGTAACTTAAACGAACAGCAATAAGAGAATAATTATATTATTGCTGCTGCTGTTAAGTCACTTCAGTCGTGTCCGGCTCTGTGTGACCGCATAGACTGCAGCCCACCAGACTCCCCCATCCCTGGGATTCTCCAGGCAAGAACACTGGAGTGGTTGCCATTTCCTTCTCCAATGCATGAAAGTGAAAAGTGAAAGGGAAGTCGCTCAGTCGTGTCCAACTCTTCGCGACCCCATGGACTGCAGCCCACCAGACTCCTCTGTCCATGAGATTTTCCAGGCAAGAGTACTGGAGTGGGGTGCCATTGCCTTCTCCAAATTATATTATTACAGAACACTAATATGATGCAGTAGTATACAATCAACTTGAACTATATTTAGGGATTATCTTTAATGAGTCATACCAATGAAAAAAGCAGTGTGGAGACTATATATACAGGAAGAAAAAATATGCAAAGGATTTCTTAATTGGGTATCACTCTGGAGACTGGACTAAAAAGATCTTCCCCATTTTTAATATACCAGGACATTATTGATGTCATACTGGTGTCGTCACACACAGTGAGCCTTTGAAACCCTGGTGATGTTTCTTGATGAACTTGAATCAATAAGTATCTGCATAAACTTCTCAAAGAACAACAGAGTTGAGCTATCTACTGGTTGACCCTGCCTCCAGGGCTCTGGACACTCATAGCCAATAAGAAGAAGGTAGTGTTGGAAGAAGCCAGTCTGCAGACTGGCCAACAGATTATAGTACATAAAGTACATATATACCCCTTTTGAAATACTTTTACTGTACCCCAGTATTGCCATAGATGCCAAAACCTCACTTAATGGATGTTTGATGAGTCTTGGCTGAATTCTTATGAAATATTAAATATTTAATGCATATGGGAAGAGGGATATCAGAGAAAGATATATAGAAACAAATCTGGAAAAAGAAGCAAACTGAGTGAAAAAGATCTAAGAAATGTAGTAGAAAAGAAAGAATAGAAAAAAAAAACAGAAAATAATGAATTATGACTTCCTCAAGACTATCCAATTAGAGCAAATTATTTTACTGATTAAAAAATTGCTTTTTGAGCTCAAGCTCCCTCAACATCCAGAACAACAATTTCATGGACCTGTACATGCCACAGAAATTCTCCTCTGGGAACCCCATCATCAGCACCAAGGACCATGCGCCCATCCAGATGAATGTGGCTGAGGTTGACAAAGTGACAGTCAGGTTCGATGGCCAGTTTAAAACCTACTCTATCTACTGGGCCATTCACAGGATGGGTGAGTCAGAAGATCCATTCTCCAACTGGCCAAGGCCAAAGCCATCATCTCAAAGAACTTCTGACTGGAAAGGATCACAGATGTGGAATATTTGTTACAAATAGTGAACTCTCCTCAAATTAAGTTAATACATCAAAATACAACTCTAGAAAGTTGTATTTCCTAACAGTGGCTAAAATGTATAGGAGATTGGTTCAAGATGGCAGAGTAGCAGGATGTGCGCTCATCTCCTCCTGCAAGAACACCAAAATTACAACTAGCTGCTGAACAACCATTGACAGGAGGACACTGGAACCCACCAAAAACAAGATATCCCATGTCCAGATACAAAGGCAAAGCCACAAAGAGACACTGGAGGGGCACAAACACAATAAAATCAAATCCCATACCTGCTGAGTGGGACCCACAAACTGGATAGCCATAATACCAAAGAAGCCCTCCCACTTTGTGAAGGTTCTGAGCCCCTCATCAGATTTCCCAGCCTAGGGATCTGGCAAAGGGACTGGGACTCCCCAGGGAAGCTGACTTTGAAGACCAGCAGGACTTGATTATAGGACTTCCACAGGACTGGGGAAACAGACTCCACCCTTGGAGGGCACAAAGAAAATGTGACTGCTTTTCATATATATATGGCTTTCCATGTATCAGGCACTGGTAAATGAAGACAATACATATAGTGAGATATTTACATTAATGCACTTAATCCATATCATTGCTTTACAGGATAGGCATTTCTGTTGTTCTCTTTTATAGAAGAAGAAATAGTGAGGCCCCAAGAGGTTAAATAACTTCTATAAGTACTCACAGCTCTTAGGTAGAAAGGTAGAGATTCAGCCCCAGGGGTTCTAGCTCCAGGTCTCCCTCACTATAGGATAGCCCCCACCTACTCAAGCCACCACTGTGCCTCCTTTTTACGTCCTATAGTTCTTACCATCAGTCATGCATATTTAATATTGAACACTTACAGTTTTGCATGTTTGTTGCATTTTCATTTTAGTACAACATGTCTTCCCAACTAGACTCTAAAACACTGAACGCAGGAACTGTAAATAATACTTCTCTATAATCCTCACAGCACTTAGCACAATTCTCCACTCATTAAATAAGATTTAATTGGACCTTCGGCAAAGAGATAACTTTCAAAACATTTATTCCGATAATTTTGCAATCAAATAAACTCTGCCAACATTCTTTTGCTAAGCAGCAGTCATCTTTTGAGATTGCAGAAATTTAAGTTTAGAAAAAAAAGAAGTTAATGCTTTTTATCTCATTCTATTCCCTTTGATGGATGAAACCAAAAATAATCACTTTGCATCTCCAAAGTGCTCCACCCCCATGAAAGCAGGGGGAGAGTGAGCCATCACTGGGACACAAATGCGTTCTGTTCAAGGCAAGGCAATCAAATAAATCAAGCAACCCCCAAAATATAGTTAAAGCAAAGTGACTCAGACATAGTTCATGTTTTTAGTCACTTAGGATCCAAAGTTATTCTGAAATGCAAATAGTTTTTCAAGCATTACTCATTTTGCTTTCTCTGATAAAACTAAAATAATCTGATACAATTATCTAGATGGTTATAATTTAAAGATTTAAAATACACACTCAAAACCTAACATTTCAAATTAGTGCCACTCTTTAGGACAAACTCTAACTAATAATAATGATCTGGTATAAAAGTATCCTGGAGAAACTAATTTCCTACCATTTTCTTTTTATTAAGCTAATCTGAAAGAAAAAAAAACACACACATTCTTCTGTGGGGTTGTCCTAGAGAAAGCACAGCACTGGAGAAACCACATACCTAAAAAGTCATTATTCAAAATTGAAAGCTGTTTTCCTATCTTATCTAAGGAAGCATTTATTCTCACATTGGAAAATTAGAGTTCAGAAAATTTGTTTAGAAATAATTGAGTTTCACCAAATCAATACACTAAAATAATTTCTAAGTAATCTTATCTGTAGCTCAAATAGGTTTAATCATATATGCCAACTCCTGCTGATTGGTAGTGGAGACCTAGACATTGTGTTGAGAAGGATTCTGAGGTCACATCCAAGAGAAAATATGTTTGCATCAATCAGCAATAAGCAATGTGTATGTACCAGCACTAAAAACTTGGGCTAACTGCCATAATTTATGGAAAGTAAAATACAGACCCTCAATCTGAAATGAGAGATGTGGGCCAAAGATGCTACTGGATTATTTGATAGTTTAAGAGAGAAAATTCACTGCTTAGTAGTGCCCCAGATTTATGGTGCTCTAATCAAATAAGCAAAAGTCAGACATGACTGAGCAACTGAACTGAATCAAACAAGCAATAAAGAAATAGGAGTAGGACTAAACATTTACTCACAGTCTACTACATGTCACACACTGAGCTTAACCTTAACTTCCATGGCCACCTCCAAGGTTTTTGTCATTATTAATAACAAAACCTCTCCATTATCTTAATTTTAATCATTCTATTTCTCAAACACCATTTCCTGTCTTTCTGGCTCACTCCCTGTGGTATCCAGTCTCCCCATCATCCCTCCACTCCATTGATATATCCAATCATTGGTCGTACCACTCTTTCACTGTCTGTCACCTCCCTACAGGGTCCTCATCTTTCCTACTTAGCCATCATACACTCCATGATCAATTTTCACTCCTTTGCTTTCACCGTCAACCTCATTGCTCTTTTCTCTTTTCAACGTAATTGCCAAGCAAAACCCTGCACGTTGTTAAATCCAGATCTCTGCCAACTCCAGATCTGTATCTATGGAACCTAAATGTTGCTGGGGCCGGCAGGGGGGTGGGGCTGTCTCTTATACACATCTAGATGTGTATAAGAGACAGGTAGTATACAATCAACTTGAACTATATTTAGGGATTATCTTTAATGAGTCATACCAATGAAAAAAGCAGTGTGGAGACTATATATACAGGAAGAAAAAATATGCAAAGGATTTCTTAATTGGGTATCACTCTGGAGACTGGACTAAAAAGATCTTCCCCATTTTTAATATACCAGGACATTATTGATGTCATACTGGTGTCGTCACACACAGTGAGCCTTTGAAACCCTGGTGATGTTTCTTGATGAACTTGAATCAATAAGTATCTGCATAAACTTCTCAAAGAACAACAGAGTTGAGCTATCTACTGGTTGACCCTGCCTCCAGGGCTNCCGGCAGGGGGGTGGGGTGGGGTGGGAACTGTAGTGACTGGTCTCATTCTAAATTTGTGATTTCTTGAAGAGGGTCCTTGGTAAGACTGGCCATCCACTATATTTCCTTCATCCATTTGCCCTCCACTAGACATCCATTTCACAGCTTCTCCTCTCTCTTCAAATCTCAATGCCTCTTCCTCCTTACACTCCTTGATGGCCCTGTTTTCAGCTACATACAGAAACAAAAGAGAATCCTCACAGGTTGTCACCACACATTCTGCCCACCTACCTACATCTGTCCACATGTGCGCTCCCCTCTCTTCTGATACGGTGGGTGGGCAGTCCTGACTCCAGCTGAAAGCCAAACCCTCCACTTGCACATTAGATCCCATCCCTCTTCCTTAATCAAGAACATCTCTCCAGCAATTCTCCCCTCTCTCAGCATCATCAATGTTTCCTTTTCTACGGAATCATTCCCACCAGTATTTAAATATTCTAGAAATAAACCCAACTAAAACAACAACAACAAAAAATTGTTTAACCTTTTCTTGAGCCCACATAGCCCTCTCCAGGTACTGTCCCATGTTTCTGCTCTGTTTTTTATGGGGATAGAAATACCTACTCAGCAGGATTAGAAATGATGTGTATGCCGCCCCAGCACAGTGTCTAGCAGAGAATGGAAACTCAAGAGATAAGTGTTTATTTATAGTAATGTTACGATCCTACAATAGGTGCTAAGAAACAAGCTGGATTAAGAAATATACTCCAGACATTTTTATTATTTTTTTCTTTGATAGAACTTCAAACTTATTGGAGAGTTGCAAGGAACTCCCACATATCCTTTACCAAGATTCTTTCATTCTACATTTGGTCTATCACCATCACCATCACCATCTTTTTCTCTCTTACCATCTCTTATCTCTGTTTTCCCAAGAATAATGACACTCCTTTTACATAACCACAGTTCATATCAGAATTAGGAAATTTAACAAATTCCCTAAGTAATTTTCAAATTCAAATTTCAGGAGTATTTTTATTCAATTTATGATATTTAAACTAAAAACCAAAATCAAACAATTAAAACACTTTACCCATTTCTGCTCCATTTTATAACCAAAATCTTCAGGGAAACTCTTACTGTTTTCATTTCTCTTCTTTAATCTACTCCAAACAGGTTTTGCTCCTAACTCCTGTCCTGCCCCACATATACCACTGAAAGAATTCTTGTCAAGATCACAAATAGCCCTTTCATTGCTAAATTCAATAATGATTCCTAAGAACTCATCTCTCTTGACCTACCATAAGCATTTGATATGTTTGATTACTCCCTCCTTAAAAAACAATCTTTGCTGGCCTCCAGAACACCAGACTCCTGGTTTTCTTCCTACCCCACAAATGACAATTTCTCAATACCTTTTGCTGGTTCCTTCTCATCTCTCCAACCTCTAAATATTGGAATGTTCCAGGACCCCATCTCTTCTCTATCCAAATCCAATCTTTTTGGTAATCTCATTTTGACATCTTCACGTTAATAACTTCCAAATATGACCTCCATCCCAGACTTCTCTCCTGAACTTCAGACTAGCATGTGCAACTGCCAATTCAGTAACTCCACTGAAATATCTAATCTGCATCTCAAACTTTTCATATCCAAAATTAAACTCGTTATTCCCTACCAAAAACCCACTCATCCCATAATCTTTCCCAACTTAGTAAATAAAAGCTCTGTCAATCCAATTGCTCATACCAAAATACTCTGAGTCATTCTTGAATCCTCTCCTCTCAAAACCAATACATCAATAAATTCTGTTGGCTCTACCTCTAAATTTGAGCATTCTGCATCTGACCACTCACTACTTTCTAACATAAGCCACCATTATCTCTTGCCTGGTTTTATTGATAGTAGCTTTGCCACTAGGGTCTATTCTTAATACAGCAGCTAGAAGGACGCTTTTTAAAGAGTAAGTCAAGTCATGTCATTCTTCTGCTTAGGCCCCTTCAATGACTTCCTACTTCACTCAGAGCAAAAGCCAAAGTCCTCTCAAAAGCCAAGACCCTACAACAACCTCCCTATGGATGTCTCTTACTTCAGCCCCCACTGTTTTTCCCTCCTGACTCCACTTGAATTGCATTAGCCTCCTTATTTGTTCTCTGAACACAGTATTCATCCTCCCACCTCAGGGCCTTTGCACTTGCTATTCCTTCTTCCTGTAATGCTCTTTATCTAGATGTCCACAGTTTGCTGCTTTACCCTCTTAAGGTCTTTACTCAAATGTCATCTTCTCAATGAAAATTCCTTCAGATGTCAACACTTGTCTATGTGGCAAAAGCTAATGTTGCACACGTGAAACTTATATAATGTTATAAATCAGTGTTACCTCAATAAAAAATAAACTTTAAAACAGCTTCGAGATAAAATTAAAATTTTTTTAATTAAAAGCCCCTAAATCTCAATCATGTGGTATGGAATAAACATAGGTATTCTGAGAAGACAGTGGTGGTGATGGTACATTTGACTCTGCTCAAATCTCCCCCATAAAATCAGATAAACTTAGCAAAACCCCAAGCCTATGGACAATATGTATAAGAAACAAGGTGGCAAGATGTTCCCAAGAAACAATACAAGGTGAGGATAATGCACCAACATTCACAGGACCTACATGGTATCAGCATCTGCACAGTACTGCTGCTGCTGCTAAGTCGCTTCAGTCATGTCCAACTCTGTGCGACCCCATAGACGGCAGCCCACCAGGCTCTCCCGTCCCTGGGATTCTCCAGGCAAGAACACTGGAGTGGGTTGCCATTTCCTTCTCCAATGCATGAAAGTGAAAAATGAAAGGGAAGTTGCTCAGTCGTGTCTGACTCCTAGCGACTCCACGGACTGCAGCCCACCAGGCTCCTCTGTCCATGGGATTTTCCAGGCAAGAGTACTGGAGTGGGCTGCCACTGCCTTCTCCCATCTGCACAGTATGCACAGGTAATATATTAATAATATTATTAACATAATTGTGTTGCTTTTAAAGGCAACAATTCATTATCTTGAAAACTATTAAATGAAAGGAAAGAATCAAGTATGTATGCTGCCCTTCTTTTATGAATTGTACCACTGGTTAACCAATGAGATGAGGAAAGAGTCTTATATTAAAATATTCCAACTAACAAATGAAGGAGAAATCAGAGACATATAACATCAGTATCTTGCAACCACTAACCCAGGCATTGAGCATCAAAACTTGCTAATATCATAAAAATAGAGGTATAGAGATGTTATGTGTGTGCTGATGAAAGATCATGACACCTATAGTCTTGCCACAGGTACATTTGACTCTGCTCAAATCTCCCCCATAAAATCAGATAAACTTAGCAAAACCCCAAGCCTATGGACAATATGTATAAGAAACAAGGTGGCAAGATGTTCCCAAGAAACAATACAAGGTGAGGATAATGCACCAACATTCACAGGACCTACATGGTATCAGCATCTGCAAGGTACTGCTGCTGCTGCTAAGTCGCTTCAGTCATGTCCAACTCTGTGCGACCCCATAGACGGCAGCCCACCAGGCTCTCCCGTCCCTGGGATTCTCCAGGCAAGAACACTGGAGTGGGTTGCCATTTCCTTCTCCAATGCATGAAAGTGAAAAATGAAAGGGAAGTTGCTCAGTCGTGTCTGACTCCTAGCGACTCCACGGACTGCAGCCCACCAGGCTCCTCTGTCCATGGGATTTTCCAGGCAAGAGTACTGGAGTGGGCTGCCACTGCCTTCTCCCATCTGCACAGTATGCACAGGTAATATATTAATAATATTATTAACATAATTGTGTTGCTTTTAAAGGCAACAATTCATTATCTTGAAAACTATTAAATGAAAGGAAAGAATCAAGTATGTATGCTGCCCTTCTTTTATGAATTGTACCACTGGTTAACCAATGAGATGAGGAAAGAGTCTTATATTAAAATATTCCAACTAACAAATGAAGGAGAAATCAGAGACATATAACATCAGTATCTTGCAACCACTAACCCAGGCATTGAGCATCAAAACTTGCTAATATCATAAAAATAGAGGTATAGAGATGTTATGTGTGTGCTGATGAAAGATCATGACACCTATAGTCTTGCCACACACGCAAAAAAAAAAAAAAAAGAACCTAAATATGAACAAATTTCTAAATTGGGATTTCTCAACCTCAGCACTGATGGAATTTGGAGCCAACTAAATTCTTGCTGTGGGGCTCTGTCCTGTGCATTGTAGGATGTGGCAATAGCACCACCCACCTTATTGTACAAGTTTAAAAAAATTAAAAAATTAAAGTGTCTCTAAACACTGCCAAAAGTCCCCAAGCAGGGAGAGCAAAGGCACTCTCCATTGAAAACCACTACTCTAGATGAAACTGCCATTCCACAGGTTACAACAAGAGGACAGAGGAACGTGTCAAATTAAACAATATGGATGCAACCAGCAAATTACAGACTATGGGAAACTTCAAAGATCAAATGACCCAGTTTCTTCAATGAATAAATTTCCAGGGGAAAAGGCAGCAGTGGAGGGGGGAACCTTTCAATCAAAATAGACTTAAAAGACTTTATTTTCTAAAAACAGGCAAAACTAAACCACAGGGTTTAAGGATGAATTTGGGGGTTATAAAACTATAAAGAAATGGCAGAAAGTAATTACCATAAAAATCCAACAGGGAGAAAAGTAGGTAGATGAGGTTGGGACAGGACATTTGATCAGCATTGGGACTTCTTAGGTGACTAGTGATGTTCTGTTTCTTGACTTTGGTGTCATTTTAAAAGGTGGGGACCTTATAATAATCCATTGAGTTTTGAATTTATTGTATCCAGTTTTCTATGTCTGTGTTTTCCCAGTAAAATGCATAAATAAATGGGTAAGAATCTGCTTTCCTTTCTACTTCACTTGAGTCGAAGTTCTGTGGGAACTGTCCTTGAGCCAAGAACTTTGAATTTATTAAGTTCAGGTCGATGTTTATGTTTCCTTAAGCCCAGAGGTGTAAATCCTGATCATCGCTTCAAAAACAACTTTGGAAATCACAGCAGGACTTATCACAACCCTCCACAAACCATACGCACGATGTTCGTATCTTGGCCTACTGTTGAAAGAACATCTTGCATCAAATCACCAAATACCTACAAAGGAGCCTGTGGTGATCCAGGCGATCTGCCAGGCAGTGCAAAGAAAGCAAAATGCAAAGCAGTGAAGTGTTTGCAAATGCAAACATGGCTCATGAGAACTCTGTGGGCTGAGTCGAGATTTGTGGGACAATGACTTTTAGGAGGATTTACAGACTCGCTAGGCAGAGATACTCCACAGGTGTTATCTCCTTTCTTGCAAAAGATATGTTCCTGAAGAGTTCGATGGTGATTAAATTTTTATAAATTATATTTTCTCATTGACTTACATTATAATCAGAGAGCGGCTTTATCTACATTTTGGATTAATCTTCAACTGGCAGTGGCTCCCAACAGTTCAAGTTTCCCTGCTTCTCTGTCAAGTAGTTGATAGTTTATAAACAAACATTTAAAGGCACTATTTAAAGGAACCCTTGAGTGAATCCTTCTGAACAACAAAGGATTATTTCATAACATTAATAAATAATCATTAGACTGAAGCTTCATCAAGATTTCTTAAATTATTCCCAAGATTCAGATGTCCTTTGATGAAGCTTCATTGAAATGATATCATTTTACCAAGGACCAGAATCTATTTTATGTGTTTTAGGACAGTATCTTGCATTACTGATGTTGTTTTTCCAATAGCATTCAGAAGAGCATTTTGTCCAGATACTCACAAGAAACATTACTAACTATAGTCTGTATTATTGAGTTATGTGATATAATAGGACTTTGGTTGGCATGACTCAATTTAAATTATGCAA
This sequence comes from Oreotragus oreotragus, assembly GCA_006410675.1. Taxonomy (NCBI): domain Eukaryota; kingdom Metazoa; phylum Chordata; class Mammalia; order Artiodactyla; family Bovidae; genus Oreotragus; species Oreotragus oreotragus. The sequence continues at coordinate 215,513 of SJYX01005380.1, forward strand.
TAAACGCAAAATGCAACTAAGTCCAGGACAGAGTTAGTATGAAATGACCGGCCTTCTGGTTGGATTCTTTGGGACAGAAGATACTTAAGCTGTTCACTTCAGAAATGTCTCTTGAAGACTGGGCTGCCTGGAAATCTCAAGCAGATCACTGGAAGGCTTGAATTGGGCCCACCATTCCCAGCCATGTCACCACCATGCTCCCCTGTTGCCTGAATACCACAATTCCTTCTTAACACTGTTATTCCTGTCAATACTTGATTCTCACCAGGCTCCCCTGATAACTTCTCCTGCACAAGTCAAAGAAAGATGTCATCCTTGGAGCCAACAGCGTGAAAGCCCATCACACTTCACAGTGGTCAATCACAGTTGGTTCTAGAACATGGTAAGTGATCCCCTGGCTCCTAGAGAATGGCAAAACTCTTGACACTAAGGCTTCTCCAGTTGGCTTAAAGATGCTCCTCTTGACTGGGCTCTGTAGACTGGTTTTTAATATAATAACTCACCCTGCTGGTTACGTATACCCAAAACAGTGTGATTTATGATCAGTTTTCGTTTGACGAACTTTGCTATTTCTGATTAAAGACCCCATTTATTTGGAGTTAATGGGTAGGGGTTGGTTTACTTTGTCTTTGGTGACAAGAATATAACTTATAATTTGCTTATTTAGAAAATGTACTAGAGGTAAAAAACTGAATGCAGCATAGAAGAATAAATGAAGAGTCTGTTTTACCAAAGAAGGGAAAAATGATCCTCTTGCCAAATCAATTACTTTCTGTGGCTTATAGAATTGCTTCCCAAGGACTAGACACTGCCTTCCACACGATGCTCAAGAAGCTTTATCCATAAGGTATTTATCTGAATGCAGTGATATGGCCTTGAAGTTACAGTTCTGGAGTACCTTTGGAATTCTGCAGCTTTTGACATGTATTTTGCTATAGTCTTTGTGGTAGGTAAAATTCTAAGATGTGCTCAAATGATCCATTACCTCTTAAAGATCTCCTCTACTTAAATGTAAGCAGGACCTGACAGGCATATAACCAACAGAATGTGGTAAGGTAGAAGATTCTACATAAGTAATCAAAGTCCCTAAGTAGCTAACTTTACACTAATTAAAAGGGAGATCTTCCTGGGTAGGTCGGATCTAATTAGGTAAGCTGTTTAAATGAGAATTTAGAGGTCAGAGCGGAGAAGGCAATGGCACCCCACTCCGGTACTCTTGCCTGGAAAATCCCATGGATGGAGGAGCCTGGTGGGCTGTAGTCCATGGGGCCGCTGAGGGTCGGACACGACTGAGTGACTTCCCTTTCACTTTTCACTTTCATGCATTGGAGAAGGAAATGGCAACCCACTCCAGTGTTCTTGCCTGGAGAATCCCAGGGACGGGGGAGCCTGGTGGGCTGCCATCTATGGGGTCACACAGAGTCGGACACGACTGAAGCGACTTAGCAGCAGCAGAATGCTGGAGAGGGTGTGGAGAAAAGGGAACCCTCTTACACTGTTGGTGGGAATGCAAACTAGTATAGCCACTATGGAGAACAGTGTGGAGATTCCTTAAAAAACTGGAAATAGAACTGCCTTATTACCCAGCAATCCCACTCCTGGGCATACACACCAAGGAAACCAGAATTGAAAGAGACACCTATAGCCCAATGTTCATCGCAGCACTGTTTATAATAGCCAGGACATGAAAGCAACCTAGATGTCCATCAGCAGATGAATGGATAAGAAAGCTGTGGTACATATACACTATGGAGTATTACTAAGCCATTAAAAAGAATACATTTGAATCAGTTCTAATGAGGTGGATGAAACTGGAGCCGATTATACAGAGTGAAGTAAGCCAGAAATAAAAACACCAATAGAGTATACTAACACATATATATGAAATTTAGAAAGATGGTAATGATAACCCTATATGCGAGACAGCAAAAGAGACATAGATGTAAAGAACAGACTCTTGGACTCTGTGGGAGAGGGAGAGGGTGGGATGATTTGGGAGAATGGCATTGAAACATGTACACTATCATGTAAGAAATGAATCACTAGTCTAGGTTTGATACAGGATACAGGATGCTTGGGGCTGGTGCACTGGGATGACCCAGAGAGATGATATGGGGAAGGTGGTGGGAGGGTGGTTCAGGGTTGGGAACTCATGTACACCTGTGGTGGATTCTTGTCAATGTATGGCAAAACCAATACAGTATTGTAAAGTAAAAAAAATAATAAAATTTAAATTAAAAAAAAAAAGAAGACAGAAATGCATTACAGAAGCATTTCTAAGTGACTTGACAGAATCCACACAAGCCAGTATTTCAACCACAGGACCTAAATTTTCTGATTTCAAATAGAGTAGTTTTTCTTGCTTTTTGTACTATATACCTGATGATTGCTTTATTCTGATTATAGCAACAAAATATGACCAAGGTAGAAAAATTTGCAAAAGTAAAACAATATAAAGTAGAAAATTTAAATTATCCAAAATTCCATCAGCCAAACTAAGCCTTGGTAAAATCTATATATCTACTGTCTCAAGTCAGATTTTCTAGAACATAAACTCAAATGAAGATTTTGTATGCAGAAGGTTTGGGCTTCCCAGGGAGCACTAGTGATAAAGAACTCACCTGCCAATGCAGGAGACACAAGAGATGTGGGTTTGATCTCCGGGTGGGGAAGATCCCTTGGAGGAGGAAATGGCAACCCACTCCAGGATTCTTGCCTGGAGAATCCCATGAACAGAGGAGCCTGGTGGGCTACAGTCCAAGGAGGTCACAAAGAGTCAGACATGACTAAAGCAACTCATCTCGCGTGCACGTGCAAAAGGTTTAATGGTTTATCCTCTGGAGCAATGCCTACAAGAGTTAAAGAAGCAGGTTGGGCAAAGTGAACAGTGTATTTAGATCAAGTCATTATGCTGTACACCTTAAATATATACAAATTTTATTTAAAAATAAAAAGTGACATAAATACATAGCATCAATTTCTTGAGGACTTCAGATATATCTGGTTCTATATTTCCTTTTTAGTAGTTATCAATAACTTATTCTTATAATATCTAACACCAATGTGAAACTGTGAGTTCACTAACAGAATAAAGACTTTAAAAATTATTCCTCATTGAAATGAACAAAAAAGTATATCTACAATTATTAGTCAATATTATTAATCAAATCATTGATTATGTGTTACACATTAAATATTTTAAAATGAACCAGCCCTACTTCAGTTGCTCAAGGATCAAATGTGGGTGACATATTCTGATTCAATTTGAAACCCACTGATTGAAACATCCGATGTTCATTTTATGCCTTGGAGCACTTATTAATTATTCAGGAAACCATGGACCTCTGGGGAAGGGTAAGAAATTCAGGGACAATCACAACGAAGTGGGGACATTGTTAACAATAGCTTTAACTGTCAACTCTGCTCTAAATATTTGTTAAATTTAAGAAGTTTTTAGTTGTTCTGCAAAACGGCAGTGTATTAATTGACTTGACCATTCTTTTTTTCTCCATTCTAGTCATAGTGCTTGGGTTAATATGTCTACAAATGCAGGCTACTTCAGTCAGTCAGTCAGTTCAGTCGCTCAGTCATGTCCGACTCTTTGCAACCCCATGAATTGCAGCACACCAGGCCTCTCTGTCCATCACCAACTCCTGGAGTTCACTCAAACTCACATCCATTGAGTCAGTGATGCCATCCAGCCATCTCATCCTTGGTCGTCCCCTTCTCCTCCTGCCCCCAATCCCTCCCAGCATCAGAGTCTTTTCCAATGAGTCAACTCTTCACATGAGGTGGCCAAAGTACTGGAGTTTCAGCTTTAGCATCATTCATTCCAAAGAACACCCAGGGCTGATCTCCTCTAGAATGGACTGGTTGGATCTCCTTGCAGTCCAAGGGACTCTCAAGAGTCTTCTCCAACACCACAGTTCAAAAGCATCAATTCTTCAGTGCTCAGCTTTCTTCACATCCATACATGACCACTGAGAGTGCCTATTTACATGGCATACACCAAAAAATGATCCTAATTTGATGAAAGGCTAGAAAGACACAGTTTGAGCACTCCAGTACTCTTGCCTGGAAAATCCCATGGATAGAGGAACCTGGTTGGCTGCAGTCCATGGGATCGCTAAGAGTTGGACACGACCGAGCGACTTCACTTTCACTTTTCACTTTCATGCACTGGAGAAGAAAACGGCAACCCACTCCAGTATTTTGCCTGGAGAATCCCAGGGACAGAGGAGCCTGTTGGGCTGCTGTCTATGGAGTCGCACAGAGTCAGACATGACTGACGTGACTTAGCAGCAGCAGCAACAGCCATTTGCCTCGCCAGCTGGCACTGGCTGACAGGATGCAGACGCATCTTCATGAGACTCCTAAATGAACAGTAAAATTGGGAGTGGAGTCATCAAGTGTGTCATTACTCTAAAAACAAGAAAATGATATTGCATACCTATTTGACACACTAGAACAGCCTTGATTCATAAATAGTGCTTGGGCATGCTTCATTGCTCTGCTGCTGCTGCTGCTGCTAAGTCGCTTCAGTTGTGTCTGACTCTGTGCAGCCCCATAGATGGCAGCCCACCATGCTTCTCCATCCCTGGGATTCTCCAGGCAAGAACACTGGAGTAGGTTGCCATTTCCTTCTCCAATGCATGAAAGTGAAAAGTGAAAGGGAAGTCGCTCGGTCGTGTCTGACTCTTAGTGATCCCATGGACTGCAGCCCACCAGGCTCCTCCATCCACGGAATTTTCCAGGCAAGAGTACTGGAGTGGGGTGCCATTGCCTTCTCCAGGCTTCACTGCTCAGTGGTGTCCAACTCTATGCAACCCCACAGACTGTAGTCCACCAGGTTCCTCTGTCCATGGGATTCTCCCAGCAAGAATAATGGAGTGGGTTGCCATCTCCTTCTCCTGATATATTCCCAACCAAGGGATCAAACCCACGTCTCCTGCATCTCCTGAATTGCAGGTAGATCCTTTACCCCTAAGCCACTTCTCTGTTTAAAAATCTTAAATGAAACATTAAAAAAGACTGAAAATCTGTCTGATACAGTCATGATAAAACTTTTTAACAAAGGAAGTGGGAGGGGGGATGATTCATGTCAATGTATGGCAAAAACCATAATACATAAAGTAATTAGCCTCCAATTAAAATAAACAAATTAATTTTTTAAAAGATGGAAAAAAATTTTTAACACAGAACACTTCAAGGGACAGCAGTACCTTTTCCCCACTTAATTTGTAATCACTCTCATGTTTGCATAAAGCAGAGGGAGATAATATGGTCCTGGATGAGAGACCTAAAGACAACATAGCAGATTCAGAAAACTGGCAAATAGAGATAAGTAGGTTCAACATGGCTACTTCAGCTAAAAATTCAGCCCTGCCATTTATAATCCTTATGTTGGAGCATGGTACTCATCATATACCACCTTGTAATATAACTATTATATGTAAAATGGGCTTCCCTGGTGGTTCAGTCGGTAAAGAATCTGCCTGCAATGCAGGAGGCTTGGTTTGATCCTTGGGTTGGGAAGATTCTTCTGGTGAAGGAAATGGCAGCCCACTCCAGTATCCTTGCCTGAGAAATTCCATGCACAGAGGAGCCTGGTGGGCTGCAGTCCATAGGGTAGCAAGAGTCAGACATGACTTAGTAACTAAACCACCATACAGATATCATTGTCCTTGCTAAAACAGTGTAATAAAAAGATACAGATTTTATAAATGCATCAACCTGATTTGAAATGTAGGTATAATAATTACCATGTGATTGGCCTCAAGCAATTTACTAACTTCTCTGGGCCTCATTTCTTCATATTAAATAAGGCTGATATTTACATATCAAGGTTGCTAAAAGAATTAAAGGAGATTACATATATATGATATGGTACATTTTATTATTATAGAATATATTATTAATTATTTATAAATGTTAATTATCTGTAATCATTAATAATTAATGTTATTATATATTTACATATATTTGTCTGGCACAGGATTGGAATGTAATTAATGACAACTGTCATTTTTATTGTCATAATATAATTTTGAGATTGACCCAAAGGCTAGCAATTTTGCAGAAAAGATGATAGAATTTCTTTGGAAAGAATAATGGGTGAATGAATAAATGAATGAAGACATAAAACCGCCAAGGTTAATAAGGAAATGCAGGCTGTGTGCCACGCCTGTTCAGTGATAACGGCAGCAACATTATAGAATACAAAGGAGGCCAAATGCTGAGGTTGTGCTTTGTTAATGAGGAAATAATCATTGTTTGTTTGGTTTAAAATGAAGCTTTCAAATTAATAGCCCTTATTTCTTTTTTTTCAAATCTTCTCAGGATATAAATACACATACAGCAAGATTTTACTCATAGTCAGTATGAAAGTAACCTTTCTACTGTTTGTTCCTTCACAGTGTATCTCAGTTTACAACTATACACTTATTTCTGTGAGCACTTGACTGAAGATGCCTCATTCTACTAAACTCAAAGGTCCATGAAGGCAAGGACTGGATCTCTGACTTACTTGCTTCGTCTTAGTTTTTGGTACATTGACTAGTGCATGGTAGGCTTTCACAATAGTTGTTCGAAAAACAAAAGTTCCCCTCTTCATATCCTAAAAACATGTCAAGAGATTGACATGATATATTTGGGTTTCATTTTCTTCATTAAATAACTAGGTGTTTTTTTAATTGAAGTATAGTTGATTTATACTGTTGTGCCAGTTTCTGCAGTACAGCAAAGTGACTCAGTTATACATATATACACATTCTTTTCTTGTGCAGTCTTTTCCATTATGGTTTCAACATAAAAAACTAAGCTTTAAAAGAATTGTGTAGAATTGATAAATGATCATTTTAGACATTTAGGCACTCCATTACTTGCATGTTACAGAGCTTTCAAACTCAAATGTCAGAAATGGAAACCCAAAATAGCATTCTGCTTTCAAGTAGGGGTTCTACAAAGACTACCCCTGACTCCAGCATTATTCAGCATAATCTCTTAAGATGCTCTTCATTGCTCTGGTGGCACAACACTTAAGGAAACAGAACTAGATCTGCTGACAGTCCCTGCTCTGAGCCATAATCTAATATTTTAAATGCAGAAGAAAATTCCAAAAGTAAAAATCCCTTTCTTGAATCCATGGACTCAACTAGGTTATCCACTCTTAATGGGTTCTGGTCTCTGATATCAGGATCAGGAACTATATGTCAAAACAAAACAAAAAATCAGAACTTGAAAGCAAGAGTATGTGGTGTGTTTTCCAAGTAGAATAGCACTTACAGATGCAACTCATCATTAAATGCTACTACTTACAGATGCAACTCATCATTAAATGCTACTACACACACACAATTTATTCTATTCTCAAACAACTCTGAGGAGCCATAATATATAATAATTTTGGATAAAGATACCTACTTCCCATGGCTATGTTAAGGAATAACTGGGATCATATATGTGAAAGGCTGAATCAAAACTGAAATCTCTTGGGACTTCCCTGGTGGTCCAGTGGCTAAGACTCGGTCCTGTCAATGCAGGGGTCCAGGGTTCAATCCTAGTCAGGGAACTAGATGCCACAACTAAGAGTTCTAGTGCTGCAACAAAGAACCATCACAGTCAAATAAATAGATAAACATTCAAAAGAAAAAAAAACTGAAATCTCTGGAATGCAGGAGTGAGTACTTGATCTATGGGGAGTTAAGGCGATGAGCAGATCACTCAAGAACCATCTCTTATCTCTTTGAGAACTGAAGATTTGTATACCTTCACGTATATTCCAGATTCAATCATTTCTCATCACCTCCACCACTCCCACCTAGTGCTGGGAGGTGACTCCCACCATGTCTTTTATTGCCTTCTCACCTTTCCAAATCCACTTCTTAATTTGACTATTAACCACTGAGCACCCAAAGTGATCCTTTTACCCCCCGCCCAAAAAAAAATCTGATCTGGTCATTCTCTTCCTCAAAACCATCCAATAACCTCACAATAAAATCTAAATTCCTTACCACAACCAAATATATCCGACTACTGACTACCTCTTTAACCACACTTTCTTAAACTTCACAATATCCAATGTTATAGTTTGCATTTATTTATCATTGGTTTGGCCAAAAAGTTTATTCAGGTTTTTCTACAAGATATTATGTAAATTATATAAAAAAACCCAAATGAAATTTTTGGCCAAACCAATACTTACTTTATCTACTAGAACATAAATTCCACAAGAACAAGGACGATGTAGTTTTTACTTATTATTCTATCCCTAATAGCTAGAGCTCAGGCACATAACAAACAATGACTATGTGCTGGATGAAAGAATGCATGAGTCTTCTCATCCATATTAAAAATCAGATGTATTCATGACAGATAAAGTCAGCAGAAAAAGAACAACTAATCATAGTTTCCCTAATGGCTCAGAAAGTGAAAAGTCCATCTGCAATGCAGGAGACTTGGGTTCGATCGCTGGGTTGGGAAGATACCCTGGAGGAGGGCATGGCAGCCCGCTCCAGTATTCTTGCCTGGAGAATCCCCAAGGACAAAGAAACCTGAAGAGCTGCAGTCCATGAAGTCACAGAGTTGGACATGACTGAGCAACTAAGCACAATCATAGCTGTAAGAAAGACAGAAGACAGTTTTCAGTGGCAAAGGAAATCAGTGGAGTCAAAATAGGGAAAAAAATGAATCTAGAAACTTATTCAAAAGCAAAAGTGAATTGTCTGTTATTACATAGTAATAGAAACTATAACAACCATTTATCCGCTCATAGTTCTGTACATCAGTCTAGGCAGATTTGATTAGTCAGGTCTTACTGGACTGACATCAAGTTGTCAGCCAGGCAACTCTAGGGAAGCATTCACTTCTAAGCTTATTCAGGTTGCTGGCAGAATTTAGTTCCTTGCAATTGTAAGACTGAAGTGTATGTTTTCTTACTGGCTATCATCTGGGGCTACTCTCAGCTCCCAGAGGCTACCCACATTTCTTACTGCATAGCCCCTCCATCTTCTAAGGTAGCTAGGCCACGTTTAATCCATCTCATACCTGGAATCTTTCTGACTTCCTCTCCTGCTACCAACCAGAGACAATTCTCTGGTTAGGCAATCGTTGTTTTCTCTGTTTCATGAATGAGGAAATCGGTGATTAAACAAAACAATTTGTCTGTAGCCCCATGAGGATTCATTGATAGATTTGGTACTAAAATTCACATTTCTTCATTCCTAGATCAGCATTCTATCTCTTTCAAGACTAAAAGCAGGAATGTCAGTAGACAGAGTCCTCCCCAGAATTTCCCCTCCTGGTCAGGATGCACGTCTTCGCGGCCTGTCTGGATGCCTTCTCTATAGATAGTGGCAGTGTTTAAGATCATCTTGAATTGTTTGGTTAACGCTCTTAGTGCATTTCTGGGCTTTTGCACAGTACAGTGAAGGAAAATACCTTATTCTACAAAAGAAAGAAATACAAGATGAATTGCCTCTTAAATAAGAAAGATATGTCCCAAGTGGAAAAAGGACTCTCTCAGAATGCCATCTCTGACTGCACCAGCAAGGGCAATGAGCAGAAATGCTATCAGTATACTTATAGCAAAAACATTCAGTAAAAGAATTTGATTACAAAAATCTATTCTCACCCACAATTGATTTTTTTTCAACACAGCTTCCAGACAACTTAAAGATCAAAGAAAGCTGTCTATATACAGAATACTAAGTGACAAAACACAGAGAGCTTAAAAATGCTGACTTTGGGAGCAAAATGATTCAGAAACTGATTCCACTTTCATATGAAACACATATTGACTGTGTTTCTTTGGGAAATGTACTTACCTCTCTAGAATTTAATCTCATCTGTAAATTCAAAATGAGAAAACTGCTTCCCTCAGAGTGTTATTGTGAGGCAGACTTAAGTCAAATAATGTCTGGCATTTAACTCATCGTAAGCACTAATTATATGCTTGCTATTGTTACTACAACCTAGTGTTAAAGACTATGTTTTATGTTTTTTCCAATATTTACTGGCATAAATATCACATATTGGATTAGTGATACTTATTTATCATCATAAATACAAGGAAGGTGATGTGTGAAAAAAAACTTGTTTAAACTTTTAGGTTTTTAAAAACAGTAATTAATTAGTAAGATTTAATCTCAGAAATAATGAACCATCTTGTTAGACAATTATATCCATTTGTAAACATAACTACCAGAATATATATGAATATATTTAACTATTATGTATCACCCAAAACAGTTTCTGCAAGAGAAAAGAGTGGGTGGAAGATGTGGCAGAAAATACTCATTTTAAGATTAAGTGTGAAATATGTTGGAAAATCACCATGGAGACATTGTAAACAGTCAAATAACCCCAAATCTAGCCAAAGTTTGGAAACGGAGTTCTTCTGGATTTTGTAAAGCAGGACAACCTCATGCCTCAGAGCCTCAACAGTGAATAGTATTTTAAGGGAATTATTCTCCCTCCCCAAAGGTTGGAATTAAAATCCCACAATTTGTCTAAATTATCAAATCAGTCATCAGCTGATTCATGTCAATGTATGACAAAAACCACAACAATATTGTAAAGTAATTAGCCTCCAATTAAAATAAATTAATTTTTTTTAAATCAGTCATTAGAAGACGTTTTAGAGAACAAATTTCAAGTCCTACCCTTTAGTAGTTTTAATTTTTAAAAATTACCTAATTGTCCTGGTAGAAAATGTAAGAAAGAGATTACTTTCAAATAAATTTCTCACTTCCCCATCCCTGCTCCCAGGCATAAAAGTGGTCAGAGTTGTCAAGGTGTGCAATTTTCTCTTAGCTAGAGTTGAGTTCAACTTGAGTATTACCTAGTTTATTCCTAACCACGAACTTACAAAGTATTATTTTTCCATGTTTACAGAAGAGGAAACTGGTCTGAGAACTCCAATACTTTTGCCCATGGTCACCCAGGCCCATCAGACTCTTAACACTTCAGTAGAGCAAGAATCTGACCAGGGTAATGACATAAGAAATAAGGTCTAGTGAGAAGGAAAGGGAGGAACCCAGACAAGGGCCACAGGAAGATTCAAGCAAGAAAGCACACCCATGGATGAGCCTGCACCGAGAGACAGTATAGCCAGGCCACCAACATTCCTGACCACCTGCTTGAGTTAGGTTTAATACTCTAGTTAGTTCAAACTGTCTGGAGTCCTGCATATTTGGCATTCAAGACTTAGTCTCTCTCTTAACACACTCATTTTCTAGTACAGGGTTTATATTATTTTATTGGTTCATGTTGAATAGGTCTAAATTCATTTACTCTGAAATATGAAGACAGTCAACACTGTAATTATGGTAAGAGCCAGCGTACATCTTCCATCATTGCTATTGACATGAGCTGTTTAGAGTACCCTATGATAGGCTACAGGGGTGTCTTCTAATTACATGCTTTTCATGCTTTTGAAGTAGAGCAGGAATTGATCTTGTTTACCACTATGACTGTGAACTTCTTAATGGAATTAACTAAAACTAACATCCCAGATAAAGAAGCTGGATGTAAAATCCATACTCTACTGTCAAGATAAGGAAAGACAAATAAGAAAAGCACCATAACTGCCTTTGTACAGAAAACTCCTCTTGCAAATGAGTCTATTGACAAAAAAAAAAAAAAATTTCTGATAATGCATAAAATATCAATCACAAGCTCCTTCAATATATTCTGAAACATAACTCAGTATTAAAGTAATTGTTTAGTTAGGAACCATGCTAGCAAAATAGAAGTAAATGCAGTTTTGGCTCTTCCAGAAATGAAATCTTGAACCAGTCAGCAAGGAATCTTCTGATTATCACTAGTTAAGTCATCTGCCTGAGAAAGCTTTCCAGCCTCTAATGGAAAGTAACCTCGCAGTAAGTGCTTGGATTCTTTGCCCAATACAACTTCCTTATTCCTGATCCCTTATGCCTATAAAAGTCTTTTATTTTGTGCAATTCCTCAGAGTTTCTAACTGCTAAATTGGATGCTGCCTGATTCATAAATCTTTAAAGGCACTAAGATTTAAAAAAATTTTTAATAAAATAAAAATATATGCTTCATAAACTTAAAATTAAGATGCTAGGAAAACCTTTCCCCTAAAGACTATTGAATAATGTATTTCTGTAATGCCTAGTCTTAGTGAAGAGAAGAATATTGAAGATAAATGCAAAATGTACACAACTTGGGCTTTTCCAAGGAATAGTTTAAGATGAAAAAAAAAAAAAGAAAGAAAGAAAGAAATTATTGCTCCCAGGACTTCCCTGCTGGTCTAGTGGTTAAGACTCTGAGGAAACTAAGATCCCTCATCCTGGGTGGCCAAAAATCAATAAATAAATTTTAAAATTTAAAAATCTATTGCAATATATGTATTCCTTTATATTGGATTACTTTCACTTAATATTTTTTAAATTCTTTCATGCTTTACTTGTATTGGCAGTTTGTTCTGTTTAATTCTGAGTAGTGTTCCATTGTATGACTATACCACAGTTTTTCTGTTCATTTTCCTGTTGATGGGCACCTAAATGTTTCCAGCTGTGTCTGTGTTTCTGAAAAGGGTGGGTTGCTTTGGTACCCATCTGGTTACTCATCTAATATTCTGAAATCCAGCTTGAACCTCCATAATTTATCAGCAAATAAACTACTGAAAACATGTGATAAGTAGCGGAAGAGATACAGCAGAGGTCAAGTCAAGGTCCAAACGAAGGCAAGTCACACTCGACACCACTCCCCTAGCCATTAGAGTATTTTTTTACATGCCAAAGTAAAAAAGCAGTAAGAGTAGAGAAAAAAAAAAGATCATTTTCATTGATTTGGGAGAACGGCATTGAAACATGTATAATATCATATAAGAAACGAATCGCTAGTCCAGGTTCAACGCAGGACAGGATGCTTGGGGCTAGTGCACTGGGATGACCCAGAGGGATGGTATGGGGAGGGAGGTGGGGGGGTGGTTCAGGATGGGGAACACATGTACACCCGTGGCAGATTTATGTTGATATATGGCAAAACCAATAAAACATTGTAAAGTAATTAGCCTCCAATTAAAAGAAATAAATTTAAATTTTTAAAAAATCCAAACAAAAAGTTTCTACTTAAAAATAAAGAAATTTAGTTGTTGCAGTACAACACCTATTTCATTGGAGATGCTCACAGAAGGACCCAAAGAAGCAACCATAAAAATATTCTGTACTCATGCAGATGAGTGGGGATTTTTTAAGATAAAAAACACATATTGGGTAATATCATATTTACCATTCCTAAAATATAATTTCCTTGCTCTGAAACTTATAACACCACTGTAATGTTTCAGCCTTATTCACTCAACAAAAAATAAAGAAAAGTAGTTCCAATATTCTTAAGAAAGCTCCTTAACTTTCTTAATATAAAGTATTAGGTTGACCTAACAAAAGCGCTAAAGGAAGAAAGAGTGGGAAGATTAGCCTAACAACCAAAGAAATTCTTGTCATCTAAATTCATTTTATTTTAATTTTTAAAGAGACTACTGTCTCAATAATTTAATAAAATTGTATGTGCAACTGGAGGTACATGTACAATTTAATGTAGGATGTTGTAAATTTTGATGAAGCCAGAAGTATTCCAGTGCAACAATATTTATATCTGAGGTGCCTCAAGTCTACCATAACTACAATATTTCTAATGGATTTGTCATATCAACATAACAAAGTTCCTAGACAAAAATATATTCCTGGTCCTATAAAATTCTCTGAGAATTGGGAAAACAGTCAATCACAAAGGATTTTTTCTCTGAGTCACTGTGGCTATCACAAAGGATAACATTTCTCCTAATTATCATCTTCAAAATATCTACAAATAGCTATAAAATTCAAAATAAGAGCTTCTGTGTATACAATAGAGAGTGTATACTCTTCTGAGAACAGACTCTGTCCTTTGCTCTGTCAATCTTACATGCTCTTGAAAGATTCTCAAGAGGCTTCTAACACTTATCAAGAAAAAAAAAATCTATAAGAGATCCCCGGATCCCCGGAAGGATTTTCAAAACAAAATAGAGGAAAAGAGGGATAAAAGTTGGAAAGATTTTTGAAGTCTAGGGAAAAATAAATCAGTGTCATAAAATCAATGACCTGACAAGACTAAAAATTTTATTTCTCTCTGTTGAGTCCCAATGCTAGATCAGCTTTTGTATTTTAATTCTGCATCTAGGTGGAAAGGATTTGGAAAACAATGTAGTACAACTTAGTATAACTTGAGAATACTTCATAGATTCTCCAAAGCCAATCGTCATGTTTGGCTTTCCAGTGTAGCAAGAAAATACACTATAGTTCCTGGGAATAGTTTTTGCAGTATTCACTTTCAAACAAATCTCATGCCGCAGAGCCATGTTGTGACTCCACAGTTTGAAGACCCATGGACTTAAAGAGTTCTATACTTGTTTCTGTGTAGTCATTAAGTCCTGTCTGACTCTCTTGTGACCCCACAGACTGTAGCCCACCAGACTTCACTGTCCTAAGATTTTCCAGGTAAGAATACTGGTGTGGGCTTCCATTTACTTCTCCAGGGGATCTTCCTGAAGCAGGGACAGAACCCATGTCTACTGAATTAGCAGGTGGATTCTTTACCTCTGAGCCACCTCCTTTAATTTCAGTTGAGTGAAACCCAACCAGAGCACACAGAAAATCAAGGATTGGGAAATGTAAACATACATGACATATTTCTGTCTTTTCCTGAAACCCCATAAAGTATCAATAAAGTTTTTTTTTTTTAATGAGACAATACTAAAGACTTTTTCAGTTCAGTTCAGTTGCTCAGTTGTGTCCGTCTCTTTGAGACCCCATGAATCGCAGCACGCCAGGCCACCCTGTCCATCACCAACTCCCAGAGATGACCCAAACTCATGTCCATTGAGTCAGTGATGCCATCCAGCCATCTCATCCTCAGTCATCCCTTTCTCCTCCTGCCCCCAATCCCTCCCAGCATTAGAGTCTTTTCCAATGAGTCAACCCCTTGCATGAGGTGGCCAAAGTATTGGAGTTTCAGCTTCAGCATCAGTCCTTCCAAAGAACACCCAGGACTGATATCCTTTAGGATGGACTTGTTGGATCTCCTTGCAGTCCAAGGGACTCTCAAGAGTCTTCTCCAACACCATAGTTCAAAAGCATCAATTCTTTGGCGTTCAGCTTTCTTCACAGTCCAACTCTCACATCCATACATGACCACAGGAAAAACCATAGCCTTGACTAGGCGAACCTTTGTTGCCAAAGTAATGTGTCTCCTTTTTAATATGCTGTTTAGGTTGATCATAAATTTTCTTCCAAGGAATAAGAGTCTTTTAATTTCATGACTGCAATCACCATCTGCAGTGATTTTGGAGTCCCAAAAAATAAACTCTGACACTGTTTCCCCTGTTTCCCCATCTATTTGCCATAAAGTGATGGGACCAGATGTCATGATCTTTGTTTTCTGAATGTTGAGCTTTAAGCCAACTTTTTCACTCTCCTCTTTCAATTTTCTTCCAAGGAATAAGAGTCTTTTAATTTCATGACTGCAATCACCATCTGCAGTGATTTTGGAGTCCCAAAAAATAAACTCTGACACTGTTTCCCCTGTTTCCCCATCTATTTGCCATAAAGTGATGGGACCAGATGTCATGATCTTTGTTTTCTGAATGTTGAGCTTTAAGCCAACTTTTTCACTCTCCTCTTTCACTTTCATCAAGAGGCTTTTTAGTTCCTCTTCACTTTCTGCCATAAGGGAGGTGTCATCTGCAAAGATAACACAGGCGGGAAAGAAGACAATAGCAAATATTTCACATTTGTTGCCGGAAATATTCATACTAAAATAAAAATCCTAACTCAAGAGCATTTTACATAATAGATAGCAACACATTTGGGACAGATAAAAGCAGCTAGGAGAGAAGTAATTGGCAGAGCAAAGGGAAGTGGCACCTTAAAAACTTGAAAGTGATTGTCTCTTGGGATCAGAACTGGACATGATAGGAGGACTCTTGCTTTTCTTAAAAGTCTTTAGCACATTTACTTTATAGACATTAATTACTTTATGAAAGTAAAACTTAATATACTAAGTTAAAAATTAAAAGGGAATTTATAAGAAGAATAACAACACATCTCATGTGAGGACTGTACTTTGTATACCTAAAGCTAACACAATAATGTAAATCAGCTCTATTTCAATTTTAAAAAAAAGGAAAGCTATAGGAAGTTTATTATGATAGTCACTAATGCTGTTACACAACTGTTTTCTGGTTCTCCCCAAGTCTGCCCTTTTGGCACGTCCTTTATGACCCCTGTGCTTACGTGGTACAACGTAACTCCTCTTAGTCAATGATTTTATGAACAGAAGTGACATATGTCATTTATGGGCTTTAATTATTGTTTGAGAGACCCTTCAGTCCTAGGTTATTTCTCTTTGATATGGTGAGCAGTAACCTTTGAGATGGGTCTGCTCCATAAACCTGGATCCTTACATGCCTATGATGAACAGAAAGTGAAAGTGTTAGTTGCTCTACTGCTGCTGCTGCTTTTGCTAAGTCGCTTCAGTCGTGTCCGACTCTGTGCGACCCCATAGATGGCAGCCCACCAGGCTCCCTGTCCCTGGGATTCTCCAGGCAAGAACACTGGAGTGGGTTGTCATTTCCCTCTCCAATGCATGAAAATGAAAAGTGAAAGTGAAGTCGCTCCGTCGTGTCCAACTCTTCGCGACCCCATGGACTGCAGCCCACCAGGCTCTTCTTCCATGAAATTTTCCAGGCAAGAACACTGGGATGGGAAAGCATGCCCTTTTCCAGGGGCTATTCTAGACCCAGGGACTGAATCCATGTCTTCTACATCACAGGCAGCTTCTTTACCATCTGAGCCACCAGGAAAGCTCATGATGAACAGAGCCCTCCACGTATCTGTGATAGATATCAGCATGGTCAAGAAACAAGTCAGTGTTGTTTAAGCCACTGAGATTTGGGAGCTGTCAGTTATAGCAAAAGAGCATAGATCATCCTAACTTGTACAATTAGGAATACCGATGAACCTGAAGGGCAGTCAGAATCAGAGATGCTCTGTCTCAGCTCCTGTCTCTGACAGGAACCCAGTGAATGTGGGTGTTTTTCTCTTTCCCTACATTTAGCGGCAAAATGGTTGCCAGTAGCTCCTAGGCTTCACATCCCACAGTATCCATCAGTTGAAAGGAACTAACTTTATTCCTCATTTCTAGATCAGAAAAGTTTGGGGGAGTCACACTCCTGAGCCAATAAAGAGAGATCAGTTTGTCAGAGTCAAGAAAGGGCAAACGAACCTGTAAGAATCCTGTAATGATGTGGTTGGGAAAGAGAGTAGAGCATATCTGTAAAATGTCCGAGGGATAGTCCCAGGACAAAAGAAGTTACCAGGAAGACAGATAATAGGCAACCACTCTGAGTCTCTGTAAATTTACTTTAATATGTCCTTAATGTTTTGATATTTAATTAAGACAGTTAAACACCCATGATATAATCTTTGCTTACTTCTACAGTTTCACCTTCCATCATTCACCACACTAGATAGCTTCATGTATCTCTGCATGATTTCCAAACAAGTCATACATTTTCATGCCTCAGTGTCTTTGACACACCCTTGAACCCTTATCCTCTTGCCCAAGTGTAACAAAGAAGAAGGGCTTCCCTAGTGACTCAGATGGTAAAGAATCCACCTGTAATGCAGGGGACCCGGGTTCGATCCCTGGTTCGGGAATATCCCCTGAAGAAGCAAATGGCTACCAATTCCAGTATTCTTGCCTGGAGAATCCCATGGACAGAGGAGCCCAGAAATATGGCAACCTAAGTGCTTTGATTTTGGCTTCCCTCGTAGTTCAAACAGTAAAGAATCTGCCTGCAAGGTAGGAGACATGGGTTTGTCCCTGGGTTGGGAAGATCCCCTGGGAAAGGGAAAGGCAACCCACTTCAGTAATCTTGCCTCGAGAAGTCCATGGACAAAGACCCTGGTGGGCTACAGTCCATGGAGTTGCAAAGAGTCACACACTACTGAGCAACTAACACTCACAACAGAGAAGAACCTGACTCCATATTGGATTTATTCCTTTAGATGCACTTAGTCATGCTGGCTCTGTACCTTTTGTAAAAGAATGCTGCCTACAGTCTGAAATATATGGGAAGCCCATTCTCAAGACTCTTACCTTTAAATTTATAACACTTTAACCTTCATACAGAGATAAAAAATTGCAGAACAAAAAATAATTGTCTTGTTGGAGGTTTATAAGATCATTGTGGCTAGACCTACATTGTCAGCTGTAAGAACTAAGAATTCCTGCAGCAAGCAGTTTGTAGCATTTAGCCACACCCCCTCCCCTTTTAGCATAAATACAAGCCTGAATTCTAATCCAGTTAAGACAGTTCTCTGGGACAGTAGTCCACCATTTTTTCTGTCTGCTGGCTTTCTGAATAAAGTTGCTATTCCTTGACCCAACAATGTGTCTCAATTTACTGTCTTGTCTTGGGAGCAGTACAAGCTTAGACTCAGTGACACAAGTACCCAAGTCTACTCATTCTGGAGTCAACTCAAATGATTTTGTCTGATCCCAGAACAGTTTTGCCATAGTGGAAAGAGAGTAAACTCTGGACTTAGAGAAACACAGACTGAACATCCGTTGTTCCATTTACTAACATATGACCTTGGTCAACTTACTAAGCTTTTTGAAATTTAATTTCAACATCTGTAAAATGATGATAATAATGACAAATTGCAGGGGTTTATGGATTAGAAGGAATATACATATGTATAGTTCCCAGAACAGAGTAATAGTTTGAAAAATGCATATTACATATCTCATGTGACATTTCAGTGCAATTTTTTACATATATATCTGCCTTCCATATCAACCTGTGAGTTTCTTGAAGAACCTGGCTTTATTCACCTTCAGTGTGTGCTGTCTAGCATATTAGAATTACTTGGGGAGATTAAAACAAACGATCATTGAGCCTTACCCTAGAGACACTGATTTAACTGATCTGGGATTTCACCAGGGCACTGATGGTGTTTTTCAAAGTCTTCCTCAGTGGGGTTAATATGCCATCAGGGCTGACAACCACCGAACTGGGTGCTCAAATATTTGTTGAATGAATGCTGTTTGTCCTACAAGGCATTTCTAAGACTCAGCTAAACGTTTCATTTATATGCAACATTCACCTTGTTTTGGAGAAGGAAATGGCAACCCACTCCAGTGTTCTTGCCTAGAAAATCCCATAGACAGAGGAGCCTGGTGAGCTACAGTCCATAGGGTCACAAGAATCAGACATGACTTAGCGACTAAGCCTAAGCCTTCATCTTCTTTAACCTTAATGAAACCTGTAACCTCACTGCAGGTAGCTATTTGATAAGACATGTTACTCTATTGTATCTTGGAAGAAGCAAATGGTAGTAGACAAAGAGCTCAAGGCTGAGTGAGGTCGAATTCAGCTGATTGTTCCTTTTCTCTCTTGTGTAAGTAAGTACTACTGTCTTCAAAATTAGGTTAAGTTATCTGTCTTAAAAAGCCAGGGTGGGGGACGAATACTGAAGACATGTTTGTCTTGGTTTTTGCCAAAATTATTATTTATGCATTTCAAATTTCTAGCTAGCTTGCTGAGTATACATTACCTCCATCATGAAAATATTCTGATTAATGAAAGACCTTTCTGCTTAACACAGCAGATAATAATTTCTCCTCCTTCCAGAAATACCTCTGAAATGTGTGTGGGCTGGAGGCAGGGTTGGGGGGGGAGATGGGTATGGGGGGAATAAATTGATGTATGATAGATACATGATGAACAGATATTCACATATAGATATACATCAGCTGCTTCTAGTATCAAGGAGTTGCACTTCTCCTAAAGATGCAGTTGGGATTTATGCTGTTTCTTAGTTCATAATTAAAAGTGTGCAACAGCTAAAGAAGATATGCAGCAGCTCCAAGAGCTGCCCATTATATACATTCATTGTCAAAGGGGTATTTATTGCCATGGATAGCAAAGCAAATAGATTTTAGAAAACTCTACACTCTGTAATGGCTTTCTATTCTTTTCTTTTCATTCTTTTTTGCCTTTAATGTTCCTGAAGCAAGTGAATAATACACTACAATGTCTCCAAGACTTAAAAGGATTTGAAATTACAAAGAAAACCCAAGAGCAACTTCTTAATCCTTTCCCAACCTTCTGCCTCATCTTTAAGTAGCTGCCTCTGGATAATTAGTCTTGTGTGAATAGGAGACACAACAACAAAAATTAGATTTATTTTAGGATGGATAGTTGACCAAATCTAGATGATAAGTTCGTGTATTTGAAGTACTCCATTTTATACTAATTTTACATAATAGTTTGACAACAACTCAGATTGGTAGATTTACAATTTTTATTTTAAAACAGTTAAGTCATTCCTAAGCATCACAGACCATGAACTGTCACTCCTTTGGACCTCAGTTTCCAGGTTTGCACTAGACAAATTGGAATGATTAAATTCCAGATTTCCTTAAACTTCACTGATTCTGTTTTAAAGAGACATACTCAATGGCACCCCACTCCAGTACTCTTGCCTGGCAAATCCCATGGACGGAGGAGCCTGGTGGGCTACAGTCCATGGGGTCGCTAAGAGTCGGACACGACTGAGCGACTTCCCTTCCCTCCCTTTCTACTCATCAAAGAAAAAGCAAAGTAAACCCTCCAAGAAAAACAAAACAAATTATTGATCAATGATCTTTCACTCCAATTAAATTGGGTTTATTTTTATTTAAAATGAAAAAAATATTTTAAGTGTCTTGGTTTTAATTTTTATGTGTAAATATCAATAAATTTAACCACATATACAAAAGTCCTGTGGACTCCTCAAGACTTTTTAAGTGTACAAAGGTGTCCTGAGGGTGTCCCTGGTGGCTCACTGGCAAAGAATCCACCTGCCAATGCAAGAAACAAGGGTTTGATCCCTGGTCCAGGAAAATCCCACATGCCTTGAAGCAACTAAGCTTGTGTGCCACTGCTAATGGACGGAGGAGCCTGGTGGGCTACAGTCCATGGGGTCGCTAAGAGTCGGACACGACTGAGCGACTTCCCTTCCCTCCCTTTCTACTCATCAAAGAAAAAGCAAAGTAAACCCTCCAAGAAAAACAAAACAAATTATTGATCAATGATCTTTCACTCCAATTAAATTGGGTTTATTTTTATTTAAAATGAAAAAAATATTTTAAGTGTCTTGGTTTTAATTTTTATGTGTAAATATCAATAAATTTAACCACATATACAAAAGTCCTGTGGACTCCTCAAGACTTTTTAAGTGTACAAAGGTGTCCTGAGGGTGTCCCTGGTGGCTCACTGGCAAAGAATCCACCTGCCAATGCAAGAAACAAGGGTTTGATCCCTGGTCCAGGAAAATCCCACATGCCTTGAAGCAACTAAGCTTGTGTGCCACTGCTACTGAGCCTGTGCTCTGGAGCCCAGGAGCCACAGCTACTGAAGCCTGCACGCCTAGCGTCCATACTCCACAACAAGAGAAGCCATGGCAATGAGAAGTCCATACACCACTAGAGAGTAGCCCCCACTCATCGCAACTGGAGAAAAAGCCATCACAGCACAGCCAAAAATAAATACATAAATTAAAATTATTTTTTAAGTGTCCTAAGATCAAAGGTTGAGAACTCCTAATTTAAAATATTGGAAACAATTGAGCCCCATATAATTTCTTTGCACCTGTGTTTAACATTTTCAAAACAGTCATTCATTTTCCAGTTTAAGTAGATGGTCCTCCACATGTCATGGCCCTCCATATGCCAAGCCTATGTCATCTGGGCCTGTTATCCTTCCTTCCAGGAATATCTACTTAGTTTACGGTAAGTGTAAACTCTCTAAGAATAAGAATCATGTCTACTTTACTAACCATGGAGCCTAACACTAGAATTTAATGAACAGTGAATAATTTAAAGCTGCATAAGGCATACTGTGAAATGCTCACATCACTTCTAAACTTTTTTTAGATGATAAATCTTAAATGTAAAACAATATATACATGCAAACTCTCAGTTCTGGTTATAAATAATTTCAATGCCACAGTCCCCTATCCAGACAGTTGACATGGCTGAAGAAAAACATACAAGGATGCTAACCAGTCTCACTTGAAACTTGAGTATTAAATTGAATTGAGTTTTTAAGGAACTCTGTCAGCCATACTATATTTCCCTAGAAAACTATAGTATGCCTTCTCCTGTCCTTGAACAAGCAACATCTCCCCCATCCTCACCCTTAACTGATGACTGTTTCCTATTTCACCACAACTCTCATCCACAAGCATCAGTCCTTTCTCCGCTCTCCCTCTTCCCACTATAGATAATACCCACCAGGTCTATGCTTCCAATAGACGTCATCTCTTCCCACTTGCTCAAAGACATCCTCCAGAAATTCCCTGCTGTCAATTGTCCCTCTCTACCAAAACATTCTCTTTTTTTTTTTTTCAGATTTTATTTATTTATTTTTTACTTTGCAATATTGTATTGGTTTTGCCATACATCAACATGAATCCACCACAGGTGTACATGTGTTCCCAATCTTGAACCGTCCTCCCACCTCTCTCCCCATACCATCCCTCTGGGTCAGTGCACCAGCCCCAAGCATCCTGTATCTTGCATCGAATCTAGACTGATGACTAGTTTCTAATATGATATTATACATGTTTCAGTGCCATTCTCCCAAATCATCCCACCCTCTTCCTCTCCCACAGAGTGAAATCATCCCACCCTCTCCCTCTCCCACAGTGTCCAAAAGACTGTTCTATACATCTGTGTCTCTTTTGCTGTCTCGCATACAGGGTTATTGTGACTACCTTTCTAAAGTCCATATATATGCATTAGTATACTGTATTGGTGTTTTTCTTTCTGGCTTACTTCACTCTGTATAATCGGCTTCAGTTTCATCCACCTCACTAGAACTGATTCAAATGTATTCTTTTTAATGGTTGAGTAATACTCCATCGTGTATATGTACCA
>SJYX01005380.1:240474-269171 GCA_006410675.1 Oreotragus oreotragus
GATAAAATAGACTTTAAAGCAAAGGCTGTGAAAAGAGACAAAGAAGGCCACTACATAATGATCAAAGGATCAATCCAAGAAGAAGATATAACAATTATAAATATATATGCACCCAACATAGGAGCACCGCAATATGTAAGACAAATGCTAACAAGTATGAAAGGGGAAATTGACAATAACACAATAATAGTGGGAGACTTTAATACCCCACTCACACCTATGGACAGATCAACTAACCAGAAAATTAACAAAGAAACGCAAACTTTAAATGATACAATAGACCAGTTAGACCTAATTGATATCTATAGGACATTTCACCCCAAAACAATGAATTTCACCTTTTTCTCAAGTGCTCACGGAACCTTCTCCAGGATAGATCACATCCTGGGACATAAATCTAACCTTGATAAATTCAAAAAAATCGAAATCATTCCAAGCATCTTTTCTGACCATAATGCATTAAGATTAGATCTCAATTACAGGAGAAAAACTATTAAAAATTCCAACATTTGGAGGCTGAACAATACGCTTCTGAATAACCAACAAATCACAGAAGAAATCAAAAAAGAAATCAAAATGTGCATAGAAATGAATGAAAATGAAAACACAACAACCCAAAACCTGTGGGACACTATAAAAGCAGTGCTAAGAGGAAAGTTCATAGCAATACAGGCATACCTCAGGAAACAAGAAAAAAGTCAAATAAATAACCTAACTCTACACCTAAAGCAACTAGAAAAGGAAGAAATGGAGAACCCCAGAGTTAGTAGAAGGAAAGAAATCTTAAAAATTAGGGCAGAAATAAATGCAAAAGAAACAAAAGAGACCATAGCAAAAATCAACAAAGCCAAAAGCTGGTTTTTTGAAAAGATAAATAAAATTGACAAACCATTAGCCAGACTCATCAAGAAACAAAGGGAGAAAAATCAAATCAATAAAATCAGAAATGAAAATGGAGAGATCACAACAGACAACACAGAAATACAAAGAATCATAAGAGACTACTATCAGCAATTATATGCCAATAAATTGGACAACGTGGAAGAAATGGACAAATTCTTAGAAAAATACAACTTTCCAAAACTGAACCAGGAAGAAATAGAAAATCTTAACAGACCCATCACAAGCACGGAAATTGAAACTGTAATCAGAAATCTTCCAGCAAACAAAAGCCCAGGTCCAGACGGCTTCACAGCTGAATTCTACCAAAAATTTCGAGAAGAGCTAACACCTATCCTACTCAAACTCTTCCAGAAAATTGCAGAGGAAGGTAAACTTCCAAACTCATTCTATGAGGCCACCATCACCCTAATACCAAAACCTGACAAAGATGCCACAAAAAAAGAAAACTACAGGCCAATATCACTGATGAACATAGATGCAAAAATCCTCAACAAAATTCTAGCAATCAGAATCCAACAACACATTAAAAAGATCATACACCATGACCAAGTAGGCTTTATCCCAGGAATGCAAGGATTCTTCAATATTCGCAAATCAATCAATGTAATTCACCACATTAACAAATTGAAAAATAAATGCCATATGATTATCTCAATAGATGCAGAGAAGGCCTTTGATAAAATTCAACATCCATTTATGATAAAAACTCTCCAGAAAGCAGGAATAGAAGGAACATACCTCAACATAATAAAAGCTATATATGACAAACCCACAGCAAACATTATCCTCAATGGTGAAAAATTGAAAGCATTTCCCCTAAAGTCAGGAACAAGACAAGGATGTCCACTTTCACCGCTACTATTCAACATAGTTCTGGAAGTTTTGGCCACAGCAATCAGAGCAGAAAAAGAAATAAAAGGAATCCAAATTGGAAAAGAAGAAGTAAAACTCTCACTGTTTGCAGATGACATGATCCTCTACATAGAAAACCCTAAAGACTCCACCAGAAAATTACTAGAGCTAATCAATGAATATAGTAAAGTTGCAGGATATAAAATCAACACACAGAAATCCCTTGCATTTGCTATTATTTTCTCCCATTCTGAAGGCTGTCTTTTCACCTTGCTTATAGTTTCCTTTGTTGTGCAGAAGCTTTTAATTTTATCAGCTGTGATTTCTCCCATCTTGAATTTGTTTTTCTCTTGGCCCCATTCCCTCTCCAGCTATAATTCAATCATTCTGCTTCCCTCTACATTTTTTTATAAGATTGTTGATGTTTGCCAATTTCTATCTTGTTTTCTCTTAACCTCATTCCAGTCAAGCTTCCCCCTACTGTGTACCAAAACTCTGGTTACCGATGTCACCAATGACCTCCACTTTGCCAAATCAAGCAGTGAACTCCTACCTGACCTTTCAAAGACACCTGATACAGCTGATCACTTGCTTTTCCTGAAAACAACCTTCACCATTTGGCTTCCAACATGCCTTCTTTTCCTGGTTTTGCTTTTGCATCGCTTGTTACTTCTAAATCCCATTTGCTAATTTGTCCTCACTTTTCCAGCCTCCTAAAAGGCTACAGTGTTTAGCCTTGGGACCACTTCTCTTGCCTACCTAATTCTCACTTAATCAGTCTACGGTTTTACACACTATTTACACTTTGAGATTTAAATTTACAACTCCAGACCATGATACCCTTCTGAATTTCAGACACTCGTATCTAACCATTTTCTCAATATTCCACTCGGATGCCACACATTTTATACTAAACTCATCCAAAACTGACCCTCAATCTTCCCTCCAAAATGCGTTCCTACTTCCCATTGTTTTTCTCATTTCATGCATGATAACTCCATCGTTTTCATTGCTCAGGTCAAAAAATTTGAGTCATCCTCAGTATTCTCTCATAACTCACATCTAATTAGTGAGGAAATTCCACTGGCATTGTCTTTTTCCAATTTGGGAAGGAGATGAGATTTTTCCTAAAGTTATAAGTATCATGTAAACCAAAACTCAGATACAAAGTTAAATAAAGTAGGGATTACTTATCCCTGTGGGCTTCCCTTGTGGCTCAGAAGGTACAGCATCTGCCTCCAATGCGGGAGACCAGGGTTCGATCCCTGGGTCAGGAAGATCCCCTGGAGAAGGAAATGGCAACCCACTCCAGTATTCTTGCCTGGAAAATCTCATGGATGGAGAATCTTGGTAGGCTACAGTCCATGGGGTCACAAAGAGTCCAACACAACTGAGTGACTTCACTCACTTTCACTTATCCCTGTATATAATTTTCTTACAAATGGCAAAACTTGGATACTAGCCTTTTAGCTATGTCAATAAAGATGGTATGCAAAAATATCACTGGGCTCTTCAGTATACGAATAGAATGAAAGGAACTTGTCTGGACCAAAAGGCTTCCATAAATTTAGGGTATTTGAGACTTCTTTGATCTTTATATATTGGTCATTTAATTTATATGAATAACAATCATTAACAGTATTATCAAAATATGCTGAAGTATCATTATCAATATTAACAACTTCATTATAAATTAATACCCAAAAAACTATTGATTCAGCAAGTAAAGAAAATAGGTTTATATATGGATGCAATGTCCCCAAAATGTTGTATATTTGACCGCACAATGTTGTATATTTGACCGCACCATAACCACTTTCTTTTTAACGTGAGAAGAGCGATAGTTTATTCCTCAGTTTGAATTGTACTTTCAAGCCTAAGACATCCCGTAAAATACATCTGAAAATGTCGATTGACTGTATTATTAATGAAACTAATGGCATGGGTTCTTAATGACTTGTGCATCCTCTGTGTGTATGTATGCTTAGTCTCTCAGTCATGTCCAACTCTTTGTGACCCCATGGACTGTAGGCCACCAGGCTCCTCTGCCCCTGGGGATTTCCCAGGCAAGAATACTGGAGTGGGTTGTCATGGCCTCCTCCAGGGGATCTTCCCAACCCAGGGATCGAACACAGGCCTCTCACATGGTAGGCAGATTCTTTACTGTCTGAGCCACAAGGGAATATTCTATTCCCTCTAAAACAATTGATAAATCAATAAGATGTGTCTTATATTCCTTCTTTCCTTCATCCTGTTAGACTGAAATAAGTGCCCGATTAGATGGCTTACAGAAATTCATTCAAATTGAAGGTTGTTTCATCTCCCATCACATGAGCAACCATCCAGCTGTCCTTCCACTGCCAAGTGCATGATTGCCACTGTCATACATGAGCTGGACTTCTCAGGTGGCTCAGTGGTAAAGATTCACCTGCCAATGCAGGAAACTCAGGTTTGATCTCTTGCTTGGGAAGATCCCTTGGAAGAGGAAACAGCAACCTACTCTAGATTCTACACTGGTATAAAACCATGGACACAAGAGCCTGGCAGGCTACAGTCCATAAGCTATAAAGAGTCAGACAAGACTCAGCACACACACACACACACACATATACCCTTGAAATCTTCAGACTCATGGGTCTGCTGCACTTCCCCAAATTTGAAAATTTAATCCTTTGCTTAAAGCTTTTTGTCCCATGTCTTGTAGCCAATCCAACGGGTTGTACTTTTATTTAAAAGGGCTCCAAATCTGCACCAAAGCAAGCCATCCACTTAAAAACAAAAACAAAAACCAACCAAACCTCCCAGAAGAAATGACTCATTGGTGTCAGAGTGAAAAGTAATTGTGTATCTCCTGAGAAATTTGTTTTTACCTTATGATTCCTGTGAATTGTGTAACTAGCCAGGTTTATTTTTTATGTAGGCTACTTATGGTCAAATTAATAGCTCACTCATTAACAAGCATACGGATTATTAGGTTATGCATATCATGGCCCCATTATAATCTATGTCCTATATTTTTTCAATTTTATTTCTTTCACTACCATTATTAAATTCTGTAACCTTGGAAAATCTTCTGCAACTTCACAAGCCACTTTTGTCCATTCTAAAATAGGGTGGGGGTACAAGTAAATAATTGAGCCAGTAAATAAATGGATGCATATATAACATACAGATATAAATACAGAAGGTTTACTGGAAGATCAAAAAGAAAGACAGCTAAAGGTTAAAAAATAGCTCTCCTGTATTTCTTTGTTAGAGCAAATTCTAAAAGAAGGGTGTGAAAACGTATCAGGAGGGAACAGGAAGAGCATTTTGTTACTTATTCCGGGATAATTCAGAAGGAATGGGTTTCCTCCTTTAAGAGATTCCTAAACAAAAGCATATTGGATTATCTGCCAGTGGATCTTAAAATCAAAGAACTGATATAATACTATTCAATCAACTCAAATATAGTCATTATATACATGATCTTTCTGGTCATGTTAATTTTGCTTTTCTTCCAAGTTCTGACAAATCTGTTAAACACAAAATCTATAGCAACTGATTTGGACCAAATGGCAAGACAGAAATTTAGTGTGGACAAGATTTATTTCACTCTTTCACACAGTTACCCAACCTCTTTGTCTTATTTATAAGAAGAGATTCACTCTGTCATCAGACAAGCCCGAGGGAGCCCGAGAAGGATTAGACATCTGAAAGAAAAATATAGAGGAAGCACATTTCCTATGTGAAATTTTTAGCACCACTTGTTTTGATGAGTAATTTTTTTGTTTTATTAAATCATTTTACTGTAGGATATCCAGTCTTATTGGGTGTTTTCTGAGGTTTTAGGGTAAGTGAAGTATATTAGATCACATAGAAAAAAGTGGGAAGAGGCAGCTGCCTGCACGTCTGATGACAGCCACAAACAGCTTATATCAGGACTGGAAAACAGAGCTGGTTTCTTTATCTTGTTACCCATTCTTCAAGCCAAATGTTAAAAAATGAAGAAATTTCTGCATTTCAGACCAAGATTACTCTGTTAGAGAAAGCTGATTCCCAAGCATGATGGGGAACTAGACACAATAGTTAATCTCTTTTTATTTTTTTTTAACTTGCTTCTTTTAAAATCCAATCATTTTAGCCCCCACTTTCTAATGTGTCATAATAAAGCTAAAAAGAGGCATTCATGCATGCTCAGTCACTTTAGTTGTGTCTGACTCTTTGCAACCCCATAGACTGTAGCCCGCCAGGCCCCTTTGAATATGGGGATTCTCCAGCCAAGAATACTGGAGTGGGTTGCCATGCCCTCCTCCAGGGGATCTTCCCAAAAGAAAAATATAGAGGAAGCACATTTCCTATGTGAAATTTTTAGCACCACTTGTTTTGATGAGTAATTTTTTTGTTTTATTAAATCATTTTACTGTAGGATATCCAGTCTTATTGGGTGTTTTCTGAGGTTTTAGGGTAAGTGAAGTATATTAGATCACATAGAAAAAAGTGGGAAGAGGCAGCTGCCTGCACGTCTGATGACAGCCACAAACAGCTTATATCAGGACTGGAAAACAGAGCTGGTTTCTTTATCTTGTTACCCATTCTTCAAGCCAAATGTTAAAAAATGAAGAAATTTCTGCATTTCAGACCAAGATTACTCTGTTAGAGAAAGCTGATTCCCAAGCATGATGGGGAACTAGACACAATAGTTAATCTCTTTTTATTTTTTTTTAACTTGCTTCTTTTAAAATCCAATCATTTTAGCCCCCACTTTCTAATGTGTCATAATAAAGCTAAAAAGAGGCATTCATGCATGCTCAGTCACTTTAGTTGTGTCTGACTCTTTGCAACCCCATAGACTGTAGCCCGCCAGGCCCCTTTGAATATGGGGATTCTCCAGCCAAGAATACTGGAGTGGGTTGCCATGCCCTCCTCCAGGGGATCTTCCCAACCCAGGGATTGAACCCAGGTTTCTTATGTCTCCTGCACTGGCACATGGATTCTTTACCACTAGTGCCACCTGGGAAGCGACCCCCCCCAAAAGAGAAGTCCTACACATCTTCAGAAATGTGCATCAAATAGTACCAACTTGATGAAATATATTCTCATATGTTAACATTTCAGAAATCTTGGGTGAATTTTTTCTCTAAAAGCGTCAAGTAGTGTACTTCCATTTATGTTTTCCAAACCTCAATTATACTCTTCATCATTTAAAAGAAAGTTCCAGGGAAACAACTGACAGGAGTGGGTTTTATTTTTTTTCTCCCAGGAACTACCAAAAGAAAAATGCATTATTAGCATGTAGCTCCTAATCATTTGACAGCCAGGGCAAGAAGTTAAACCATTTTCAAGAAGCAACTGATAAAAGGCTAGACTCATTAGAGTGGATTCAAAGGCTCATAGCTAAGTGGTAAAATATTTCAGAGGATCAAATCTAATAAACTAATAAGAAAGCTAAATGAATGCCATATCTACTATGCACCAATTTAATTCAATGTTGCACACATGGTAAACCTCTTAGCCCAACACTTGATAAAATAATTACCTCATTAAAGGAAGAGTGTAAGTGCAGTTAGAAATCTTCATGGACTTGGGTTTTCCCAAGAAAAAATAAAAGCTTTATATAATACATCTTCTCTTCATAAGAGAAAATATAAATGTAAAAATGCCACCAGGCTTCGTTTGGAGAGCTGAAAATGAACTCTTTAAAAAAAAAAAGAAAGAAAGAAACATATGGACAAAGTTCTTTTAAAAAAACATACGACAATTTATATTTTTATTTGTTTTATTCTTGACTACAAGGAGATCAAGCCAGTCAATCCTAAAGGAAATCAGTCCTGAATATTCATTGGAAGGACTGATGCTGAAGCAGAAGCTCCAATATTTTGGCCACCTGATGCAAAGAACTGACTCACTGGGAAAGACTCTGATGCTGGGAAAGATTGAAGGCAGGAGGAGAAGGGAATAACAGAGGATGAGATGACTGGATGGCACCACTGACTTGATGAACACGAGTTTGAGCAAGACAGGAGTTGGTGATGGACAGGGAAGACTGGTGTACTGCAGTCCATGGGGTTGCAAAGAGACGTGACTAAGCGACTGAACTGAACTGGGCTTCTCAGGTGGAGCTAGAGTTAAAGAACTTGCCTGCCAATGAAGGAGATGTTAGAGTCTCAGGTTCAATCCCCTGGAGTATGAAATGCAAATCCACTCCAGTATTCTTGCCTGGGAATCCCCTGGATAGAAGAGCATGCTGCTGCTGCTGCTGCTGCTAAGTTGCGTCAGTCATGTCTGACTCTGTGCGACCCTGGATTCTCTGTCCCTGGGATTCTCCAGGCAAGAATACTGGGGTGGGTTGCCATTTCCTTCTCCAATGCATGAAAGTGAAAGTGAAGTTGCTCAGTCATGTCCGACTCTTAACAACCCCATGAACTGTAGCCTACCAGGCTCCGCCGTCCATGGGATTCTCCAGGCAAGAGTGCTGGAGTGGGTGCCATTGCCTTCTCCGGATAGAAGAGCAAGGTGGGCTGCAATCCACAGGTTCCAAAGAAATGGACAAGACTAAAGTGGCTTAACATGCACTTATGGTTGTAGCAGAGTTCCAAGCTCTGCTTACCTTGTGAAATACAACATACATTTTCAGAAAATAGAACTACAGGGCCAGTTAAGATAAGGAATGAAGGAAGAATCCTCCAGGCAAAGGATTCTCAATCTTGTTGTACAGAGAATCACCTGGGAGGCTTTGAAAACTGCCAATGCCTTGTTTCAACCTCAGGATTCTGATTTTAGTTGATATGCATTCAATGTTTAGGCATCTAAACTTTTTTTTTTAAGTATTCAGAGACTTCCCTGGTGGCCCACTGGTGAAGAATCGCCATTCAATTCAGGGGATGTGGGTTTAATCCTAAGATCCCACAGGCCAGACAGCAACTAAGCCCATCATGCCCCACAACTACTGAGCCTGGGCTCCACCACCAGAGAGTTCATGTACTGCAAGAAAATATCCCACATAACACAGCAAAGAATCCACATGCCACAGCTAAGACCGATGTGTCCAAATAATTTTTTTTTTTAAGTATTCAGGGTTTCTCTAATGTTGAAGCAGGGGTGAGAAATTACTGCTCTAAGTGAGAGACCATATTGATTACTGGAGCACTTCAGAGAGTAAAAGGAGCCCCATTAATAATTACACCTGAATTAAAGAGTAAACTGCCCTGGGCAAACTGAGAGGTGTGGTCACTCTACAGTGCTGAATATATTTACAATGTCTCAGGTAGGAGATAGAAAAAAGAATCTTTGTCATCGCTTGCCAAGTAGGAAATCCCTTGTTCCCAAGACAACACCTCAGACCTTTTGACAACTAGATTATGCTCCCCATTAGTTCTACCCACTATTTCCACACATAAGAGTTGAACCCCTCTCCCGCAGACAAGACCTTCAGATATTTGAGATACATATTTTATACTAGTTTTATTATCAGGGCTACTGTTATTAATATTGATGTTGTCAGATTAAAGATTTTTGTAACAGTCCGTCAGCAGGAGTATAATAGGTTAATGATAACAGCTATTATAAGTATGTTGATATGGTAGCTTGTGTAGTGGATACTTCTATAGCTCATGGGTTAAATGTTTTTATTATAACAAGAGTGATGGCTAGTATATTTACTTCAAAACTGATTCAAATCAGTGGTCAGAGGAAGCTGGTTATTACAATTACGGTTGCTAAAATGTTAAGATGATGTTAGGATAATGATAAAGATGATGGTATTTATTAGTTCAAGGTATGGGCCAGATAGCTTATTTAACTGGCCTTACTAGAGGATAAAGTGTAATATGGTAGCAGAACGAATTTCAAATTCATAAGGGTAAGTTCAATTTCTATAATTCTAGAAATAAGAGGATTTGAACCTCTATTAGAGTAACTTAGAGTTACTCTAGCAAAGTAACTTTTACCAGACATATTTCTTACATTTGTAGAGGAATGCTTGATATTATACTTGGTAGTGAGATGGGTCAAATGCAGAAAGCTAGCGTTAGCGATAGGAAGCTTTTTCAGAGTAAATGTATTAGTTGATCATATGAAAATTGAGGGTAGGGTGCTCAAATTCATACCAAAGATATTGTTAGTGGTAGCACTGTGATAATAAGGTGTATAGTTTTGGTATGTAGGGGCTATGGAATGTGCCTAGAGATAGGATTGCTGTGAAAATGTTTATTATGATAATGCTGGCATAGTCTGCTAAGAAAAACATGGTGAATGAGCATGCTGCATACTCTATGCTGAAGCCTGATACAAGCTCAGATTCTCCTTCTATAGGTCAAAGGGGGCTTGGTTAGTTTTAGCTAGAGTGTAAATAAATTGTATTATAACTAAAGGTCATGATGGGAAATTATTCATAAACATTCTTGTGTTGTGATGAGGGTCAAGGTGAAAAAGTGAACAGTGAAAGTCGCTTAGTCGTCTCCAACTCTCTGGGACCCCATGTACAGTAGCTGGCCAGTTTCCTCTGTCCATGGAATTCTCCAGGCAAGAATACTGAAGTGGGTTGCCAGTCCCTTCTCCAGGCGATCTTCCCAACCCAGGGATCAAACCCAGATTTCCTGCATTGCAGGTGGATTCTTTATCCACTGAGCCACTTAAAAGGACTGATAAAAAAAATCGTTGTTCATGTTACTCCATATGAAATTGTTTGTGCTATTGCTTATAGGGCTCTGATTAACACGTATTTTGAGTTGGAAGCTATCTGGATCATAAAGTGGAATATACAGCTAGGCTTGATAGGTTGTCATGCAGTCACTAAGTCGTGTCTAATTCATTGTGACCCCATAGACTGTAGTCTGCCAGGCTCCTCTGTCCAGGGAACTCTCCAGGCATGAATACTGGAGTGGGTTGCCATTTCTTTCTCCAGGGGATCCTTCCCACCCCAGGAATCAAACCTGCCTCTCTTAAATCTCCTGCATTGGCAGGCAGATTCTGTACCACTAGCACCAAAGGTTTAAGTTTTATGCAATTACCAGATTCTGCCACCTTAACAAACCCTGACCATGGGTAAATCTTTTGTACATATTAATTAATTAATTATCATTAATTAGTTTTAAGGCATCTTTAAACTGAGCCTTATTTTTCTTGTCCTTTCATACTGGGAGAAATATATAATAGATAGAAACTGACCTGGATTACTCTGGTCTAAACTCAAATCACATAGACTTAATAGCAGTTACACCATTTGGAGTGTCCTGATTCAAGATCAAGTAAATATTTAAAAATATATTAAAATTTGGTAATTTTAAAATTTGAACTGAAATTCTTTTCCTGGACAACCAGCTGTCACCAGGCTCATTAGGCTTGCTAGCTCTTCTTATAAATCTTCTCACTATTCTGCTACATAGATGAGTTTGCTCTAATAAACTGTTTATAAGTAGCTTGAGAAGGCAATGGCATCCCACTCCAGTATTCTTGCCTGGAAAATCCCATGGATGGAGGAGCCTGGTAGGCTGCAGTCCATGGGGTCGCTAAGAGTCGGACACGACTGAGCGACTTCACTTTCACTTTTCATTTTCATGCATTGGAGAAGGAAATGGCAACCCACTCCAGTGTTCTTGCCTTGAGAATCCCAGGGATGGGGGAGCCTGGTGGGCTGCCGTCTATGGGGTCACACAGAGTCGGACACGACTGAAGTGACTTAGCAGAAGCAGCAGTCTGACTTCAATATATTTAACTTAGGTTCTCTTTGTTAAATGTTTTCTAGTGAAATCATTATGCAAAATATACAAGTGGTAAACCTTGCTTTTTGTTACTTTTAATGCTTCTTTCATCATTCTCTCATGGTACTTTCTCTAAAGCACCAGAGGATATTTTAAATTTCTACCCCCTATACTTTAAATGTTTGGTGAATGTTTTATGTAGCTTGTCTAAACTAGTAGAATGGGCAAAGAGGTGGTGAGCTAGATATAATTCATAAAGTGAAGAAAGTGAAAGTTGCTCAGTTGTGTCCAACTCTGTGCAACCCCATGGGTATAGTCCATGGAATTCTCTAGGCCAGAATACTGGAGTAGGTAGCCTTTCCCTTTTCCAGGAGATCTTCCCAACCCAGGGATTGAACACAGGTCTCCTATATTGTAGGCTGATTCTTTACCAGCTAAGCTACAAATTAAGAAATCACCTAGGTGCAAACTAGGTGCTTCATTTAAACTATGCTTTGATTTATTCAAGCACACTTTCTAGTATGCTTAACTTGTTACAACCTGTCTCTTCTCATATGATTAGTATTTACTATAGATTATAGGAAATTAATATCAATACTTGAGGAGGGTAACAGGCAGTGTTTGTATGCTTTTCATGCCTTTATTCAGTTGAACACTCTAATCCTAACTACTAAATCCTCCTTTGGTTTTTAGTTTTCATAAAAACTTTCATGTGGTGAAAACTATATTCTTGAAATAGAAAATGAAGCCCATTTCTTCCCACCCGATAGGCTACACCTTGACCTAACATTTTAATGTATAATAATTATGCTTACCTTTATTCCTTTTTAGGATTTGCTGAAGATGGTACATAGACTGAAGTAGCAACAGTTGGTTGAGGTTTATAGAGAACTGGCTCCTCTAGAGAGGAGGTGGGGTATCAGACTTTAATTGGGATTAAAAAAATAAATACTTTGCTTTTGCTTCTATTTCAGGTTAAAGTGTATTTAAAACTTTGACAGTTTTGTCAATTCAGATCACCAATAGATGAATTTCTCAGTTGTATCAGAAATATTTTCTCTGTAAATACCTGCTAAATATATGGCAGTTCAAAATATTTTTTGGCAAGGAGGTGGAGAGCATTTGGACCATTGTATCTATTTCAGATCATTACTTCAAATGCCGTGAAATGTTACACATTAAAAATGGAATTTAAAGCATGCTATATATCATCCCATTTTAAATTATTTTCCAAATTGATTGTCACCTTTTCCTAATTTTGGATTGTGTTTTCTATTTCAAAGTGCTATGTTGGCATGCTTACTTTTTTTTTCTTCTTCTTCAAATCTGGATGCCCAACTGTCAAATTGCTAAAATTTTACTTCCTACAGCAAGATGAACATGCTTTTAGATACACTCTTAAATTTTTGCTCTAACTTATTCTGCCAAAGCAACAGAGTCTTTATGACAGACAGAGATGCAGCAAACAGAGAAGAAACGTTGAAATCCTGCCAAACAGGCATTTTATAAACTACTGGACACACGGAAGGGGCTGCTGATGCTGTCTTTCCAAGAGTTCACAAGTTTCCTTTTGCTTTTTTTATGTTTCATATTTTAAATTTTGCTGCTGTGGGACTTCCCAGGTGGTCCAGTGGTTAAGACACTGCAAGGGGCACAGGTTTGACCCCTGATAGGGAAACCTAGATAGCATATTCAAAAGCAGAGACATTATTTTGTCAACAAAGGTCCATCTAGTCAAGGCTATGGTTTTTCCTGTGGTCATGTATGGACGTGAGAGTTGGACTGTGAAGAAAGCTGAGCGCCGAAGAATTGATGCTTTTGAAATGTGGTGTTGGAGAAGACTCTTGAGAGTCCCTTGGACTACAAGGAGATCCAACAAGTCCATCCTAAAGGAGATCAGCCCTGGGAGGATCAGCCCTTTGGAAGGAATGATGCTAAAGCTGAAACTCCAGTACTCTGGTCACCTCATGTGAAGAGCTGACTCAGTGGAAAAGACCCTGATGCTAGGAAGGATTGGGGGCAGGAGGAGAAGGGGACGACAGAGGATGAGATGGCTTGATGGTATCACCAACTTTATGGACCTGAGTTTGAAGGAACTCCGGGAGTTGGTGACGGACAGGGAGGCCTGGTGTACTACGATTCGTGGGGTCGCAAAGAGTTGGACACAACTGAGCAGCTGAACTGAACTGAACTGAGGGAAATGAAGATCCCATATGTGGCATGGTGCGGCCAAAATAAATTAATTAAAATTTTTTTAAATTGTACTAAATTTCGCTGCTGGGAGCTGTGTTTAGAGTTACATTATTAAAATATATCCATGAATAGGCAGAACTTTGTGAGAGATTCCAATACATAGCATTTTTAGCTCAACAACGGTGATATATAATTGAAACACTACAAATTCTGACACTTGTTAGACAACTTAAAATATGGGTCTGCCACTCATTCACTATACAATTTTGAACAAATCACTTCTTATCTAAGTACAAAAGAGAATCATTTTTAACATTTAAAGGACTAGCCCAACTTTCAAAATTCAAGTATTAATATATCGTGGTAAATGCACAGTGGAGAGATCTCTTACCACTGCAACATTAATACTCCCTCATTTGCTCTTTTGATCACTTTTTAAAAGGCAATATATATATGATTCAAAATGTTAAATGTGGTAGGCTAAATAATGGTCCCACAGAAGATATCTATGTCCTAATTCCAGAAATGCATAAATGTTACCTTATGCAGCAAAAAATAATGATATTTTGAAGATATGACTTTGTTAAGGATCTTGAGATAGGAAGACTATTCTGTATCATCCAGATGGGCCCTAAATGTGATGACACATATCCTAAAAGGGGCTTCCCTGGTGGCTCAGAGGGTAAAGCGTCTGCCTGCAACACAGGAGACCTGGGTTTGATCCCTGGGTCAGGAAGATCCCCTCCTCTTCATTTACCGTTGGGTGAGGTCATGAGAACGGACCTTTTAGGGTACCTGTCTCTTCGGACCATCTGATGACAGGTACCCTAGTTCCCGTCGTCTGCATCTGAATTGTGTCTTATCTTTTTCCGGTACATTGTCTCGTCTCCCTGTCTGTCCGTCTACCGTAATGTGACAGAAACTTCTACCCCCTACCCTGCACTCGGTTTTTTGTGTCCCTTTCGTCAAGTCTTTCCGGTCCTTCACTTAAAAGTGGATCCAGTAGACCTTCCTCATGTCACGACAACCGTGGAAGTAAAGTCGAGTCACTACAAATAAAACATAAAGACAAGAAGTGTTGATACTCTCTTTGACCGAGTTCTTTATCTGTAAATAGTCCTTTCTATTTTCTCTAATTTAATGTTAAGATCGATCTTGGTGTGTCTATAGGTATTATAAAGTAGGGATTATATTTTCTTTTACTCTTTCTTCTTATATTCTCTGAACCTTTTACCATCTAGTTGTGAGTCCTTTTCTCACTCACTTTCCGGGTCCTGACGTCGAAGTCTCATCTAGAACTTTCGTTGGTCAGGTATAACCTCGTTTTACTGCGTTTTGAGGTCCTCTCTTCGGAGACCTTTAATTTCTCTCCGGGTTACTACAGTTACTATGAGTGAGAGACAAGAAATACCAAGAGTGGGGGAAAAGCCAAAAAATGAAAGGGAAAAAAAAAACCTACTTGAATTTCAAGGAACAAAACCAGTGCAAGAAATGTATAGTACATCAATCAGTATATGAAGCAAAACACCAGTATAGAACTGCAAGTCAGTGGCAGTCAAGTGGAATGTACAGGCCATAAACAAGCATAAACTCAGGGAAAACTGTGCTTAATTGGGAAAGAAAATAGTCATAAATTATAAGAAAATAAAAAGATAAAGAAATACATAGTTAAAACATGAAATTACCAAAAATTATATCATGATTTTAAGAGACCGGTTGAGTATGAAAAGAGATCCATTCTTTGAATATGATACTGAATACCCTCCTTGTACATCCACAAGTAGTGAGTGGCATCTGCAACAGAAATGCAGATGGGAATTATGATAATAGCTATTAAATAGCTTTGTGGTAAATAATAGACCATCATGACAATTTGAACATTGTTTATCATTTCAACATTTAGAATCAATTTACATACAAAGCATGAGAAGTTTAATTATGCCTGCAAGAAATAAAAGTATTATAAATTTTGGCAAGGTCAAAGGAAAAAGAAAAAAGTTAAGAGTTTGTTGGCAAAGGGGGATTTAAGTGGAAGGAAGGTTGAGGGTATTAATACCATCAACCTAACACTGTATAAAGTCAAGAATTTGGGCTATAAATAAAGGAACAAAGGGAGGCTTAAATATTAATACAATATTTAGTGAAAGATTAATAAATTATTTAAAGGAGAAGTTCTCCTGGGAAAGAGAATGGCTACCCACTTCACTAATCTTGCCTGGAGAATTCCGTGGACAGAGGAGCTTGGTGGGCTACAGTCCATGGGGTTACAAAGAGACACGACTGAGCGACTAACACTTTCACTATTCTTTTTCAAAGTAATATTAAGGAAAGCAAAAGAAGATATAATGATAATAGGGGAAAATGAACTGATACAACAGAATTAGATTCCATTCTATCATAGAAAGAAGTCAACATATAATGCCTAAAACAGATAACAAACAAAAACAAACTCACAGAAAACAGAGAACAAATCAGTGGCTTCCAGAGAGGAGTGGAGTACAGGGGGAGGGGCAGAATAAGTGAAAGGGATTAAGAGGTACAAACTGCTAGGTATAAAATAAATAATTTGCAATAATATAATAATGTGCACAGGAGAGGGAGTATAGTCAATTTTTATAATAACTTTTATGGAATATCATCTATATAATATTGAATTACTATGTTGTAAACCTAAAAATAATATAATATTGTAAGTCAGTTATACTTTAATTTAAAAAGATAATCAGAAAAAAACTGCAGTATATTATTTAGCAATAAGGATGGTATCAACAGAAGAGCTTAATTTAAAAAAAAAAAACTTTAAAAATGAAGTGAAAGCTCTAAAGAAGAAAAAGACCAAATGTTAATATTTATTAAATCTTGAAGATAAATATACAGATGTACTATCCTCTGTATTCTTCTAGAGTTACACACACACACATACACACACACACACACACACACACACACACACACACAAAGGTTGTGGAGTCAAAGCAATTTAGTCAAACCCATAGAACTCCCAGAATTATTAGTAACTACCTGTGTGACTTAGGACATCTTCACTTCTGTGAACATCCAGATCTGAAAGGTCAGTAATACTCTCTGTGACATAGCACTGTTGTGAGAATTAAATGAGACTGAATATTTAAAAGGCTCAATATAGTTTCTGACAGCAGAAATCTCAATTAATGATAGCTTCCTTACAAAGGCCCTTCTTTTGGTATGCAGTTGGCATTAATAATATAAAACTAGAACCTGAGGTCTGCTCAATATATTAGCCCCAAAAGCAGAATTTCAAAGGACAATGAAAAAAGTCTCAAACTTTGTTTACAATCTAGGCTTTGAAAAACAAAGCCAAGGCAAGCTAAAGGTGGACCAACCTGATATAAATTTGTAAAATAACTAAGACAATCATTCGAGGAGCTGTTCATCAAAAAAAAGTCTGAACAATTAACCCCCGTGTACCAATGGTGTCATTTAAATGTATGTTTCTGTAATAACCCCATAACTATTTTTAAAACTCCATGATCATATACAGCATATGTGCTTACGCATCCTGCATGCTAACTCACTTCAGTCATGTCCAACTCTTTTCAACCCTATGGACCAAAACCCACCAGGCTCCTTTGTCCATGGAGTGGGTTTCCATGCTCTCCTTCAGGGAATTTTTCTGACCCAAGTATTGAACCTGCATCTCTTATGTCTCCTGCACTGGTAGGTAGATTCTTTACCACTAGGGCCACTTGGCAAGCCCTTTATGTGCCAATATAAAGTAATTAATAAGTTTTTACTAAACACCAGAGCTTCCCTAATGGCTCAGATGGTAAAGAATTTTCCTGCAATGCAGGAGACGCGGGTTCAATCCCTGGGTTGGGAAGATACCCTGGAGAAGGGAACGGCCAGTATTCTTGCCTGGAGAACTCCATGGACAGAGGAACCTGGCAGGCTATAGTACATGGAGTCAGAAAGAATTTGACAAAACTGAAGCAACTAACACTATCACTTTCAAAGTGAAAATGAAAATCACTCAGTGTTTGCAGCTCCATGGACTATACAGTCCATGGAATTCTCCAGGCCAGAATATTGGAGTGGGTAGCCTTTCCCTCCTCCAGGGAATCTTCCCAACCCAGGGATTGAACCCAGGTCTCCTGCATTCCAGGTGGATTCTTTACCACCTGAGCTGCAAGAGAAGCCCAAGGATACTAGAGTAGGTAGCCTATCCCTTCCCCAGTGGATCTTCCTGACTCAGGAATTGAACTGGGTCTTCTGCATTGCAGGCAGATTCTTCACCAATTGAACTATCAAGAAAGATTTTCTTCAAACATCTACTAAAATGCTGAGTACTACAAAATAGTATCCTCCAGGATCTTATAACACAGTGGAATACACACAAAAAGGTGCATACCACAAAGTTCCTGATAAGTTCCAATCTTCAGTCTCAGATTTGTCCTTGAGAATTACAATTAAGATATCCACTGGTAACAAAGGCAGCAGGACGTTGCAGTGGAAACAGTGCTAGGATTGATGTCAAGAGACCTGTTTTACAAGTCAACTCTTTGGGTGACTATGTTCCCGATTCATTTAATCTCTCTGAAACTCCAGTTGTTCACTAGTATTATACTATGTAGCCCATCTACCACGAGTGCTGTTGTGAATGTTAAAATGAGTTGCTGGGCATACATACCGGGGAAACCAGAATTGAAAGAGACATGTGTACCCCAATGTTCATCGCAGCACTGTTTATAATAGCCAGGACGTGGAAGCAACCTAGATGTCCATTAGTAGACGAATGGATAAGAAAGCTGTGGTACATATACACAATGGAGTATTACTCAGCCATTAAAAATAATTCATTTGAATCAGTTCTAATGAGGTGGATGAAACTGGAGCCGATTATACAGAGTGAAGTAAGCCAGAAAGAAAAACACCGATACAGTATACTAATGCATATATATGGAATTTAGAAAGATGGTAACAATAACCCTGTATGTGAGACAGCAAAAGAGACTCAGATGTATAGAACAGTCTTTTGGACTCTGTAGGAAAGTGCAAGGGTGGGATGATTTGGGAGAATGGCATTGAAACATGTATATTATCATATGTGAAACAAATCGCCATTCCAGGTTCGATGCAGGATACAGGATGCTTGGGGCTGGTGCACTGGGATGATCCAGAGGGATGGTATGGGGACGGGGGCTCAGGATGGGGAACACGTGTACACCCGTGGCAGATTCATGTTGATGTATGGCAAAACCAATACAACATTGTAAAGTAATTAGCCTCCAATTAAAAGAAATAAATTTATATTTAAAAAATAAATAAATAAAATGAGTTGACACATGAGAAATCGCTCTTGAAGAAAACTGACTCTGCCTGGAAAGCTGCTCCCAGCTGTGTCCACAACAATTGCTAAATGTTCATAGATTTCCCCAGAACAGATCCCCTAGTTTTCCTGTTCTCATTTCAGAAATTGATTTTAACCTTCTTTCTCCTTTCATCTAGTCCCCTCTCCTCTTGCAGTTATAAAACACAAGATGAAATCAGCAGCATTTCCTTTGTTTCCATGGGACAGAATTGTCTTCACTTACATGTGTAAATGCCTGAGTCCAGAAATAGGGCCGAGGACTCCTGACTCCCAGCCCATTACTCTCAAGTTGTTATATTGCATCTCTTTCCACTCTCAAAGATTAGAGCAGGAGGGAAAAGCACTTTCAAGTAGAAATTTAATACCCTCTTACCCAGAATTACCACAGCACCTCTGTTCAGCCACAGGTCAAGAGGTCAAAATGATCTTAATCCATATCTTGACAACACTGGTTTATCAAATAATCAACTTTTTCCTATTCTTTTCTCTCCCCTCTATATTCTAATATCTAATGTGATTGTTTAAAGTCTGAAAATATTTATGACATATCAGTAAATACAGATCAGTTTTATTTTTGATCCAGTGTGGTTACTTTTAGAATTACATCCTTTAGGCTAAGGATTATGTGGGCACTATAGTGAAACTCTGCAGACTTGAAACTATCAAGACCACATTGTCATCTGAAGCTCTCTAGAATTGATGCCTTCCAAATCCAGAGAGTCAGGCTGAACTTTGCATAGATAATCCTATTGGTACAAGCTCTTATAGCCTCATATAACTCCACATCTTTGTTTCTAGGCAACCAGAAAGACAGAAATATGACAACCTCGTATTTGTAATGCAGAATCATGCTGCTTCAAGATCATTTATTGTGATATTTCAGTACTTTGCTTAAGCTTAGGGGCTTACATTAGGCCCTGTTTGACTAAAAAAGGTATAGAACCAGAATTTACTTTTCATTCAATCAACATTTATAAGGTTCTGAACTATATGTCAAATACCATTTAAGGAAAAAAATTAAGGCAAGGTCCCTTCCCTAAAAGATCTTGCAGTTTAATGGGGAACCCTAAAGTACATGTAAATATCCAATTCAGACAGTTTTAGTAAGTGTTATAAAACAGGGATTTCCACATTTGCTAATTTCTTCATTTATTTATTATAGTTATTGAGAGACTGCTATATGCCAGAGACTGGTATAGGGACCCAAACATAAATGCTGTATTGTATCTATCCTCCAAATTCACAATCCAGTGAAGCAAGCAGGAATTAGATACTGATTTTACATCGTTATATGATAAGTACTGTATTAGATGCTCAGATAAAATATATGGCAACACATAAGAAAGATATTTAGCCCTCATCCCCTTGCCTGAAGTGCATTCTCCACCTCTCAGTTTATAAACATTCTCCTTTGTCATCCTGGTAATCTGTTCACTCTAGAGGACTAAGGTCAGTTCTCAATTTCTCTGATGCCAGTGCAGGAAAATTAGATTGTTCTCTGCCTCATACATCTACCTAATGCTTTACAAATACTTAGTATATACAGAACTTTTTTTAAGGAATGACTTTGCAATGAAAATATTGATCCTTTGCTATATCACTTAGTTTTTCTAAGATCTCTGCCATTCTCCTTTGCTGCTGCTAAGTCACTTCAGTCGTGTCTGACTCTGTGTGACCCCATAGACGGCAGCCCACCAGGCAGGAAAGAAAAAAAATAAAATATCTAAAGGTGAATGTTGTGAGCCAGGAGATAAAAGAGTTTCCATAAGAGTAAAATAATTCACAGGCCTGAGGGTTAGACTATCTGGCAAATTATCTTAGTCACATTGCTTATGTGCAAGGACACAATTCCTCAATCAAATAGGTCAAGGAGACTAGGCAGGCTAAGGCAAATTTAAGAGCAGCTAGCCAAGTGATGTGGCTCTTTTGCAAGTGAATCTGCCTACAGGGAAAATTCAGAGAGACCTCTGCAAGTAGAAACACCAAGATCAGGAAAAAGCATTACTGAATTAAAGTCAGTGGTTTTAAATTTTGAAGAGGAAAGAATTAGTTACAGAATGGCTTCTCACTACTGCTATTACTTAGAATATTAGCCAAGGAGAAGTCTGGCTCCAAATTAGTTATTTTTTTTTAATTGAAGGATAATTGTCTGTCTCTTATACACATCTCCACCAGGCTCCCCCATCCCTGGGATTCTCCAGGCAAGAATACTGGAGTGGGTTGCCATTTCCTTCTCCAATGCATGAAAGAGAAAAGTGAAAGTGAAGTCGCTCAGTCTGTCCGACTGTTAGCGACCCCATGGACTGCAGCCCACCAGGCTACTCCGTCCATTGGATTTTCCAGGCAAGAGTACTGGGGTGGGGTGCCATTGCCTTCCCCGGCCATTCTCCTTTAAGAACCAAGAAATTTTGGCTACTCACCATGTAAGGACACTGACATTTAGTAGTCATTAAATTCAGTTCTTTACAAAAATGTCTAAACTACATAAATTAAATCTGACACAAGTACAGCTTATTTCCAATTTACTAGGAAACCATTCTTTAGGAAGTTAGTACATCCAGTTCAGAGGCCAGAATGCCTTGCCTGGTAAGATCCTAAATGAACATCAGTATTTCCAAGCTTAAC
Organism: Oreotragus oreotragus; assembly: GCA_006410675.1. Taxonomy (NCBI): domain Eukaryota; kingdom Metazoa; phylum Chordata; class Mammalia; order Artiodactyla; family Bovidae; genus Oreotragus; species Oreotragus oreotragus. Next base: position 262,075 of record SJYX01005380.1, read on the forward strand.
GCTAAATGTTTGGTTTTCTCCAGTTCTGTGAGTTTTGAAGACAGAAACCTCTTCATGATATCACACTACACATCCGTTAGGCTTGCTGACTCACAGGAATTTCACATTCTCAATCCCATGGACTGTAGCCTACCAGGCTCCTTCATCCATGGAATTGTCCAAGCAAGAATACTGGAATGGATTCCCATTTCCTTTTCTAGGGGATCTTCCCGACCTGGGGGTTGAACCCAGGTCTCCCCCGTTCCAGTCATACACTTTAACCTCTGAGCCACCAGAGAAGCCCATAAATTAGATTAACTGCCCTAAAATATCTGCTTATTGAGAAGTGACATTCAGCATCAGTTGCCTATAGAAATGGGGCTTCCTGGGTAGCTCAATCATAAAGAAACCCACCTGCCAGTGCAGGAGAGGCAGGTTCCATCCCTGGGTTAGGAAGATGCCCTGGAAGAGGAAATGGCAACCCACACCAGCATCTTGCCTGGAAATCTCATGGACAGAGGAGCCTGGTGGGCTACAGTCCATAGGGTGTCAAAGAGTCAGACACAGCTGAATGACTGAGAATGCCTTTGACATATTAGCCCTAGAGAAATAGCCCTCTCATCAACTCTCTCTTTGCTAAGTATTTTTAGGGAGTCTGCTTCTAGTTCTCTTTTATTTGTTCCTCTTTTTCTCTTCAATAGCCTGGCCTTCTTGTTTTTAGGTGTTTCAGTGCATGCAGTCCCAAAATTATATTACATTACCAAATGCATAGCAGAGTTGTTGCAGATCAAGGTATTTATTTAAAATATTCAGAAGCAGTTTCCCCTCTCTTGGAAAGCCAATTTAGTTGCTCTTCAAGACACGTTTTTATTAGAGAATGAAACACACACAGCTTCACACACTTTCTTCTGGGCTAAGAATTATGTATGAAACAAAGATAGCAATATCAATAAATTCACATTTTAAATGCAGGTTTTATCTAGAGGCAATGGAATGTTGTGACTAAAATTAAAACCACAAAGCAAATAGCCTATATCTCTGTTGTTTACCTAATGCTGTATAACAGGACATCCCAAAACTCAATGGCTTAAATCAACAATTTCTCACGGTTCTGTGTATTCTGGATTCAACAGAGTAGTTCTCATTTGGAGTCTCTCATTGAATTCCGTTAAACTTCATTCTGGAGCTGGGGTGGAGCTATCTGAAGACTTAATTGGCTTAGACATAACACCTTCAAGACCTCTCAAGATAACTCCACTCACATATCTTTACATTAGCCGGGTTGACTGGACTAGCTGAGAAACATCCATGCATCTCTATTTCTCCATGTGAGCTCACTGCTTGGCTATCTTGGGCATTTTCTCACAGCATGATGGTAGCTGGCTTCTCTCAGAGCTCTTGTTTCCAACAGACCCAGGTGGAAAGCTTTAAGGCATCTTAAGACCTTGCCTCATTCATATTGATGTGTGGCAGAACCAATACAATACTGTAAAGTAATTAGCTTCCAATTAAAATAAATAAATTTAAATTAAGAAAAAAAAGAACTTGCCTCAGAGATCAGGAAGTTCCACCACATTCCACTGGCTAAAAAGGAGTCACAGATCCATCCCAGATTCAAGGAGAGGGAACCAATCCAGAACATACATACTGGGAGTCATGGCTCAAGGATGGGCCACCTATGGAGACCAGGTACATCAATCTCTAACAGTATTTGTTTAACATTGAATTTTAAATTATATGTACTAAATTGGTGGTGCTCAAAAAATACAAAAAAATAGATAACTCAGTGGATTTTATAAGATAATGTCTTACAGTGAGAGTGGTAACCAATGAAAATGTATTTGACGTTACTTTTCTGTATTTATGTTGTCGTTTAGTCGCTAAGTCATGTCTGACTCTTTTGCGCCCCCATGGACTGTAGCCCACCAGGATCCTCTGTCCAGCGGCTTTCCCAGGCAAGAATACTGGAGTGGGTTAACATTTCCTTTGCCAGGGGATCTTCCAGACTCAGGGATCGAACCTGAGTCTCCTGATTGGCAGGTGGATTCTTTACCACTGAGCCATGTGGAAAGCCTGTCTCTGTATTTATAATTCAAATAAATAAAATCTATAGATAATTCTTAAATCTTCATTTATGTCAGTATTATCAGTCACTGTTTCTTTAAAATATAATTTTATAAATCAGTTAAAAGGTTGTTCACACACAAAAAAAGCACCTGATACATTTGAGTTTTCCCTCTTTTGCTTCAGTACATGTTCTATCAAGCAATCGTAGTAGGCGGGCCAAAAAAAAAATAGTATTAAACAATAACATAACTAAAAGTTGCACAGAAAAATGAACAGAGCTCTTTCTTCCTGTGACTACTAGAAATGTAACAAAATGGGCCACAAAGACTTGAGGGAGCCATGGACATTAAAGGAAAACAATCTCTTTACCACAATATAAAAAGACATTCTTCAACTATAAATGTTTATATTTCCCTGCTGGAAAGGCCTTTGTTGCTTACAGTTGAGATCAGTATGACTATGCATACTAATAATATGGCCTATTCCAGCACTCACTATTTGGTTAGAATTTATAACTTGATTTGGACCTGACTAGATATATGATTCTGTTGACTAATCCACTTCTGCCTTAAAACAAGCAGATTATGTTTGTCAGTTTTTGAATGCTATTAGGTTAATTCAATTTAGGAAAGCTAATTGGGTTAGTGTGTTATTTTTAAGAGGAAAAATTATGCCAAACCTCAGGTACAGAGTAGAGATATGTGCCTTACTGAAGTGTTTATAGTCAATGAACTTCCCTTTCATAGTATGTATAGGCATAAATAGAATACCTGGCATTTTCCTGCAATTTTGACAAATCTGATGGGAGAGCAGAGTTTATAGGTTGCCTGAAAATAAATACCGTAATTTTTCTGATTATGTTAGAAGAAGAAAGAACAGGTAATATGACATGCTTTGTGCTGGTCTGTGTCTTGAGGGCTCATTAAACCTAAAGATTATTCATCACACTGTGAGTTTAAATTGATCTTTATAAAACTGCTCAAAATTTCAGTTTAAACATGGAGGCATGTTATTTTCTAAGAAACGAGAGTTTAAGAGTAGAAATTCGGATGATGCCTTCAGTCTTTCATGCCTCAAAAACAGATTTATGACTAAACTGTATGGACATCATTCTCTTTTTCCAATAACTATATATTATGTTCCATGTCTTAACATTGACAATAGTGCTTCAACAGAGAAGATAAGTCACAATTCAGGTAGTTTGTTGCATTATAGTATATTTTACTTTGCAAATTTTCAGGAGAAATAAATGTATTTTTTCTCTTTTGTAAATATATCCACCTTCAAATTAAGTAACAGTATTCAGGTTATTTTTTAATCAATAGTAATAATCTGACTTCAAACCATGATGCTTTTTATCACTGGTTTTGGGGATAGGTAGCTGTGTAATATCGATCAGAAAAAAAATGTATTAAGAGAGATAGATGTATCTGTATTTCAATTCTATTAAAAGAGACAGGTTAGTCTGTAGAAATGGAATCTATTAAGCCAGTGAATACTTAAAATTCTCCATGTCACTCTGGAGGAACAAATGGTTAAGGACAGGAAGACTGTAAAATATTTACTTCTCTGTGACTCTGTGAGGTAAGCAAGGAATGAAGCAGGAAACTGACAATGGAACAGAGAATTCAGCTTGCAGTAAACCATGCAGGCCAGATTCTTGGTTGTCCTGGTAACAGTGCCACCTCCTCATAACATGGAGTTGATGATGAGAAAAGACTTAAGCAAGTGAAGTAACTACAGACTAACAGGACAGCAATACATGGTCTGGATAAGGGTTAGCAAATTACTGACTATGGCCTCTTTTTGTGTAGACCTCAAGCTAAAAATGTCTGTTAATTTGTAAAGGTTTATAAAAACAAAGCACAGAAGAAGAGGATGAAGAGACCACATGTGGACCATCTGTTCCTTTGCAAAAAGAGACTGCAGACCCCTAGACTATGTCACTGTACCCTGAAGGACAGCTGCAGAGGGGTTGAGGAGAGGTATGTGTGATACACAAAGAATAGGAACACAAGGAGCCTGGGCTTGGATTTTGCTTCAAGGAGTTAGAGTGTATTTTTTGTGTGCTTGAAAATAACCTAAGTATTAGACACCTATCATCTCTCAGGCTGAATCTGGTTGTGGTGGTGATTTAGTAATTAAGTTGTGTCCGACTCTTTGCAAACCCATGGACTGTAGCCCAGCAGGCTCCTCTGTCCATGGAATTCTCCAGGCATGAATACTGGAGTGGGTTGCCATTTCCTTCTCCAGGGGATCTTCCCAACCCAGGAATTGAACCCAGGTCTCCTGCACTGAAGGCAGATTCTTTACCGACTGAGCTATAAGTTGTATCTGGTTGTAGTCAATTTAAATATCTAAATATCTGTAGATTCAGATTACTCAAACATAATAGTCTTGTAAATACTGTGAATTGTTCTCTTAAACTAGTTCCTCATATCTTCTCTTAGGAAAAGCTTAGAGATCTATAAACTACAATACCCAGACTCTCTTGCAGCTTAAACTCTAGACGCAAATTAGGTTTCACTCAGATTTGATACACTCAGATTTGAAAAACAAAAACTATTGTTACTGGCAATAATGACATGATGCTTAAGAGAGTTCTGGTGACTGGAATAAGTGCCCAGTTTGCTAATTGTGAAGGCATTGTGAGAGTAATAATTGTGGAAGCAACAGTGGCTGACAGGATTTTGTGTATCTTGCTCACAACTATGAAGATCCATGGGTTTTCCAAGTGGTTCAGTGGTAAAAAATCCCACCTGCCAATGCAGGAGATGCGAGTTTGATCCCTGGGTCAGGAAGATTCCCAGGAGGAAATGGTAACCCACCTCAGTATTCTTGCTTGGAAAATTCCATGGACAGGGTAGCCTGGTGGGCTACAGTCCATGGGGCCACAAAAAGTCAAACATAACCGAGCACACTCCACACACTATGATGACCTGTTCTTCTAAGCCCTTTTACACAACTAAATCCCACTACTGAATCTCTTTCTATGTGGAATTGGAATGATCTACACTTTTTGTGCTAAACCTTGATTGCAACAGCAAGTCAGCTGCTATTATCTATTAATAACTACATTTACCTTCTCAAGAATTTCCATGATGAAATTGATTAAAATGGCCTTCCTACCCCTTCTCTGATGATTTGCTTTCATCAAAAATACATTTTTGGAGACCCTGGCTTTTAAGGTTACCTCACAGTTCTACCAAACTAAAGTTGAACTTGGGTAATAATACCTACAAACCTCTTTTTGTAGCAGACAATTGTACAGGCATAATTTTGAAGTTCATACTAATATTTAATGTTAGTACCAACATATCATGAACATTTCAAATTCATGGTAACTCCAGCACAAGAAGGTTCATACATTTCTCAGAAACACTCTACAAATGCAAAGTATTTTGCTGAATATAATCAAATAAGCTGCAGTCATATACAATGCACACCAGAAGGGAATGGACATGCAGGTCAAGAACACATTAGAGCTGACTATGAGGCTGTGTGCCATAACCCCAAGTAGAAAATGTCAGCAAGAATATTTAGTAAGTGTTACCATAAAAAACCCAGAATGCACATCAGGATCAGATAGATAGTCCCCAGTGAAAGCAGTGAGAAAAATAATAACAGTGAGAACCAAACAACCATGCTCTTTGGAAAACTAAGAGGCAAAAGGAGCAGAATAAATCTCTTACCAACTATCAGCTACTGTCTTTATCTTAAAAATATCCCATTTAAAGAGCCAGCATGGAAACAGCTATGGGTCATTCCTTGTTGTACCTTCATACACTTGAAAATGTTTTCTCAGTAGATGACAGTACCCAATCATCTGTAAGATACATATATGTTCTTAGTTGAAACTATAGTTAGTAGAAAATAAATCCCATATATCTGTATTCAATCTCTGCCATTATTCTAAGAGTTGCAGAATCAAGATATACAGGAGAACAACTGCAAATTTAACAATGACTTACATTAAACTGGCTTCCCTGGTGGCTCAGACGGTAAAGCGTCTGCCTGGAGTGCTGGAGACCTGGGTTTGATCCCTGGGTTGGGAAGATCCCCGGAGAAGGAAACAGCAACCCACTCCAGTATTCTTGCCTGGAGAATTCCATGGACTGAGGACCCTGGTAGGCTACAGTCCATGGGGTCGCAAAGAGTCTACATTAAACCGTATTGTGAAAGTGAAAGTGAAGTCGCTCAGTCATGTCCAACTCTTTGCGACCTCATGGACTGCAGCCCACCAGGCTCCTCTGTCCATGGGATTTTCCAGGCAAGAGTACTGGAGTGGGGTGCCATCGCCTTCTCTGTATTAGGATAACTCTAAACTCAGAAGACAGATGTGGTAAAGCCATGTGGAATAACAAATAATGTGTTGGGTTGTTGAGTTATGTCTGACTTTGCCATCCCATGGACTATAGCCTGCCAGGCTCCTCTGTCCATGAGGATTTTCCAGGCAAGAAAACTGGAGTAGGTTGCCATGCCCTCCTTCAGGGAATCTTCCCAACCCAGGGATCGAACCCAGGTTTCCTGCGTTGCAGGCAGGTTCTTTATTGTCTGAGCCACCAGGAAAGCCCCTACCACTTACACAGAAGAGAAAAAAATCTTATTCTTATCCCTTATGATGCTGGGAAAGTGCTGCACTCAATATGCCAGCAAATTTGGAAAACTCAGCAGTGGCCACAGGACTGGAAAAGGTCAGTTTTCATTCCAATTCCAAAGAAAGGCAATGCCAAAGGATGCTCAAACTACTGCACAATTGCACTCATCTCACACGCTAGTAAAGTAATGCTCAAAATTCTCCAAGCCAGGCTTCAGCAATACGTGAACCGTGAACTCCCTGATGTTCAAGCTGGTTTTAGAAAAGGCAGAGGAACCAGAGATCAAATTGCCACCATCTGCTGGATCATGAAAAAAGCAAGAGAGTTCCAGAAAAACATCTATTTCTGCTTTATTGACTATGCCAAAGCCTTTGACTGTGTGGATCACAAGAAACTGTGGAAAATTCTGAAAGAGATGGGAATACCAGACCACCTAACCTGCCTCTTGAGAAA
>SJYX01005380.1:271000-306998 GCA_006410675.1 Oreotragus oreotragus
GGCATCACGGACTCGATGGACGTGAGTCTGAGTGAACTCCGGGAGATGGTGATGGATAGGGAGGCCTGGCGTGCTGCGATTCATGGGGTCGCAAAGAGTCGGACACGACTGAATAACTGAACTGAACTGAACTATGATAAGGAGTTGAAAGAAGTAAACTCAATGAAAAGGTGTTTTCACCAGCAAATATTGGATCTCATCTAACCAATAAAATGGTTCATCCTATTCCCCAAAACTACCTCTATACTACATTCAATTTTTCTTATTTCTATCACTAACACTGTAAGTTATTCCATTTATTCATTCAACAAATATTTATTAAGCACCTAAATTTATACTTAATGTATTAAAAGGCAGACATCACTTTGCCAACAAAGGTCCAATATGGTTTTTCCAGTACACGTTTAGTCACTCAGTCGTGTCCAACTCTTTGTGATCCCATGGATTGAATCCCTCCAGATTCCTCTGTCCATGGGATTCTCCAGGCAAGAATATTGGAGTGAGTTGCCATGCCCTTCTCCAGGGGATTTGCCTATCCAGGGATCAAACCCAGGTCTCCTGTATTACAGGCAGATACTTTCCTGCCTGAGATACCAGTAGTCATGTACAGACGTGAGAGCTGGACTATAAAGAAGGCTGAGTGCCTAAGAATTGATGCTTCAAATTGCAGTGCTGGAGAACAATCTTGAAAGTCCCTTGGGCTTCAAGGAGATCAAATCAGTCAATCCTAAAGGAAATCAGTCCTGAATATTCATTGCAAGGACTGGTGCTGAAGCTCCAATATTTTGGCCACCTGATGCAAAGAGCCAACTCATTGGAAAATACTGATGCTGGGAAAGGTTGAAGGCAATGGGAGAGGGGGCAGCAGAGGATAAGATAGTTAGATAGCATTGCTGACTCAGTGGACATGAATTTGAGGAAACTCTGAGATAATAAAGGACAGGGAAGCCTGGTGTGTTGCAGTCCATGGGGCGGCAAAGAGCTGGACATAACTGAACAACTGAACAACAACCTTATACCAAGAACTGTGCGAGAAAATGAAAATACTGTGGAAAAGAGAACAAGAAAATCATGATGTTCCTGCTCCTCCTGGCTAGCAGATCTTGACACACTCTTAATGCAAAATCCACCCCATCTGCCCACCCCTGAAAAAAAACTGCCAGTGACTACATTTTTTCCAGTGTAGTAGTAGTAGTTCCTTTTAGCTTCTAGGTCTATGAGGTTTGCTTGAAAATACAATGAATGAGTAATCAATGTTATGAGTTTGGAAACAATGTACTCTGGTCAATTTAAAATAATATTTTCCTTTTAAACTGCATTTTATATTGCCTTGTTTATAAACACAAAATATGTATCCATTATGAAGCTTAACAACCATCTCCCTACTGTATGGAATTTTAGTAGGAGAATCATTTTCCTATTTGCCTCATCAGCACCCTTAACCAGCATGGCTCAGAGACTACAATTCCTAAAATCAGAAGCTAGAAAGAAAATACTGTTGTTCAATAAGAATATGTTTCATCTTGGTCAATATGTCCCAAAATCCAGTGCTGGAGTTTACATATTTCCAAATCTTAGGTCAGAGCATGCTAATGCCCCTACAAGGACAACTAGAAAAATTGAATAAACCAAAGTTCTGGAGAAGATAGAACATTTTCTTAAATTAGCTTACTATCACCCAGGTTGTACATGTTTGGTCAAATCTGGCTCTTTGTGACCCCATGGACTGTTACCCCACCAGGCTCCTCTGCCCATGGAATTCACCAGGCAAGAGTACTGGAATGAGTAACCATTCCCTTCTCCAAGGGATCTTCCTGACAAAGGGATCAAAACACCACTTCTTGCATCTCCTTCATTGGCAGGCAGATTCTTTGCCACTTGCACCACCTGGAAAGCCCTACAATCAACCAGTGCTTAGCCACTCAGTCATGTCAGACTCTCTGCGACCCTATGGACTGTAGCCTGCCAGGCTCCTCTGTCCATGGGGATTCTCCAGGCAAGAATACTTGAGTGGGTTGCCATGCCCTCCTCCAAGGGATCTTCCCAACCCAGGGATCAAACCAGGTCTCCCACATTGTGGGCAGATTCTTTACCATCTGAACCACCAGGGAAGCCCACAGATACTGCAGTGGGTAGCCTATACCTTCTCCAGTGGATTTTCCTGACCCAGGAATTGAACCAGGGTCTTCTACATTGCAGGAGGATTCTTTACAGCTGAGTTACCAGGGAAGCCCACAATGTGAGACTGTAGGAGACATGTTTTACTTTCACAGGCTTTCTTTCTCACTCCTCAGCCTCTGGCACAACTCCAGTTCAGTCCAGTTCAGTCTCTCAGTTGTGTCCGACTCTTTGCAACCTCATGAATCGCAGCACACCAGGCCTCCCTGTTCATTACCATCTCTCGGAGTTCACTCAGACTCACGTCCATCGAGTCCGTGATGCCATCCAGCCATCTCATCCTCTGTCGTCCCCTTCTCCTCCCGCCCCAATCCCTCCCAGCATCAGAGTCTTTTCCAATGAGTCAACTCTTCACATGAGGTGGCCAAAGTACTGGAGTTTCAGCTTTAGCATCATTCCTTCCAAAGAAATCCCAGGGTTGATCTCCTTCAGAATGGACTGGTTGGATCTCCTTGCAGTCCAAGGGACTCTCAGGAGTCTTCTCCAACACCACAGTTCAAAAGCATCAATTCTTTGGCGCTCAGCCTTCTTCACAGTCCAACTCTCACATCCATACATGACCACAGGAAAAACCATAGCCTTGACTAGATGGACCTTAGTCGGCAAAGTAATGTCTCTGCTTTTGAATATACTATCTAGGTTGGTCATAACTTTTCTTCCAAGGAGTAAGCGTCTTCTAATTTCATGGCTGCAATCACCATCTGCAGTGATTTTGGAGCCCCCATAAATAAAGTCTGACACTGTTTCCCCATCTATTTCCCATGAAGTGATGGGACTGGATGCCATGATCTTCGTTTTCTGAATGTTGAGCTTTAAGCCAACTTTTTCGCTCTCCTCCTTCACTTTCATCAAGAGGCTTTTTAGCTCCTCTTCACTTTCCGCCATAAGGCACAGCTCCAAAACTTAGCAAATGTCCTTTAGAAGAAACACACAGTGCATTTGAGGCACTGGAAGATAATAAAGGACAGGGAATCCTGGTGTGCCGTAGTCCATGGGGTCACAAAGAGTCAGACACAACTTAGCAAGTGAACAACAACAACCTTATACCAAAAACTGTGCCAACTGATTCGAAACATCACATGTTTTTTCATAACCACTAAATAAGATTTTATTCTCATGTTTTTATTGTTTCTATTTCAAATTAGCAGAATAGTTTCCAGTACAGTACGAAGAACCTTTTTCCTTCGACTAATTGAGTGTAAGGTGCAAGCCTGACACTACATTGGCCCCAACACGGTGTATATGTACTTGCTCAAATGAGAACTACCATGGTGGCGGTGGTTCAGTCATCAAATCATGTCCAACTCTTGCAACTTAATGGACTACTCTTGCCAGGCTCCTCTGTTCCCAGAGGAGAGATTTCCCAGGCGAGAATACTGGAGTGGGCAGTCCTTTGCTTCTCCAGGGGATCTGTCCAACCCAAGGATTGAATCTGTGTCTCCTGCACTGCTGGTGGATTCTTTACCACTGAGCCACCAGGGAAGCCCAAGGGTTCCATACAGCTAACCAAAATCAAGGATTTGCTTGATCTGATACTAATATCTAATCTTCATACGCCATTCAAGTTTCACCAACTGTGTCAGTGGTATCCCTTATAACAAAAGCATCTGTCTCAAACTTGTGTTGTATGTATTTGTAGTGTTTCTTCAGAGTTTATCAATCTGAAACAGTTTCCCCATCTTTTCTTAATTTTTATGACAATGACATTTTAGAAGACCCCAGGCTTATTTTTTTGTTGCTGTTCTTTAATTTGAATTTGCCTGGTTTGTCCTTATGATTTGATACCAAAAATATACCTTTGCCAAGAACACCATAGAAGTGAGGTGTTCCTCTCATTGCACCCTCACATAGCACCTGATTTTGATTTATTCTGTTACTGATAAGGTTATACATATTTTTTCACAATAAAAATACAGAAAAATATATAATGTGCATTGGTTCTATACTTAATATTTCAGTATATCTAATAAATTTAAATGAGTTCACATCATGTAAAACTTTTTATTTAGCCAAAATTAAAAAGTCATTTCTTTTCCCTTAGTTTTTCCTGCAGGCCTTAGTTTTAACTTCATATTATATCCACGTACCTATTTCATAATTCATCAAATAATGCAGCTGTTGTTAAACATCCTTTAAGGGTCTCAATAAGCAATAACTTTATAAAGTCATTATCCCTCCATCTCCTACCCCAACTAGTCTATTTTGAAATTAAGGATTTTCACACATGGAATTTCTTAAAGAAATACCTGTGTTGTAAACAGATTTTATTTCAGCTTTCTTAAAAGTGGTGATTCCATTGTTGACTTGTAAATCGCTAAAGTCCTTATTCACAAAAAAAAAAGACTCATCAATTTTAAAACAAAAGGTCAGTATATGAAATAGTCATCATTCTGACTAAATAAAGATTTATAAACACATTATGGATTTTATTTACTGCAATTATATGAGAGCTATTTCTCACAGAAACAGAAGTTATTATCTCCTTTACTAGTATAGCATTAAGTTTTTCTCAAGAAATAATTTTGTTTCATGTAGTTTCATTTATCAATGCTGAAGTTCACAATGTCCAAATAAAAGAATAATGATAATTTCCATTTGTAGGTTTATGCTTTCAAAGAGTTTCCATATACTTGCTTCTTTTGATGAAGACAGTCTTGTGACCAATGTTGGTAGGTTTTATTCATCTATTTTACACATAACTGAGGTTTAATGACTTCCAGTTGGTTATCCGTGACTTCACAATAAAAGACCTCCATCTTAAACCACATTTCTGTTCACCACCTTCACACTACCTCTTATAGCTATGATGACAGAAAGCCTTATCCCCAGTTCATCACTACTTACAACCTGTTTCATTAGCAATAAAGAAGGCTTGCAGGAAAAGTGTATGGAATAGGAACATCTCAAAGAACATATTTTATGGTGATCATGGACACTTTTACATAAAAATAAATAGAGTCCAGAAAAGAGGGAGGACCCACAAAAGGAGATCTATCATTTTTACAGACATCATCCTACTTGGTCTTTATAGCATACCTGTGAGGTAGCAGGTAAGACAGAGGTTAACATGACTGCTTATCTGGTAGACAAAGAAATCCAAACTCAAACAATCAACTCAAAAGTGGTGTGGCTGAGCTGGGATATAGTGTTTGTGGTGCCTGGGTTTTCTCGGCCTAAATCCTAAGTTATTTTAATTCATTGATATGGAAGATGAATAAAAACGGAGTGGATTTTATTACCAACATTATCTAATATTTCTGTGGACTAATGATGAGCTCCCACATTGAACTATTTTCCAATCTGAAATTTTCAATTTTTACTTCTAGCAAATATTTTTTGATAAAAATTACTCCCAAATAGTTCTTGTTTGAAGATGCTCAGCTGAATTCAGAAAATCCTTCATTCTCACTGCATGTGTGCTAAGTCACTTCAGTCGTGTCTGACTCTGTAACCCCATGGCCTGTAGCCCACCAGGCTCCTCTGTCCATGGGATACCCCATATTGGAGTAGGTCACCATTTCTTCCTCCAGGGAATCTTCCCAACCAGGGGATGGAACCTCGTGTCTCTTCCGTCTCCTGCATTTGTAGGCAGGTTCTTTACCTCTACCGTCACCTGGGGAGCCCAAATTTTCACTGCAGACATCTGTAAAGATCTCAGCTAGTTACTGAGTAGAGGAACTTGGTGTTCTTCTCTTTCTATTTTTCCCAAAGGATAAAAATGAAGAGTTTTCTCCCAAGAAAAGTGAGAAGTAAACCCATGGCTGATTCATGTCAATGTATGGCAAAAACCACTACAACATTGTAAAGTAATTAGCCTCCAATTAAAATAAATAAATTATTTTAAATAGAAAAGAAAAAAAAAAAGCAAGAAGCCAAAATATTTTCAGACAAAAGGAATGCTATTAAAAAGGTGAGATATACACAGCTAAATTCTGAGGTAACATTTTCTGTAACTAGNTGTCAATGTATGGCAAAAACCACTACAACATTGTAAAGTAATTAGCCTCCAATTAAAATAAATAAATTATTTTAAATAGAAAAGAAAAAAAAAAAGCAAGAAGCCAAAATATTTTCAGACAAAAGGAATGCTATTAAAAAGGTGAGATATACACAGCTAAATTCTGAGGTAACATTTTCTGTAACTAGAGACAGAATTCCCCTCTTAGTAATTACATACATAATGTTAATGGAATACTACTTCTCACTAAATGAATAAATCATGGTTTCTAAGTGCTGGACATACCAATGTTCCATGTACAGGTCCTCTTGGAATCTTGTTCTCTCGAACCACGAATTTCAGCCTCTGGCTGCCAAGTATTTTTATGTCTTCAATAAACTAAACTGAACCAAGCTATTATTGCTGAATTGCAAACTATCAGAAACGAATGTAGCTGTTGGTATATCACCATGGGAAATAAAAACTGATTATGTTCATTTTGCACGTAACCTAGGCAGTTGCATTTGGAAGCAATCAACATTTGGCAGGGGCTGCTTCAGATCTGGAGAGGTTACACAGGAGGTCTCAGCACAGTTCTGTTCACGCTTTGGATTCCTAAGTCACCTGCCCACAGATGTGCTGTGCAGGAATTGAAGAATCCAAGCCATGTTCCAGGCTGCAATAATCTCGTCCTTCATGCACACAAAAGTGAGCCCTATTTTTTTTAAGTTATGATCTGAGTGAACTCTGGGAGATGGTGATGGATAGGGAGGCCTGGCGTGCTGCGATTCATGGGGTCGCAAAGAATCGGACACGACTGAGCGACTGAACTGAACTGAACTGAACTGATGATAATGAAATCAAGCAATGAAGGCTGGGCAAAAGCGGCATGCATGGACTGCATGAGGTGAAAAAACACTAATGGAATTCATGCTATGAGCATTCCATCACCAAGGAGACCATAAAAGAAATACAATTTCCAGAGAAACATTGACGTTAAAACATTTTGCTAAAGAGAAAGAAAATAATTGTTTTTCCCAACACAATATCTACTAAGTACTATGATTATTACCTAATGTCTTCAGTGAAAGCCAGAAATAGGCATTTAAGGCAAGACCCAGATTAGAGCAATTATCGACTTAATTAGCAAAGTTTCTCCTAGCCCAGGAGCTAAATCATAGCTGAGTAATCCGATACAGCACAAGATTCACACACTTTACAAAGTGTTTCAGAAGATGGATATACAAAACTTGAAGGCTTCCTCAAATTTTATCTTACTCTCTGTTGAGAGAATAAAATTAATGTTTTTATTATCTATTTAACAAGAGCATTTATCTCCACCTAATATATATTACAGATTATACAATAACAATACATTATTCTGGCTAATTTTTCTACTGCTACAGTGATGATATTCTTCTACTTCAGAAAGAACATAACTCCCGTGCAATAAAGCTTTATTTTTTCCAAATAGAAATGAATTTGTATTCAAGCCTACTGACTATGAGATTAGAACAATCTGAATCTACCACTCTTACAATATCAGGTTCTCTCCAAAGGTCTTGCTCCAACCAACCAGCCAAAACTCAACAAAGCTAAAGGAATAGGAAACTTCACTTTCCTTTATTAAGAAAATAAACAATATTCTAAAAAGGAAACAGACAAACACAAATAGAAAACTATCTAATCCATACCAAAAGAGTACTGGCGTTTTCTTTTGGGGGTCATGCCTGTATACAGAGCCCTCTGAGTTATTTCCAAATGATTTTAAAATGACAGCTACTTTCTTTAACTGTAGAAGGCAGAATATTGACCTTCCAAAGATGCCTACGTCTCAATGCCTGGAAACCTAGGAATATGTTACCTTATATGGAATTAAGGCTGAAGATGGAATTAAATTTGCTAATCAGCTGATCTTAAAGTACAAAGATTAACATGGATTGTCCAAGTGGACTCAATATAATCAAAAGAATCCTTAAAAGTGAGGAGTGAGGCCCAAGAGTTGGTCAGTGATGTGAGGATTATTTCTGACATTGTCGAATTTGAAGATGGAGCAAGGAGGCACCAGGTCAAAGAATATAAACAATCTCTACAAGACGTCTCTGCCTTAGAAGAGGAAATGGATTCCCTCCCTAGAGCCTCCACAAGGAAAGACAGTCCTGTTTATATCTTAATATTAGCCAGTGAGACCCATGTCAGACTCCTGACCTCCAGCACTGTAAGATCATAAATGTGTGCTATTTTAAGCCACAAAGTTTTGTTACACCATCAAATAGGAATCTAGTACACCAACCAAATTAAGATATCATGAACATTTCCTTCTCTAAATTGATAAACATATAATCAGCAGCTTAGCACAATATAAGGGGTGTTTGAGTCAAGTTTAATAGGAAAAAATACATCTGTTTTCGGTCAAGAGGCTCTTTAGGATGGGTCTTTATCCTGAGACTTCCATCACGTGTTTGTACCATTTTCTAGGGCAATGTAGGCAAATTTGTCCCTGTTAGGGGACAAATATTAAATACTTAGGGCTTTGAAAACTATGCAGTCTCAATTATTAAGTACCTTACTCTGCCTGGTGGTTTCCTGGTGGTTCTGATGGTAAAGAAACTGCCTGCAATATAGGAGACCTGGGTTCGATCCCTGATTCAGAAAGAACCACTCCATGAACAACCCACTCCATTTGCCTGGGAAATCCCATGGATAGAGGAGCCGGGCAGGCTACAGTCCATGCAGTTCCAAAGAGGCAGACACAACTGAGCACGCATGCACGCTTATTCCTGGAATACATTAGAGACATGAATAATTTTTCAAGAAGAGGGAAATTACCCAAAGCCAGAGGAAGATTGCGGGGAAGGCAATGGCACCCCACCCTAGTACTCTTGCCTGGAAATCCAATGGACGGAGTAGCCTGGTGGGCTGCAGTCCATGGGGTCGCTAACAGTCAGACAGACTGAGCGACTTCACTTTCACTTTTCTCTTTCATGCATTGGAGAAGGGAATGGCAACCCACTCCAGTATTCTTGCCTGGAGAATCCCAGGGATGGGGGAGCCTGGTGGGCTGCCGTCTATGGGGTCACACAGAGTCGGACACGACTGAAGTGACTTAGCAGCAGCAGCAGCAGGGGAAGACTGAAACCAAAGCTAAAAAGCAGAGATTTCCAGCTGGCATTTTTCTGTCAGTCATTACTTAATTACACAGCCCTATGTTCAAACACACGATCAGTCTCTTCACACAGTCACTTAGTACTGTGTAAATATGCACACTCTTGTCCGGTTAAGTCCTGCTTTTTCCTATTAAGGATGGCATTTCAGACCTACATGCTTTATTTTTTAAACAGTTCCTAACCATTTTTAACTCTGATTTATGCCTCAGAAGTGTGTGTCTTCTCAGTTAGGCGATTGATAATGCCTTTCCATCAAAAGTATTAAACATTCATGGGTTTTCCATCTGTCTTTTCCATGCTGATTATCAATCTTGTCCACAGCTCTAAAGAACATCTCTGGACACATCAAAACCAGAACACTGCCCAGGGGTTTCCTTCTGCTCCCCTGAGACCAGAACTCTGTGGAAGAAGGGCTTAACTCATTCATTTGTTCAGCAAAGCTTGCTGGGCATCTTTTGTGTGTCAGGCAGAGTTAAATGCTAAGGATACACAATGAATAAGACAATTACAGTCTTTGGCCTCATGGAGCTGCCAACATGATGTCTAGAATCGCCACCTATTGAGGATAAGAAAACCCTTAGTACCTTCTGCCACTGTTTCCTCTGAACAAAAAATATTCTGAAGGGAACTCATGGTAAATTCTTCATGAATTTACCCAATATCTAATTACAGTGTCATCCATACTGCAAAGATAAGGATATTGTTGTGGCCAAACTTTGGTTCTGATGTCAAGACTAATAATATCATACACATAACATGAAAGTATTAAGATATTTATTACTTACACAATAAGACTTTCCAGGGAGAGTTGGGGCAAGCAGGTCTGAAAATGAATTGAGATTGCAAAGACAGGTAAGTGACTTTGGGTTTTATTGTAGTTAAAGGTGGGGCTAACTATAAGGGTTCTCATAGGTGTAAAGGCCTTAGGTTTGAATTTCCCACCCACAACAAAAGTGACTATGCACAACCTCTCTTGGTCAGATATGGAACAAGAGGGAAGGAGGGAGGTGTGGGGCTTGAATGCTATCAGAAGTTAAGATCAAAAATGGAATCAGAGTCTTTATTACAGATACTATCATTATTTTGTTACTATAGTGATTGCCCTAGTACCAAACAAAGCCTTTGGTAGCAAGGCTGTTTTAATAAAGCCAATCTACAGTGATTGGAAGAAAGAATCTTATGCATCAGCAGTGGATCAGTAAGTAATCATTTTGGAAGCCAAGAAAGAGGAAAGTTAGTAGCAAGGGTAGGGTCTATCTGAGAAGAAAGCCAGTATCCTGATGGAGAAAAAAGCGCTCTCCACCTACAAGTGTTGAAGGATAAGTCTGGTCCTAAATAAGGCAAGAAGGAACACATACTCACACACACACACATACACACCACAGACACACACCGATACCAGTGAGAACTTTAAAAGATCACAACAAAAGCTACCCATCTATTAATAGAAGGAAAATGGAGCGTACGCCAATTAAGACTATGAGGTTCTGAAGTCACAGTCTTCTGCCCACAGCTCTTCCTCAGTTTACTTCAACACTGACCTACGGGTGAATCCTACCACACTACCTACTTCCTACTGATCCTGGCACTGGGTCAGAGTCCAAAATGTCACGGGGGCTGCCTTTCCCAGATCACAGATCTGAAAAAGCAAGAGGTCCCTCCATCTCTGGTGGGCAATTGCTCCTCTAAAGAAATTCAAACTAGTCAACACCAAGTTCAGTGAGTTATTCTAAACTAGTAGCATGTCATGCGTGCATGCTCAGTCATGTCTGACTCTTTTGTGACCCCGTGGACTATATTCCACCAGTGTCTTCTGTTCGTGGGATTTCCCAGCCAACAATACTTGAGTGGCTTGCCATTTCCTCCTCCAAGGAATCTTCAGAACTCGGGGATCAAACCTACATCTTCTGTGTCTCCTGCATTGGCACTTGGTGGATTCTTTACCACTTCGCCACCTGGGAAGCCTCAGCATGTCATACGTCTATGAAGTAAGTCACAGAGTGCTACTCCTGCTATTCCCATTCGTTTTTTTTTTAGTTCCATTATTTTCTTTCTCCTTCTCTACTATGATTTCCATCAATTGCTATTATGTATTAGATCTATTCAGAGAAGTCAATGGCACCCCACTCCAGTACTCTTGCCTGGAAAATCTCATGGATGAAGGAGCCTGGTGGGCTGCAGTCCATGGGGTCGCTAAGAGTCGGATACGACTGAGCGACTGCACTTTCACTTTTCTCTTTCATGCATTGGAGAAGGAAATGGCAACCCACTCCAGTGTTCTTGCCTGGAGAATCCCAGAGATGGGGGAGCCTGGTGGGGTGCTGTCTATGGGGTCGCACAGAGTCAGACACGACTGAAGCGACTTAATAATAGTAGATCTATTATTATTTGTGTTACTATATGTTATACCAAACATCAGTTATAAGTGAAAAGGGGGACTTTCTGGTGGTTTAGACAGTAAAGAATCTTCAAGCAATGCAAGAGACCAGGGTTTGATCCCTGGGTTGAGAAGATCCCCTGGAGAAAGGAAATGGCAACCCATTCCAGTATCCTTGCCTGGAGAATCCCATGGACAGAGGAGACTAGCGAGCTGCAGTCCATGGAGTCACAAAGAGTCAGATATGACTGGGCAACTGACACTTTTACTTTCATATCGAATATCAGTTATAAGTGAAAAAATACCATGAACATCACAAAAGAACAGAGATCTGTTTTATTGCAAAAAAAATGCCACACTTCATTTTTTAAGATCTCATGCATATCAGCCCATATGTTCATTTATTCATCCAACAAATATTTATTAGCTACCTACTATGCATTGGCATGTGAACTTGTTCCCAGTAAATGAGTCAGCCGAGAACAGAAATGTTAATATATTTAAATGTCAATATTGTGTGTCAATATTTGCCTGAATAAGCATGGTCCCGGCACAACCACTGTTGTCACAAAGCATGTATATAGATCTCTAGAAACAGACATTAAGTGGGAGTGGGGTGTGTATCTATCTTTGAAAGAGTTAAAGCTTAGGCAGGTAGTCCAAGGCCCTTTAAGGAGGAGGTGAACATTCTTACTCATGCTTTACTTAAGCCTTGTACAACAATGTATCTTGCCCGAGAACTGGCCTTTCTTTAGGTCCCGAACTAAGGATCACACAGCACAACATCTTACTCATGGAAATGCTTTTCTTTGGCTTTATGTTAATAATTATAATTGTGACAAATCTTGCCTGGGAACCTGTTCTTCAAGACTTGTACCCTGATTACACAGCAACAGTATATCTCGCCCAGCGAAGGTGCCCGGAACCAGTTCTCCCTGGCTAATCTTGTGCCAAACTTGTCTCAGGATGTATGCCTTGGGAAAGGGTCTGTTGGAACTCTTATAGCCTTGAGATATTCTTTTTATCTATTCTCAGCAGCTAGCTGAGAATAGATAAATAGTGGGTTGCCATTTCCTTCTCCAGGGGATCTTCCCAACCCAGAAATCGAACCCAGGTCTCCCGCATTGCAGGCAGACGCTTTAACCTCTGAGCCACCAGGGAAGCCTGATTGGAAGCTGCTAATGGCACCCCACTCCAGTATTCTTGCCCGGAGAATCCCATGGACGGAGGAGCCTGATGGGCTGCAGTCCATGGGGTCGCTAGGAGTCAGACACGACTGAAGCGACTTAGCAAGCTAGCAAGCAAGCTGCTGCTGCTAAGTCGCTTCAGTCGTGTCCAACTCTGTGTGACCCCAGAGACGGCAGCCCACCAGGCTTCCTCGTCCCTGGGATTCTCCAGGCAAGAACACTGGAGTGGGTTGCCATTTCCTTCTGCAACACATGAAAGTGAAAAGTGAAAGTGAAGTCGCTCAGTCATGTCCGACTCTTCGCGACCCCATGGACTGCAGCCTACCAGCCTCCTCCGTCCAGGGGATTTTCCAGGCAGGAGTACCGGAGTCGGGTGCCATTGTCTTCTTCGATTGGAAGCTAGAGACGCACAAAGTAAGTGCAAAGCGAGAGTAGAGCCTGGCTTTTGCAGTTCTGTGGCGCCTCATAATGCCCCAAAAGGGGAAACTTTCAGGGGTTTATAGCAACCTGCCAGTGCCGAGAAGTACCCAATGTCCCTGCAAGGGGAGCAGCCACAAATGGGCGGAGGGTGTGGACCGAATTTTCCTTTCTCGGTCACCTTTTCCCAGTCTCTTTGACCATTTCATAACTGTCTGGGGAATTGAAACTACTAACCTAATCTGTGGAATCATAGACTTTCAAGGAACTTGCAATAGATGCTATTACTGTGTACTATTACTTAACCCCAAATTTGGATTGACAGTTATGAAGTACCTAGTCTTTCTAAAAGCCAAAATTTACACGTGGATTGTCTTTACATGCTGCAGACAGGAGAACATTTGGGAGCTGGATGGAACTCTGGCTCCAGGAACATCTCTCAGGCTGAAGGTCCCTCTCTTAGCTGCCTGCCTCAGGCAGCAATGATCTGAAAGTGAATCCTTGTCATGGCCATACCTCCGGTCCATATGGATGGAGGCCCTGCTGGCGACTATGAGATTTCTGAGGACACAGGTTGGGAATCCTAGGATCTGGTCAGATTGGAAAGGCAATGGGCTTCTTCTTTTGGTGATGCTGGCTCTTAGCAGACCACAGGAGGCTCTCTGGTGGCTTTTGTCTCAACTCCTTAGATATTCTTTCTGTGGAATCTGTGGAAATGAACTAGAAGGATTGGCCCTAATAGCTCGAGGACAAAAATCACTTTTTCCTTGCTGGCCAGCCTTTTACCGCCTCTTTTGCTAGCACATATCAGCCCAGGTGGCATCAGAGGAGCAGAAAGCAGACAAAGGTTTTAATAGTGAGAAATTGGACATTGATTTGGGATCAGGTCTACCCTTGGTGCACCTCCACCCTGCCTCGGTGGTAGAACCCAGAGGGACGATAGTGAGACACCTGTGTCAGTAAAGGACAGGTTAACTCGAGCCAGGGAAGGAAGCTTAGTGGAAGACCTGTCTCCATCCCCATCGAGAGCAGAGAGGGACACCTCTGGTAGAAAAAAGCCATGGCACTGGGTGCCACTTTTTTCTCTCTTATAGATGGTAGCTAACAGTTCCAGAACCACCCCTTTGAATTATATCATGGAAAAACTGGTATAAGTTTGATCCCCAGAGCCTAAAAAGTCCCTTATATACAGGCTTTCTTTGCTTTAAGAGAAAACCTCACCTGCCCAGAGAGACAATCCCTGCTGGGACAATATCTTATCAGTCAGTCTATCCTTGTCATCAGAGCTAATTTGAACACTCTTGGTTTAAATTTTAGCTATGAAACTATGACTATAAAAAGAGATGACATTTTTGACGCTGAATGGCCATGATATTCTTTAGACTCCCGAGAAAACTGGTTAAAATTAAATCTTTTTGAAATTGCAAAACAGGTTCTTTTTGCACATGCAATTAGGAAAAAGCTGGCTTATTAAAACTTTTTTTTTTTTTTGGAGCTCCAACCCTGCCTGAGAAACAAAAGCATGCCTGAGGAAAAGCCTGAAGTTAACTCTTATCATGTCCTTGAGATACACAGCCACTCTGTCTGGGACTCCAGCCATGAGCAAACTGGTAGAACTTCAATCCAAAGGGAAAAAAAAAAAAAAAAAAGGCAAAGAGACATTTTAAATTTCAAGCAGAAAGCTGTGAGGTCTCTGTCCAGATTTATGTCTGTCTCCATCCTTGAACAACATTGCTAAAGGCTAATTGTCAAGGAGCTCTATTTAATTGGCCTAAAGAGAAGTAAGGGCTTACAAATCAAGTAATTCTAAATTCAAGAAAATTAAACTAAAATGAATTTCAGGCTTGTGTGAACTGGAAAATATTCGCTATTGAATTGATCCCTGGTATTGAACGTTTGTTTATTGATTTTTTTAATTTAAATTTATTTATTTTAATTGGAGGCTAGTTACTTTACAATGGGCTTCCCTGGTGGCTCAGAGGTTAAAGCGACTGCCTCCAATGCCGGAGACCCGGGTTCGATCCCTGGGTCGGGAAGATCCCCTGGAGAAGGAAATGGCAATCCACTCCAGTGTTCTTGCCTGGAGAATCCCATGAACGGAGAAGCCTAGTAGGTTATAGTCCACGGGGTCGCAAAGAGTCGGACACGACTGAGCGACTTCACCTCACCTCACCTACTTTACAATATTGTATTGGTTTTGCCATACATCAACATGAATCCACCACAGGTGTACACGTGTTCCCAATCCTAACATAGACATTCTGAAGATACTTTTACCAATGATATAGCTTTGGGTGATTTATATAAACCCATCTATGAAATGATATGAAGTACAGTTCATGGTTGCTGAAAGAAAGTAAGACGTGCATTTTCAATAAAAAAGTATAAAGAATGGAATTATATTCTGTTAAGGAAAAAGGAAGTAAATTTGAACTTACAGATGGCTGTTCTCTGAATGGGCAAATGAAGTGATAAATACAGAAAGTGTAAAAAAGGTTTGTGGTAAGTGAAAAAAGAGTTTTGTGCATGGTACAAGTTTCTTAAGACATTAAACTGCCTTTGAAGTCTTATTGTTACTTTGACTAATTTAATAACTATTGTTTCACAGTGAATACAGGCTGGTACAAAACTGGAATTTGATTTTCTCTCCCTGTTAAAAGAATGAAGTTTTCTTAACATGTGGCTTTTGATAACAGACTATGGCACACACATAGACAAAGTTCATTCTGCTTCTACAAAATTAATCCCTCATCAGGGAATTTAAAATGGATAAAAAATGGCTATAAACCAAATAGCTGGGGCTATGAGAAATCCAAAATGGCTACTTGGCTTATCCCAGATCCCTGACAAATCTCACTTTTATTTGATAAGATAAAGCTTTTTCTGGCTTCTGGGCTAATATCTCACAATGGAAAAAAAAAATGGTTAAAATGTGTTTTCTGCAATCTCCAGTGACTAGGGCAACCACTTTGCTGGACAGGTCATACAGACATTGGCAAAAAACTTCAGCAGCTTCTTGGAGACTATCGCTTTCACTGACATCCTTGGTCGTCAGGCAGGGAAGACAGAACAAAGGGATCGGTTGCATGGGACTGAACAGACTGCTAAATATGATTATAATTCTCATGACTTTTTGTCTGACATATTACTGGCTTCTAATCTTTGTTTGCAGATATAAAGAGGCTCTTCTCCTCAAGTTACTGATGGTTTAAAACAATTTAGTGGTTTACACCGGTGGGTAAAATTAAAACTTTTTTCTTTTCTCTCTGCCTTGCCCCTCCAGAAACTAGAGATACTTGGGCTCTGAACAGCTTTATCAAGGTAAAAAAGATTGTCTCCTGACATATACAGAAATCTCAAAGTATACTGAGGAGCTCTAAAAGAAAAACCCACCCAACTGATGTCAAGCCTATGGCATCTATTACGTTTCACTGAATATTAAGTTCTAGTTTTTGTAATTAAGGTCTGTATTTATTAAGACTCACGTTTTAGATAGTTTCTTGTGGTTATGTTACATTGCTAAGAGGTTTAATTAAGTTATTAAAAAGGACACTCTGAGTTTGTCTCTAAAGCTTATCTCAGTAACCAGTCTTTGAATAAAGATCATATGCTCCAGAGTCTACAACCAGGAGATTAACAGCAGGCTACAGTCATTTAACAAGCTAAGTCAGATGACCTGGAGATGTCACTGGGCTATACCTAATGGAATTCCTTGACTTAAGTTCTTATGGTTTTACTATTACTGCTAACTATATTGTTTCCTTTATTGCCTGCTTCAAAAAGTGTTGTCCCTCACATTATCAAATGTGTGACTGAGACACACAATAATGATGAGGTACAGTTCCATTTGAAATCCATAATTATAATGGTATGACTCTGTATATGAGAAGAACTAACAAGAGGGAACATTTTCCTGGACCAAGAGACTAGTGAGACAGGTGCAGTCCAGAGACTTTTGCTACTCACAGGGCCTAGTCCAGTAACAGCACATTGAGTGGTCTACCAATGAAATCAACAGACCTGGGAATGAGCCTTCTCAGCACATGGGACAAGATGGTCATAAAATGCCACACAAACCATGGTCAACCTCAAGGCCATAAAGGGGCCCTGCGATTGGAAACTGGCATTTGCCATCTGCCTCTACAAAGATTAAATCAAGGGCACTACAGTCGCTGATTTTCAACATCCCCTGAATGGAATTCAGGGTGGAAATCAGACATTAGGCACTCATTCTGTGCTCTAGAAAAATGATCAAAACAGGTCTTCAGATAGATATTTTCAGGTAAAAAGTTTCTTGAGCCAAAATTCTTGCTTCTTCTTATACCTAGAAAAAGTGCTTAAATTGTTAATGGTGACAACTACTTTGGCTTATATGTTAATATCACAATAAGAGGCTAAAGCCTACTTGGACTAACTTAGACAACTGGCTACCTGGCTATAAGTGTCCCTAAAACATCTGTCTACATTGGGTTTCAGATTCAATCTTCTAAAAAGAAATGGTAAGACTTATTTTGTCTGTTATGGTTCAGGTTGTCACTCTTTCAACTACTTCTAATTGGGTTTGTTATACCTACATTCAAAATGTATAAGAACACTCCAAATGGCTCCATTCTTATAAACAGGACAACCCAAGTGTTGACTCTATCTAGAACAGGATCAAAGTTACTAACAAATGTAACCAGATTCTTACCCTTGCTTGATCACTGATTGCAGTAATTCTTTTACTGATTTTTGATCTCTGTCTTTTAATCTGCTTGTTTAGTTCATTCTTTCTAAAGGAATCCATTGTATATGGCTTCCCAGACAAAGTAGCAGGGATGCAGAGATTCTGATCACTCTTCAAAATGGACTCCCCTGATATTCTAAATACAGATATCTGTTTTAGTCACAGATACAATCTTAGCTTACAAGCCCTCCTTGGTGGAAAACTATCTTGCTGTAATAATTGTAATCATCTTATTCTTGCTGTTTGCTCCTTATATCTGTAACTGTATAATGAACTTTGTATCTAAATGGCTTAAGGCATTTAAGTTACAATGATTGTTCATGCTCCCACAGTTTCTACTGCCTCCTCTAGCTATTACTCAGGGCTCCTGGATCAGAGACCCTCAATATGAGGATAAGGAGAATATGTTGCTTCAACAATTTAGGGTCTGCACCCCTTACCAGCAGGAAGAAGTTACGAAATGATTTTTCCACCCTTTTCCCTGGCAACCATATTCTCCTAAAAGTAAAAGGGGGAAGTGAAACAGTTAAAGTTTAGGCAGGCAGTCCAAGGCCCTTTAAGGAGGAGATGAACATTCTCGCTCATGCTTTACTTAAGCCTTGTACAACAATTTATCTTGCCTGAGAACTGGCCTTTCTTTAGGTCTAGAACTAATGATCACACAGCATAACATCTTATTCATGGAAATGCTTTTCTTAGGGTCTATGTTAATTATTATAATTGTAACAAATTTTGCCTGGGAACCTGTTTCTCAAGACTTGTACCACTGATTACACAACAATAATATATCTCATCCAGAGACAGTACCCAGAACCTATTCTCCCTACCAAACTTATCTCAGGATGTATGTCTTGGGAAAGGGTCCATTGGAACTCTTGCAACCTTGAGGTATTCTTTTTATCTATTCTCAGCAGCTAGTTGAAACAGATATAAGGTCCTGCTTAAACTAGTGAGGTGGGTACACTTTCTACCCCATTCTGATGTCTATGTCAGAAGTTTTCTCTGTCCTGTCACTTTAAATAAAATTTTTCACACAAAGTTCTGAGTGACTGAGACCCTTCTTTGGTCCTGAAGTTAAATGTTCTTCTTCAGAGACCATGAATCCAATGGCACCATTCACCATAAGCTATCACATTGTTCCTCAGTAACTGGAACCCAAAGATTGGGGGCACTGTGGTCCTCTGCTACATCCACAGAGCTTTGAAAAATATGGTAATATTACCACATGTTACCACTGGAATGAAAAATGAATATTTTCATTCAAAGCATGTTAGATGCTTTGAATGCATCTAACACAATGATGTAGATAAGACATCATTTTTTAAAATTAAGATTTCTTATTATTTATAGAAAAAATTACATATAACATCAAATTTATTAGTAGGAAAACTAAACAATATGATTTAGAAATGCATCCTGATACTTATGGGTTTAAATATCACGGATGAATTTTCACATTTAAGAATGTGAAAATGCTGTTCATGAAATTATAGACTAAAAATCATATGAGGAAAGAAATGTACTAGGTTATATTGACTATATCCTCAGCATGGGTTTTAAAGAAAATACTATGAATATTACCAGCTTGAAGCAAGTGCAGCTTGTTGCCTAGAAGAGAGTTAGTGATGTAAATACAATGAATATTTTTATAGTCTTTCCCCTTGAAACAACAGTTTTTTTAAAGGAATTATCATATAACAAGGAGTCACATTTTAAGGTCACAAATCCATTTGTAAAACCTGTAAGTTTATATTTCTGTATCTCATCTTGCTTTTTGTGCTCCTGTGCCCATGACAGCAGCAGGTGAGGGATGGAGTAGGGAGACAATTTTATAAATTGCCACATAAAAGTAATTCAGTCTCCTCCAAGTTAATGTGTCCCTTTCAATTAAACATTTGTTCTAGTCCAAGTTAACATTTCTCTCAGGGAAAAGTTCACCCCTCATCTCCTCATCCTCTGTGGGCAGGGAAAGGATGTCAGCCAAGAAGGGGCTTTGGTCCATGTCATTCTATTCTCTGGGGGCTTCGCAGGTGTCACAGTGGCAAAGAATCTGCCTGCCAATGCAGGAGATGCAGGGGTTCGATCCCTGGGTTGAGAAGATCCCCTGGAGGAGGAAATGGTAACTCACTTCGATATTCTTGCCTGGAAAATCCCATGGACAGAGGAGCTTGGCAGGCTACAGTCCAAGGGTTGCAAAGAGTTAGAAGCACCTGAAGTAACCGAGTGCACACAGCTGTCCTTTATCCTGAGGCTCTGGCCCTGGTCTGCAGCTGTTCTCTGGGGGTGAGGCCAGTCCTGCTTCTCGTCATCACACTGCCCACAGTGCTGAAGACACTGGCTTTTATCACAGACTCCCTCAGTAAGATGCCGTCACTCTCCGGTGATAAGTGGAAGCAGAGCCAGCCCCAGTCAAACACAGCACTTCTCAACAGGTTGCTCAAAAGTGGAGACAAGCTTCAGAACTCCTGTAATGAGCATTTTTCCTTCTTCTCAGGAATAAGTAATGCTCTAAGACACACCTACTTCATTTTCCAATGTGAATTTCCTTCAGGATACATTTAATTGGTACTTTTATGCCAAGCGTTGTCACATATTTCATTTTGTTTCTCTGGTTGATATAATAAATGTGTGTAGAGGTCTTAGTTTAAAAGTTCTGCAGTGCTGGGAACTGTTCTCTCCATCCTCTATGCAACTTCACAGGACCCCACTCCAGAGAAGCTTTGAGACTGATCCTTTGCTGTTTATTCAAGTCTAAACGCTCATGAAAATTGAGGTTACAGAATTTGCTATCTATTATTTTACAGGTTACATACAATTTTATTTGTTCTCCTTGGTTCATATGCTTCAGGGAATGTAAAGAGATTTCAATTATCATAGCTAGCTATATTGCTCTGTATGTTACCTGTTTGGGGGGAATTTGTTGAAACTCCCTTTTTGCCTATTCCGTGACCAAATTTGATAAATTTTCTATATGGTCTTGAAAAGATCATGACTTGCCTTTTTATTGACCACAGGAGCCAACTTGTTAGCTGTATTAATAAAGTCATCTGAAGCTTACTAAATTTTCCTGTGCAGAAAAGTGTTAAAATAAACCATTAAGGGTATAGATTTGTTCAATATAAGGGAGTTTCCAAAATAAAATAATCTATTTGAAGAAACTTTTAAACTAAGAGCTCTACACACATTTATTCTATTTATTAACCAGAGAAACAAAATAAAAATGTGATAGCACTTGGCATAAAAGTACCAATTAAATGTGTCCTGAAGGGAATTCATGTTGGGAAATGAAGACGGTGTGACTTAGAGCATTACTCATTAGCCAGAAAGGCCACCTTTGAAAACCGTGGCTTAATAACAGTCCAAAATGGCCTAACCTTGATATCTGTGCATTACCAAAAGATTTTATCTAGATGTCAATTCACCTAAAATGGCTACTGCTCCCAGGGCGTACCATGGTTATGCCATTTTAGCTCTGTGTCTTCTGGCAAAGTCTTATTTGAGTCCAGTAAATCTCAAGGAATCTTTCAGTACAAGATATAAACTTTCGAGACTTAATGTCAAAGCAACTTTTGCCAGCTATTTCATAGAGTCCCAGGGAAATTGAAATTCAAGGGATTTTTTTGGTTTTGTTGTTCTTTTCTAGGTTTTGGGGGTTTTTTTGGTTTTGGTTTTGATCATCAGCTTTTACTGATATGAACAGGGTAGCTGGCAATGAAAGACTATCAGCAGACAATTAGAAAGACATACGTTTTAAAGGTCATTCTTTTCATTTGTTTTCTCTGTAATAAAGGGCACAACATTAAGACACTAAGATTTCAAGCAGGTCTTCGGGGTCACTGCAACATGTAATTGGATGTCCTGATATTTGGTTGAAGGGTGGGAAGGCCCTAGTGTTTCCCTTTAATATTCTACTCTATCAATTCATAGACTATCATAGGGCTTGAAACTTAAATATTTTGTCCCTTTGCTAATGGTTCTGTTGTTATTTTGCACAGATGGGAAATAAAACACTTCTTAAGTCATAGAAGACAAATTAGTTTTTCTCTAATGAGTAAAGAGAATTTCAATATCTGACATGCCATATAGAATAAAGGGCAGGCAGTTTTTTTTCTAATGTGCACGCATTCGCATTCTAGAGCCCTTTCTGACTAATTTCCTTGAACGAACAAAGAGAAATAGGGCATTCAGTTACGTTTTTGAATTCACTCCCTTTTAGACAGCATATGACTTCAAGAAGATAGCAGTAGGATCAAGAGTCCAGCATTCTTGTCTAAACAAGGCCATTGGAGGTCATAAATCATGACTATAGGATTGCTCTAGTCGTCCATCCAGGTGGAGTCCAGCTCTCAAATGGCCCTGAAGCCACTCTGATAGTCTTCTCAAAGAGGCCTCACTAGCAGAAATCAAAGTTTAAAGAGGGGGTAAAGTGCTTTTACATCAGGAAGTCCCTATGTAAATTCCAAAAACAAAACTGGGATGAGAGTATATTTACCAGTGTGGTTCAATAGCCAGCCTTAATTTCAGGAAGAGGATGTTTTATTATTAGGCAAGCCTATTTTTACCAGCAATGTTTTCACTATTTTACAAACTTGATGATGGGGTAGAAGTGAGATGTTAGGAAGAAAATGTTAGCTAGAACTGACTTGTTTTTCTGAGGGTCATACCTCCTGTGACAATAAAAGCCAATATCAGATGTAAATCTTCTCTATTACTTGAATGATGTATTTTTATTTTTTATCCACCAGAATGGAAAAGGATGGATGTTGCTCCAAAAGAGTTCCCTCTGGTGCTGTTACTTTAAGCTATTTTTTCACCTTCTTTAGATAGACTGTGACCTGCCATAGCCCTTTAGGCTTCAAGTGTATACTTGGTGCTTCCTTGATGCTTGGGGGTAGAGAGGGTGACAAGAAGGAGTAACAGAATGAGCAAGTCTCACAGTTACAATATTTTCTATTGCTTTTCCCTGAAATAAATAAGTCTTACTTTTGTTCAAATTTACTTTTTCCATATCTAGCTCAAGTTCAAACATTAGGTAGTCAGACTATAAAACTTAGCAAAAGAAAAAATATATATATATATATACATATGTATATATATGGGGAAAGATAGTCTTTGTAAAGGGACATCAAATCTTTTTCTTTTTTAATTTTAATTGGAGGCTAATTACTTTACAATATTGTGGTGGTTTTTGCCATACATTCACATGAATCAGCCATGGGTTTACATGTGTTCCCCATCCAGAAGCCCCCTCCCATCTCCCTCCCTATCCCATCCCTCAGGGTCATCCAGTGCACCAGCCCTGAGCACCCTATCTCATGCATCAAACCTAGACTGGTGGTCTATTTCACATATGATAATATACATGTTCCAATGCTATTCTCTCAAATCATCCCACTCTCACCTTCTCCCACAGAGTCCAAAAGTCTGTTCTTTACATCTGTGTCTCTTTTGCTGTTTCACATATAGGGTCCAGCAATCCTACTGCTGGGCATACACACTGAGGAAACCAGAATTGAAAGAGACACGTGTACCCCAATGTTCTTCACAGCACTGTTTACAATAGCCAGGACATGGAAGCAACCTAGATGTCCATCAGCAGATGAATGGATAAGAAAGCTGTGGTACATATACACAATGGAATATTACTCAGCTATTAAAAAGAATGCATTTGAATCAGTTCTAATGAGGTGGATGAAACTGAAGACTATTATACAGAGTGAAGTAAGTCAGAAAGAAAACCACCAATACAGTATACTAATGCATATATATGGAATTTAGAAAGATGGGGACATCAAATCTTAAAGGTGAAATTGGAAATCTTATGTGAAATAGCACATTTTATTTTTTTTTAACAGGATGCTTTTTTCTCACCTCTTGAGAATTATAGAATGCTGTTCACCATGCCATTTCTCCTTCTATTGTTTACATTTTTATTGTCAGGTGAACTTGTTTGTCATTAACTAAATCAGGCAAAGCTATGGTTTTTCCAGTAGTCATGTATGGATGTTGAGAGTTGAACTATAAAGAAAGCTGAGCGCTAAAGAATTGATGCTTTTGAACTGTGGTGTTGGAGAAGATCTTGAGAGTCCCTTGGACAGCAAGGAGATCCAATCAGTCCACTAAAGGAAATCAGTCCTGAATATTCATTGGAAGGACTGATGCTGAAGCTGAAACTCCAATACTTTGGCCACCTGATTCGAAGAACTGACTCATTTGAAAAGACCTTGATACTGGGAAAGATTGAAGGCAGGAGGAGAAGGGGGTGACAGAGGATGAAATGGTTGGATGGCATCACCAACTCAATGGACATGAGTTTGAGTATGCTTTGGGAGTTGGTGATGGTCAGGGAAGCCTGGCGTGCTGCAGTCCATGAGGTCACAGAGTTGGACACAACTGAGTGACTAAACTGAACTGAACTGAAATCAGACAAGATGAGAATGCTTATTATTTAAGCATAGGCCTGGTAAACATCACTGGGTTGGTGGAAGAAGTACCAATATATTGTGCTGACTCTAGATTTCTTTCCTCTAGAATGTAAAATATGTTTTTTGCAATCACAAAATATGACTAACTACAAGCAGGTTCTGGAGCACCATATTCAAGAGATGTGCAGAAAGCAGCTTCATGGGGGAATGCTTTCTTCCCACTCAATAACCATTTCTGCTAATTTAAGGTTAATATAATTCACACAAGAAAAGAAACCAAAGTTTGGCTATGGACTCAATTGCTTTATCAGGGGAGGAGTTATCTGCTGTTGAAAGACCAAAAATGGAGCCTGGTAGCAAAGGGTGAATGAGACAGGTAAAATTCTGCAGTTCTAATTAGGACATGAATATTGAAATATAGATGATATAAATTCTCACCTACATTCTTTGAGAACAGAATCTAGATAAGTAATTTTTGCACCTGCTTTAATGCCTCCCCCTAGGTGACTTTATCCATTCACATGAGTTTAAATGCCAGTGTATATTCTGCCAAAGAATGTATGGTGATGGTGGTTTAGTTGCTAAGTGATGTCCAACTCTTTGTGACCCCATGGACTGTACCCCATCAGGTGCCTCTGTCCATGGGATTTTCCAGGCAGGAATATTGGAGTGGGTTGCCATTTTCTTCTCCAGGGGATATTCACAACCCAAGGATCGAACCTGCATCTCTTGCATCGCCTGCTTAGCACGCTGATTGTTTACTACTGAGCCACCTGGGAAGCCCCAAGGGCTGTATATTGGCATTTAAATGCTTTATTTCCAAATTTGCATATGTAGGCTACCCACTTTGCTGAGCTCCATGCTAGTGTGTCTAAGTGGCTGATCAGCATATTTACTAGGACTCTCAAAACTAATATGTTCAAAACACAATCCTTGATTTCCCCCCCTGAAAACCTGCTCCACACAGCAATTTCCATTCCTGTACATAAAGTGAAAAGTAAAGTCATTCAGTCGTGCTCTTTGTGACCCCAGGGACTGTAGCCTGCCAGGCTCCTCCATCCATGGGATTCTCCAGAAAAGAATACTGAAGTGGGTTGCCATTTCCTTCCCCTCCTGTACATAAACCACCACCCACTTTACTGAAACCCCAGATATAGATGTCAGCCTCATTCGGCCTTCTCTCTTGTATCATCGTCTACTCGTTCAGTTCATCAGCAAATTCTACTGGCTGTATCTACAAATAGTACTCTGGCCCACCCACTGTTCCCCACATCCATTACCACCACCTGCACCCAGATATCATGACTTGCCTCCTCCACTGCAGCAACGTAACTGGTCCTCCACTTTCATTTTTGACCTGGCAAAAACTGTTTCAAACATTGACTTAGAGATTAAACTGAAAAATATCACTGCACTGCTTTGTCATTACAAACAGGAAAAAAAACAAACTCATCACCCTCATCTAGAAACCCTTACCTAATCTGCTGCTGCTAGTCGCTTTAGTCATGTCTGACTCTGTGTGACCCCGTGGACTGCAGCCTACCAGGCTCCTCCGTCCATGGGATTTTCTAGGCAAGAGTACTGGAGTGGGGTGCCATAGCCTGGACCAATTCTCAGAAAGTGAGACCACCAGCTGGGACTGACAGCACGATCTGGTGGAGAAGCCAATCTACCTTTTAAAATTGTTTACAGACCTGCAATGAGAGGGAATGTGCTGAGGGAAAGGCAGTGTGTAGCTCATTCCCAGATACTTTTCTAAGGATAGGAGATTTTTCATTTATAGTACAATCAACTTGAGAGGAAAGAAATTCTTAAATTAATTCTAACAATGCAAAAAATCTAAGCAGCTGAATTGTAATTCTTCTCTATAGGGTCATGATGGGGATCCACCTGGAACTATCCTGCAACCAACAGCATAAACCCCCACCTTCCTTCATTTCAGAATGTTACCTCTGACTTGTGACCACTTCATCCTAAAACTGCCCTCCTACAAAGAACTTGTGAGAAGATCTGCCTTAGCATTTCATTTCTCTGTAGTGTCCCTATCACCACCATAAATCAGTTTGTATTTTGCTGAAAGTTTGCCAAGGCATCATCCAGGGAGCTCTTACTAATATTAGCTGTAAATCCCCCTGCTCTTAATCAAATTCTCAGATGCTTTATTGCCTGAACTATATACTGCATGTAGCCTAAAACTTTCAAGTTTTTAACCAAACCCAGACCAATCGTGGAAAATTTTAGAATATGGCTGTAATGTGCATTCATTCATAGCTGTTACAGTGCTGCTTCTGAGAAGTTTCAATGGTGATGTGAGTTTCTCAAGGGTTGCAATACTCTCTCCTCTGAAGTAATCTGAAACATCACTGATGAGTCATTTGCAAGAGTATAAGTCACAGCAAACATCATTCTAAAGAATATATTAGTCCACCAGGGGTGCTACAACAAAATTCCACAGACTGGATGACTTAAACAACAGAAATCTCTTTTCTCACAGTTCTGAAAGCTGAAAGTCTGAGGCCAGGTGTTAGCCAGATTATTTTTTGGAATGGCATCTCTTTATGAGTATTTGTTGGAAGGACTTTTGCTGAAGCTGTCAGGGATCAAGACCATCCCCATGGAAAAGAAATGCAAAAAAGTAAAATGGCCGTCTGGGGAGGCCTTACAAATAGCTGTGAAAAGAAGAGAAGCAAAAAGAAAAGGAGAAAAGGAAAGATATAAGCATCTGAATGGAGAGTTCCAAAGAATGGCAAGGAGAGATAAGAAAGCCTTCCTCAGTGATCAACGCAAAGAAATAGAGGAAAACAACAGAATGAGAAAGACTAGAGACCTCTTCAAGAAAATTAGAGATACCAAGGGAACATTTCATGTAAAGATGGGCTCGATAAAAGACAGAAATGGTCTGGACCTAACAGAGGCAGAAGATATTAAGAAGAGGTGGCAAGAATACACAAAAGAACTGTACAAGAAAGATCTTCACGACCAAGATAAACACGATAGTGTGATCACTCACCTAGAGCCAGACATCCTTGAATGTGAAGTCAAGTGGGCCTTAGGAAGCATCATTAGAACAAAGCTGGTGGAGGTGATGGAATTCCAGTTGAGCTATTTCAAATCCTGAAAGATGATGCTGTGAAAGCGCTGCCCTCAATATGCCAGCAAATTTGGAAAACTCAGCAGTGGCCACAGGACTGGAAAAGGTCAGTTTTCATTCCAATCCCAAAGAAAGGCAATGCCAAAGAATGCTCAAACTACCACACAATTGCACTCATCTCACACGCTAGTAAAGTAATGCTCAAAATTCTCCAAGCCAGGCTTCAGCAATATGTGAACCGTGAACTCCCTGATGTTCAAGCTGGTTTTAGAACAGACAGAGGAACCAGAGATCAAATTGCCAACATCCGCTGGATCATGGAAAAAGCAAGAGAGTTCCAGAAAAACATCTATTTCTGCTTTATTGACTATGCCAAAGCCTTTGACTGTGTGGATCACAATAAACTGTGGAAAATTCTGAAAGAGATGGGAATACCAGACCACTTAACCTGCCTCTTGAGAAACCTATATTCAGGTCAGGAAGCAAAAGTTAGAACTGAACATGGAACAACAGATTTGTTCCAAATAGGAAAAGAAGTAGGTCAAGGCTGTATATTGTCACCCTGCTTATTTAACATCTATGCAGAGTACATCATGAAAAACGCTGGGCTGGAAGAAGCACAAGCTGGAATCAAGATGGCTGGAGAAATATCAATAATCTCAGATATGCAGATGACACCACCCTTATGGCAGAAAGTGAAGAGGAACTAAAAAACCTCTTGATAAAAGTGAAAGAGGAGAGTGAAAAAGTTAGCTTAAAGCTCAACATTCAGAAAACGAAGATCATGGCATCCAGTCCCATCACTTCATGGGAAATAGATGGGCAAACAGTGGAAACAGTGTCAGAATTTATGTTTTGGGGCTCCAAAATCACTGCAGATGGTGACTGCAGCCATGAAAATAAAAGACGCTTACTCCTTGGAAGAAAAGTTATGACCAACCTAGATAGTATATTCAAAAGCAGAGACATTACTTTGCTGACTAAGGTCCGTCTAGTCAAGGCTATGGTTTTTCCAGTGGTCATGTATGGATGTGAGTTGGACTGTGAAGAAAGCTGAGCACTGAAGAATTGATGTTTTTGAACTGTGGTGTTGGAGAAGACTCTTGAGAGTCCCTTGGACTGCAAGGAGATCCAACCAGTCCATTCTGAAGGAGATCAGCCCTGAGTGTTCTTTGGAAGGAATGATGTTAAAGCTGAAACTCCAGTACTTTGGCCACCTCTTGTAAAGAGTTGACTCATTGGAAAAGACTCTGATGCTGGGAGTGTTTTCGGGCAGGAGGAAAAGGGGATGACAGAAGATGAGATGGCTGGATCGCATCACTGACTCGATGGACATGAGTTTGTGTGAACTCTGGGAGTTGTTGATGGACAGGGAGGCCTGGTGTGCTGCAATTCATGGGGTCTCAAAGAGTCAGACATGACTGAACAACTGAACTGAACTGAAAGCTCTAATACTTTGGCCACCTGATGCAGAGATCTGACTCACTGGAAAAGACCCTGATGCTGGGAAAGGTTGAAGGCAAAAGGAGGAGAGGGCAGCAGAGGATGAGATGGTTAGCTTGTAGCACCAACTCAATGGACATGAATTTGAGCAGACTCCGGGTGATAGTGAAGGACAGGGATGTTTGGCATGCTGCAGTTCATGGGGTCACAAAGTGTTGGACACAATTTAGCAACTGAACAATAACTGTCTCTTTCTGCTTTGCAAACAGTATCTTCTCACTGTATCCTCAATGGCCCATCCTCCATGCACCTCCAGATAGATCTAATCTCTGATTCTCTTCTTCTTATAAGAACCCTAGTCCTAGTGAGTTAGGGGCCCCACCCATATTATCTCATTTAAACTTAATTACTTATACTGGGTACACATATGTTGACACATGAATTAGAAGGGAGGGGCACAACTTAGTCCTTAAAAAAAGATATTAGCAGCATTAAGAGGGGTGTCTTAACAGAAATGTCTAGTTAATCCCAAATAATCCAACACAGCTGAACTATAAACTAAAAATGGTGTCACAAATGTGGGGGTCATGGAAACTGAGCTGAACTCAGTTCAGTTCAGTCACTCAGTCGTGTCCAACTCTTTGCAACCCCATGGACTGCAGCACACCAGGCTTTCCTGTCCATCACCAACTCCCAAAACTTGCTCAAATTCATGTCCATCAGGTTGGTGATGCCATCCAACCAGCTCATCCTGTCATCCCCTTCTCTTCCTGCCTTCAATCTTTCCCAGCATCAGGGTCTTTCCAATGAGTCAGTTCTTCACATCAGTTGGCCAGAGTATTGGTGTTTCACCTTCAGCATCTGTCCTTCCAATGAATATTCAGGACTGGACTATATGGACAGAATTGTAAATCTAGTTGATGCCAGTCAAAACAAAACACATCAAAATTTCAGCTTTAAACAAAAGAATATGTTCTATTTTTACTGCTAAAATGAAGTCTGATTATAAAGTAGGTGCAAAATTAAGTACATGAGGATGTAGATTTTTACTTTTTCCTTTTCTTCAGAGATAAGAGGGTCTGTAACAATAATTTACTAAATAGCACTCCAGTATCTTACTAATTAAAGAGTGGCTCAGGCCATGCATTTACATTTACAGAACTTCTAGATGTCTCCTAAGTCAATACATCACGTAAACAACACTGTTTTTTTCCTGAATTAGGTAGGTGGAACATTGACAAAGTTCAAATTGCTAGAATACCTGCTTTATAACCCATGCTTCACTTTGAGTATCTTGAGCAAGGGATGCTAGCTGGCAACTCTTTTTCCTTTGTTGATTCTGTGGTATAACCTAACTGTTCAACCATACTAGTAACTCTAACAATATCCAAAACTATATCATCAAATTTATGAGATCACTAGACCTTTGTAAGCCTTATCTCTTTTAATTGAAGTCAAATAGCTGTTTCTTCAACACTAAGAGCTGCCCACCTAAAGTCTGTGACCTAATTTGCTTAGTTAATGAGAACAGTATGTCACAGTAGATGAAATTTATCTGAAAATGAAAGCAGCAAATATAACTGAGCTCTCTTTCCTGGGAGGGTTTCTCTGAAACACACTTCGGACACCACTGATTGAAAAGGAAATAGTTTAGTTTTCACTAACACTTCCAGCATGTGTGTTCTTACATGCATAAACAATGAGACCAATATATAAAGTTAGTCATAATCGAGACTGTTTACTTGTTAATTCCACTCTTACACCCAAGTTAATGTTATAGCTGAAAACTGGCATATTTAAAGATGGCTACTAAAATAACCCAGGCTTTAGATGAGAACTTGGAGTTAAGGAAGGTATAGAGTATTTGCTTATTAAGACTTTCACAAAGCTATACTAAGCCAAGTCATTTTTCAGCTGGAGGCTTATTGAGCTTCCCTGGAGTATTCTATAAGTAAAATAAGGCCTCAAGTGTCTATGAAATCATGAACCTTTTCACACATTAATTTGCAGGAGGATAAATAAATTCCTGAATCTAAATCTAGGTTCTTTTGCTGTCTCTGGAATGCAGTGCCAGCTTTACTTCCTAGCAGATCATTCCACCAGCCACTGTCAACAAATACTGTGGCCTTTTATGTGCCAAACACTGCTCTGGCTGTTGCAGCTGACAGCCTGGAGGAACAGATGATAAATAAGTGAAAAGGAAGACTAAATTCCAGATGGTGATTTTATTCAATGAAAGAATCAAGGAGAATAATGAGTTCAAGAGTGATGGGGAATAAGGATCATATTATAAATAGGGTGGTCAGAAATGCCCTCTCTGAACATGACACTTAAGGCGTAAACTGAAGGGGAAGGAATCATTCAGATGAAGACATAATGGAGGGGTATTTCTAAGCTGTTGAAAAGTCCTGAAGTGAATACAAATACGGTGTTCCCTTGTTTTTAATTGGAGGATAATTGCTTTACAATTTTGTGTTGGTTTCTGCTGTACAACAACACGAATCAGTTATAACTATATATATATATATCCCCTCCCCGGTGAGCCTCCCTTCCACCCCCATCAACCCACCCCTCTATGTCATGGCAGAGTGCCAGGCTGTGTTGTATAACAGCTTCCCACTAGCTCTCTATTTCACACATGGTAGTGTATATATGTTAATGCTACTCTCTCAATTCGTCCCACTCTCTCCTTCCGTCACTATGTCCACAAATTTTCTCTACATCTGCATCTCCATTACTTCCCTGAAAATAGGTTTATCAGTACTATTTTTCTAGATTCCTTATAGATGTATTAATACACAATATTTGTTTTCTGTCTGACTTATTTCACGCTGTATGACAGGATCTAGGTTCATCCACCTCCCTATAATGATTCACATTTGTTCCTTTTTATGGCTGAGTCATATTCCATTGTATGTATATGTACCACAACTTCTTTATCCATTCATCTGTCGATGGACATCTACGTTGCTTCCTTGTCCTGGCTATTGTAAACAGTGCTGCTGTGAACACTGGGGTACATGTGACTTTGTGAATTGTGGTTTTCTCAGACATACACGGTGTTCTTGGGGAACACCAAGGAGGCCCATGTGGCTCAGAGTACAAAGCAAAAGTGGTAGGAAAGGAGCTGATGTCAGGGAGTTAATCTGCCAACAACTGATCCACTCCTAATGCCTATGGGTAGAAAGGACGCTACAGAAGAATATGTGTAATTTCCTATCTAGGAACACAGAGAACAAAAACCAGAACTTAAAGGGCAGTGGAAGAACAGAATGACTTCCTCTGTGCTCCCCTAATATTGTAATTATTTTTCTTTTCACAGCAAACTTTTTCTTCTTAAGCAAGGGCCAAAGGCCACATGGCAAATTGTAAATATTTTCGGCTTTGTGGACTATAAAGTCTCTGTTGCAACTATCCAACAATGCTTTTAAAGAATAAAGTTAGGCTGGTCTCCTTGGTAACTAATGAGCTCACCTGACATCAGCCCCCATCTTTGGTGATTTCTAGCTCTGCCCTGGAGTGAAAAAGGTCTCCATATCCTACCCACCCTCAGCCGCAGACAGTGAGGTACTGCTCCAGGACTTTGCTGCAGACAACTTGAGGAGATGGAGGACAAAGCGCCGCGCCGCCCTCACCGGAGACCTTCTCCTCGCCCTGCCGGCAACTCACCCTCTGGGAGGAACATGGGGCCCTGCTCGCCAGGACCAGAGAAAAGCCTGCACCGCAACTAGAGAGTCGGCCCTGCTCGCCACGACTAGAGAAAAGCCTGCACAGCAACGAAAACCCAGCACAGCCAAATAAGCCGAGGAGCCCG
The DNA here is from genome assembly GCA_006410675.1 of Oreotragus oreotragus. Lineage (NCBI taxonomy): Eukaryota > Metazoa > Chordata > Mammalia > Artiodactyla > Bovidae > Oreotragus > Oreotragus oreotragus. Next base: position 303,763 of record SJYX01005380.1, read on the forward strand.
CGCGGGGAGCCACAGACACGGCCAAGAAGAGAAGGCCCCTGTGACTCCAGCCTCCGGAAACTCACCTGAGAGGGTGGCTCCTGAGAGAGAGAAGGGCCAGAGTGTCCCTCCTGAGACAGGGGACAGTCTGCCTGGAAACACGTCTCTTCTCTGCCCTCGATCCCGGCGGGAGCGACTCAGTCATTAATCAACCGGGCGGATAAGCCTGATGTGGTGACACTCAGGTCCAGCCAGCGCAGCAGCTCTATACTGTGGGCCTGCCTCTTAGGGGGTGGGTCCCCCCTCTGCCGGAGCCACCGAGCTGCTCAGGTTCAGAGAGCTCTTCCAGCGGTGAGGACACAGGGGCAGGCGGAGGTCTTTGGATGCTTCCTGGGCCCGCCAGGTGATTCTGATACACACCTTGGGCTGAAGACTGCTGGCTTAATTACTAGATATTTCCATCAGGTGGAGGCAGACTCTGCTAGTCTGAAAGTTATGGCGGTGAGACAGGCGTGAAACTGGAATGTGGATGTAGGTTTTTTGGCTAGTGACCTGAGCTGCTGAGTTGTGACAACAGCTAACACTACCTGCAGCAGAGAGGTCCCTGTCTCTTATACACATCTCACTCCCAAAGTACCAATAAAACCATAGTTCTCTGAAGACTTAAATGTATTGAACAAATCTCACCTAATCTTGTCAATGGTGCTATTTGGGATTCTAAGGGCACTGGGACCTCAAAAGGACACCAGTAGACCATGACCAACAGCATAAGAAATAATGAACATTTTTACAGTGATGAAAAAATAAATCCCTTTCCTGTGTCCTTCTAAATTTACTTTGACTAGCTATTGAACAGGCGTTTCATAGATTCAATACATCACAACATACTAAGTGCAGCTCAGCTCCCGCCACCCCCGCTGCCCTGCTGTGGCCCGTCTCTTTCTGTTTGCATCTTGGCCATCCTCTGTGCATATAAACTAAGCATCTCCATTTCTGCTCTCAGAGTGTACCATGCCATACAACCGAGATTTCAAGAACAAATATCAACACTGGCTAAGCCAAACATATCTTGTCAAGAGAGTGCCACTGCAGTGTAAAGATTGATTTGTTGAGGGAGGTCTTGCATATAAGTAGATGTGAAGGCAAAGACTGAGGTTAACAAGTTTCCACTGTGGGAGTTGATTTATAACAAAATAACAAAAGGACAGTTCTGCCTCTGCCAATTACTTTCCATCTCTTCTCGTATCCATAGCCTTAGCAGCTTTATTCATCACTAGAAATCCAGTCTCTCCAGTGCAGATCCATGTAAAACTCTGTAGACAAAAATGCCTGCCCTCAGAACTTATACCTTCATGTAGACTAGGATAATTTCATGCCAGTCAGTACTCTTTAGAGGAGCTTTCTGTGCCCAGATAGTGCTTGGATACACAAAAGGAATAAAAGATAAGGAGAAGACATGGACCCTACATGGGAGGTGTTCAGAGACACCGGATCTACAGACAAAACTGTCAAGAGTGAGTTGTATAGTCTGAGTCCTTTTGCGGACCACCTGAAACTATCACAACATTGTTAATCAGTTATACCCCAAAACAAAATAAACAGTTGAAAAAAAGAATTAACTGCATAAATTCCAAACACTGAGTGCTGGAGGTCAGAAATGGGAGACTTCATTTGGCCTGGAGCAGTTGGGCATGGCTCAATAGAAGAGGTGGTGATTGAGTTGATACTTAAGGAAGGAGTAGGTTGAGATAAGGGGTCAGTGACACATGGCTGGTGACAAAGTCATCATCCTCAATCCCAGCAGCCTGATAGCATCAGGGCCAGGTGGCTGGATGTATAGAGAGACTAGGCAGCCATGGAGATGGTTTGATTTAGGTACCCACACACTCGACAAACATTTATTGTATAATTTAGGTGCTAAGGTTCCAATGTTTTTTTTTTGTACACCTCCCCCTTACTCCTGTCCCTCCCAAACCTCCCCTGATCCACAGATCAGCCCTTTTTCTCCATGGCAGCCTCTGTGTTTCTGCAGCTTGCACTGTGCTTATGCTCGCTTAGAGCTCACCTTGCCTGGAAGGCGTGAATTCTGGCCCCAGGGACTGTGTCTTACTGTTCTTGGCTGTATACCATGTCTGGTGTTCCCTCCCATGACAGCAGACAGGATCCAGGGCCAGGTATGGACTCAGGGCCCCTGTACAATCCTACACACCTACATGGAACTGGGGCAGTGGGAGGAGGGGAGATGGTTAGGACAGAAAGGCCAGTGAAATCAATCAGTTCAGTCCTTGTTTGTCAGACGGGGTAATGGTACCAGTTTGTTGGATCTGCCAAACAAAGTACCATAAGCTGGATGGTTTGGACAAACTATTGTCTCATAGTTCTGAACCTAGAAGTCCAAGAAAAGAGTGTCCATGGCTCTGGTTCCTAGCCAGGCCATGAGGGGAGGGTCTATTCCTTGCCTCTCTCCCAGATTCTGGAATTTGTGGGAAGTTTTTGGCTTGTAGACAAATCTCCTGATTTCTGCCTTCATGTTCATATGGTGTTCTCCATGGGGACCCAATATTAAGAGCCAGTTTCTATCAAAAGAAGTTCATATCTTAATGGAAAATGCAGATAGTGAGAAGCACTTAGGTAATTGTAAGAGGGCATCAAAACCACTGTAATGTCATGAGAGCACAGAGGGGGACATCTAAAGTGGAGCTGGACATAATGGAAAGCTTTTCACAGGAACTGATATCTGAGCTTAGAGAATGTGGACAGCAGGAGGAAGGGCTCGTGTCCAGCTATGTGAGACCCCACAAATTGCAGCATGCCAGGCCTTCCTGTCCATCACCAACTCCCGGAGTTTACCTAAACTCATACCCATCGAGTTGGTGATGCCATCCAGCCATCTCATCCTTTGTCATCCCCTTCTCCTCCTGCCCCCAATCCCTCCCAGCATCAGGGTCTTTTTTCTTTTCCAGTGAGTCAGCTCTTCACATGAGGTGGCCAAAGTATTGGAGTTTCAGCTTTAGCATCAGTCCTTCCAGTGAACACCCAGGAATGATCTCCTTCAGAATGGACTGGTTGGATCTCCTTGCAGTCCAGGGGACCCTCAGGAGTTTTCTCCAACACCACAGTTCAAAAGCATCAATTCTTCGGCACTCAGCTTTCTTCACACTCCAACTCTCACATCCATACATAACCACTGGAAAAACCAGAGCCTTGACTAGACGAACCTTTGTTAGCAAAGTAATGTCTTAACTTTTCAATATGCT
>SJYX01005382.1:0-27931 GCA_006410675.1 Oreotragus oreotragus
TTACTGCAATTCTGGGGCCGTGAGTGTCCTCCATGCGTACGCTCAAGGGAAAGTTAAACGGGGAAATGTGGGAGAAATAAGTCCTTAAAACACATACTTCCAAAAAGGGAGAAATACAAGGAAACGCGGTGATAAGAGTTGGTGATGAGGGAGGAGCGGTTTCTCTTTTAAAAATCGGTTCCTGTGGGTGGCATTTGAAGTGGTAAAGCTAAAATGGGCCCCAGTCCCAGTTCATTCCCAGCGGTGACTCAGGGACCTTTATGTAAACTCCCTGTGCTGCAGTTTTGCAACTTGGTAATAATACTGGCGTGGGTAGCCATCCATTCCCTTCTTTAAGGGATCTTTCTGACCCAGAGATCGCACCTGGGTCTCCTGCATTGCAGACAGATTCTTTACCAAGCCCTCAGGTAAGCCCTGGTAATGGGGGTGGTTTCGTCCCTAAGTCGTGTCCAGCTCTTGCAACCCCATGGACTGCAGTCTGCCAGGCTCTTCTGTCTACGGGATTCTCGAGCAAGAATACTGGAGTGGGTTGCCATTTCCTTCTCCAAAGGACATTCCCGACCTGGATGTTAAACTCCGGTCTCCTGCATTGCAAGCAGATTTTTTTTTTTTTTTTTTTTAACCAACTGAGCTATGAGGGAAGCCCCATGGTAAAAATAGTAGCTGCTTAGTAAGATAGCAGTAGCAGGAAGGTTCATACAGTAGCTGGTTCATAAGGGTTTGCTGTTGTGATTATCAGCTTCCTCCCAGAACATTTCCACACCTTGATTGGACGTTGTCTTCTGGCTTGTCACCTTGACCTCAACCTATTCTCAAGTCTTAAGTATTGTTTTATTTCTGTCCTCAAGGTCTAACACTACCCTAGGCTAATGATGTAGGTATATTAGAGTTTCTTACTGTTATCTGCTTTCTCCCTCCCTAGTGTGGACTCCTAACTCATGCCCCATCCCCTTTTTTTGTCTCCCCAGTATCACCACAAAAATGTGTAGGCAGTGTTGCTGAAAGATTGAATGGAAACCTCTGTCTGGAAAATCTTTTTAATGAACCTAACACACTTGAAAACTACTGAAGTGCGTTTCAGTTTGCTATCATTTTACTTAGCTTTCACACTCAACTGAAGTGCAATTTCTGTAAGAAATTCTTTGCTCTCTCTGCCTTGCCAAATAGTTAAGAAGCAGAAACTGATTGGCAGAACATCAAAGTAATGGTCATACCATTCTTCCCAGTATTAGAGTGAAAATAACCAATACATTTCTGATCATGAAGATATACATACTAATGTGGAAAATTCAAGCAATACACCAAAACATAGGAAGTGGAAGGAGGAAGGAAATAGAATGAGGGCAGTTAAATAGGCACCAACCTGAAAAAGTCAAAGTTGGAAACTTCTGAACAACGAAATGGATTAGTAGATTATAACTCTAAATAACAAATGAGGGACAGAGAGAAATCCTCCTTATAGAATAATTCCATGTTTATTAACTTCAACTGTGAGTTAAAGCTTAGTTCCCACCTCCAATCCCTTGGGTGTGGACTGGACTTAATGACTTGCTTCCAAAGAATAGAATATGGAAAGGGAAAAATAGTACCTTCATAACAGAGAATCTGGCAGACACCACCTTAACCAACTGATCAAGGTAAATATCAGTAATGTCATGTCGACATCACATACCCCCTGAAATGATGTGATAAGGACACTACATCTCTGTAATATTTGTCCCCAAAACCCACAACCCTACTACAATCATGGGGGAAACATCAGACAACCCAAATTAAAGAGCATTCTACAAAATACCTGAGCAGAATTCTTCAAAGTTGTCAAGGTCATGAAAAACAATGAAAGACAAGGAAACTATGACAGATCTGAAGAATAAGGAAACGTAATGACTGAATACAATGTGGGGTCCTGTATAGAGTCCAGGAACACAAAAGCATACTAGTGGAAAAACTTGTGAAATCTAAATAAAATCTATAGTTTAGTTGATTGTAATACCCCAGTGTTAATTTCTTAATTCTCACAAACGCATCACAATAATATGTTAACATTAGATGAAACTGAGTGAAGGACAGTCAGGAACTATCTACTATCTTTGCAAATTAAAATTTCTTTGAAAAAACAATTTTGAAAAAATTTTGGTTGTGACACTCAACTTGCGGGATCTAAGCTCCCAAACCACGGATCAAACCCAAGGCCCCAGCAGTGAAAGCCCAGAGTCCCAGCCACTGGATCACCAGGGAATTCCCTAAAAAGATTTCTTTATAAATTTTACCCCTTTGTAAAATAGTTCAGTCACCTGCATTTATCAGATACTACCCTCTCCTGGGCTTCCCTGGTGGCTCAGTGGCAAAGAATCCGCTTGCCAATGCAGCAGACATGGGTTTGATTCCTGGATTGGGAAGATCCCCGGGAGAAGGAAATAGCAACCCACTCCAGTATTCTTGCCTGGAAAATCCCATGAACAGAGGAGCCTGGCGGGTCACAGTACATAGTGTCACAAAGAGTTGGACATGACTTAGCGACTAAACTCCTCTCCCAGCATCATGACGTTTCATATTCAAGTTCTCTAACTAGAAGTCTAGCTCAAGTTCATGCTGATAATTTTGGTTTAATGTCTCATGTTCTTTCCAATGTAAATTTTGAGACTGTATTTGCTTTAAGGACAAGGAACCATGCAAAGGATAGCATTTCTTTCCATTTAATACAATGCTGACATGTATGTTTGATAAATAAATATGCATGAACTTGGGTCAGGATAGATTCTAAACAGTGATATAAGGTTCTTTTATCATCAGTTTAGCTCCATTTTATAATAAAAATCTTTGGTTGTAAGACTTGTTTGGAGCAGGATACCTGGTCATCACACCACAGGTAGACTGTAATTAGGGCTTCCCTGGTGGTTCAGACAGTAAAGAATCTGCCTGCAATGCAGAAGACCTGGGTTCAATCCCTGGGTTGGGAAGATTCCCTGGAGAAGGGCATTGCAACCCATTCCAGTAGTCTTGCCTGGAATCCTCATGAACAGAGGAGCCTGGCGGGTTACAGCCCATGGGGTTACCAAGAGTCAGACATGACTAAGTGACTAAGCACAGCACACAGCACAGAATATAATTAAGAGAACCTCATGTAGACCAGGAGAGATGATAGTGGTTTGGGGTAGAGTGATGGAAGTGGTTAAAGTAGAAGGATTTAAGAAACTGATTTGTGATGGATTGTCAGTGGGGTGAGGGGAGGGCTTCACACCTTGCATAACTGATGGATGGCAGTTCATTTCTAAACAGATTTCCAGGTCAGAACACCTTCCTTGTCTAGACAATGTGCTGGATGTCATTATCAATTTTCCTCTTTGTGTTTCTCTTTTGTAGCTGTCATGCAGACCTTATTCTTGGTTAATTGTTTCCTTACTTTTGTACACGACTCATATTTCTTTTTTTAAAAAACTTTATTTTGTATTGGGGTATAGCCAATTAACAAATGATGTTATGATAATTTCAGGTGAATGGTAAAGGGACTCAGACATACATAAACATGTACCCATTCTCACCCAAACTCCCCTCTCATCTAGGCTGCCACACAACACTGAGCAGCGTTCCCTGTGCTATACAATAGGTCCTTGTTGGTTATCCATTTTAAACATAGCAGTGTGTACACGTTCATTCCAAACTCCCTGACTGTCCCTGCTCTCCCCCGGCAACCATAAGCTTGGTCTCAAGGTCTGTGAATCTGTTTCTGTTTTGAAGTTCATTTGTATCCTTTCTTTTTAGATTCCACATATAATAGATATAATATTTTTTCTTCTCTGACTCCACTCAGTATGACACTCTCTACAGAACAACAGACTGGTTCCAAATAGGTAAAGGAGTATGTCAAGGCTGTATATTGTCACCATGCTTATTTAACTTATATGCAGAGTACATCATGAGAATGAACTGATGTCCATCCATGTTGCTGCAATATGGCATTATTTCATTCTTTTTAACAGCTGAATAATATTCCATGTTATATATATACATCTTCTTTATCCATTTCTCCATCAATGGACATTTATTTACATTGCTTCCATTTCTTGGTTACTGCAAACAGTGCTGCAATGAACATTGGGGTACGTGTATCTTTTTGGATCATGTTTTGCTCCAAATATATGCCCATGAGTGGGACTGCAGGGTCATATGGTAGCTCTGTTTTTAGTTTTTTAAGAAACCTCCATATTGTGCTCCATAATGGCTGTACCAATTTACATTCCCACCAACAGTGCTGGAAGCTTCTCTTCTGTTCATATCCCCTATAGCATTTATTGTTTGTGGATTTTTTGATGATAGCCATTCTGGCTCGTGATTCACATTTCTTAGCTACAGTTCTTCTTAGATTTCAATTCTTCTTTTTCCCCTTCTTTCAATGCTCAGGTCTCCATGATTGAATTTGGGTATTCTTGAAAGTCTTCAAATATTTAAGGAGAATAATTTGGGATATGCCACATCTTCATATATGTGGTCCTTGGTATTCCGATGCTTTCCATTTTTATTCTGAGAGAGGCTCGTGATTCACATTTCTTAGCTACAGTTCTTCTTAGATTTCAATTCTTCTTTTTCCCCTTCTTTCAATGCTCAGGTCTCCATGATTGAATTTGGGTATTCTTGAAAGTCTTCAAATATTTAAGGAGAATAATTTGGGATATGCCACATCTTCATATATGTGGTCCTTGGTATTCCGATGCTTTCCATTTTTATTCTGAGAGAGCGTAGTGAAAAAAATAAGCCTCACCATATCTTATACACCAAAGTAAAATTTAAATGAATTAATGCATTGAGTATTTCTAAGAAAATAAAAAAAAAAGATTGCATATTCTATTGCTAGAGGTTAGCTTTCTATACCTAGATCAGATTAACTTAAAAAAAAAATTTGGTTACACAAAAATAAGTAACATCTGTAGGTAAAACCAAACTAAAACAAATCCCCTCTTGTGAATTCCCTGGCAGTCCTGTGGTTAGGAGTCTGGGCTTTCACTGCCAGGTGCCCCAGTTTGATCCTTGGTTGGGGAACTATGATCTCTGAAAGGTACATGGTGGTGGTGGTGGTGGTGGGGAAACCACCTCTTTAATGGAAAAAGTATATGTGATATTTGGAGTATATAGGACAAATGAAAGACACACAACTTATTTAAAGAGCTCATATAAACCAATGTGAAAGCCATTAACATTCACTCCATAGCTAAATGAGCCAAGGCAGAAATGAAGCTAACTCACAAATGGGGAAATAAAAAACATGGAAAAAATGTTCTGAGTGATCCCTTTTGCCTTATGTAAGTTTTCTAAATACTCTTTAATGTGGTACATTTCTTTGCTGTTGATCTGAATTTAGGTGGCCACGAGCAGATGCCTGTTGGTTCCATAATCAAGTATCAAAGAACTGGATGGACTGTTTGAAGGAAGACATGGCATAATAATTTTAAGAGGTTGGTAATCTCGAAATAATATCTAATACATTGTAACTATGTAAACAATTGCTAGTATGTGGGAAATTCAAGGTTTGGCTTTTGGAACTTACTAGAAAATTTTTTTTTCCATCTGTTGTTGGTTGAATTCATGGATTCAGACCTGTGCATATGGCAAGACAACTGAACTTTGCAGTATCTTCTTAAGAGCATTCTCCTCCAGGCCTTCCATTTGCACCCCAGAGATGACCTAAATATATTCCTACTCGAGTTAAATGTCCCTAGGAATAGCTATGATTTAGCTCAGATTCTATTACTGAACTGGTCTACTTGGTTTGTGCTGGGGTTCTAGCCCCAGCCAAGAACCCTTGTCCCAGTCAGGAAGGTTCTTTTCCTGATCAGATTTGCACAGCCAATAATAAATCCTATGCTAAGACTGGAACAGCACAAGCTTTATTCAATGGCTAAAGAATGGAGAATCTTGTGTACAAATCAACCCAATTCAAGGGGAGACACTATTGGAAAGAGTGTGAAGAATATTCATGACTTATCTGCAAAGAGGAGTGTGGTTTGGACCTGGCACTGATATAACTCTCCTTTTCGGTCTTTGCAACCCTTTTCTAGAGATCAGCCCTGGGATTTCTTTGGAAGGAATGATGCTAAAGCTGAAACTCCAGTACTTTGGCCACCTCATGCGAAGAGTTGACTCACTGAAGACTCTGATGCTGGGAGGAACTGGGGGCAGGAGGAGAAGGGGACGACAGAATATGAGATGGCTGGATGGCATCACTGACTCGATAGATGTGAGTTTGAGTGAACTCCGGGAGTTGGTGATGGACAGGGAGGCCTGGCATGCTGCGATTCATGGGGTCACAAAGAGTCGGACTTGACTGAGCGACTGAACTAAACTGAACTGAACCCTTTTCTGTTGTTGTCATGGCAACTGTCAACTGTCATTGCACTTATGGGTGTATCATTTAGCATGCACTGACTATATAATGAGGCTCTAGGTCTACTGGAAGTTAAATCTTCAACCATCTAGGGCCTAATTGGATCTAACCAGTCCCTGCTTTTTGCTTTGCAGCTCCCTCCCAAAACTTCAGATAAGAGCAACTGGTTTCCATTCAAGAGAGGGGTAGGGGTATGATTCTGGGGCAACAGTTTTGGTAACAATTGGAAGCTTAATCTAAACTCATACTCTTGCCTGGAAAATCCAATGGACGGAGTAGCCTGGTGGGCTGCAGTCCATGGGGTCGCTAACAGTCGGACAGACTGAGCGACTTCACTTTCACTTTTCTCTTTCATGCATTGGAGAAGGAAATGGCAACCCACTCCAGTATTCTTGCCTGGAGAATCCCAGGGATGGGGGAGCCTGGTGGGCTGCCGTCTATGGGGTCACACAGAGTCGGACACGACTGAAGTGACTTAGCAGCAGCAGCAGTGGAATTTCAGGCCTCATTCAAGGGAGTGAGGGTTTTGCAGGATAGTGGAAAACACTCCACCAAGAGGCAGGAAAAATGCCTCTGAAAAAGGTAGTCAAAAGGATAGAGATTCTGGCTCTTTCTCTCCTTGTTGGTCCACAACCTCAGGAAGTTCCCCAGGTGAAACCGCTGCACACACACACACCCAGAGACCCCACCCTCCACCCCAGAAGGGCAAGAAAAGACTGAAGAGGCAGGGCATTCCTCATTGGTAGGTGGCAATTTTAATAATATTCAGAGGAACTTATATCGGTGGTTTGTCTTGGGCATCCACTTGCCAGCATCTTAAGAATTTATCTAGAGGCCTTAAGGGGCGAAGGGGGCCTCACTTACCTAAAAAGTCCAGGTTTCAATGACCCATTACTCTCTCAGGGCTGCATCCTTCAAGTAGCACCTAGCTCACAACAGTGGGTAGAATGTACATTCCAAGGGCAGAAGGGATAAGAAGACTCTGCCTCAGTCTGCTTCCTGGGTAAACCCGAGACCACCTACAACGGATCACTCCCTCAACATTCCTTAGGTTGAGTTGTTAGGTTTAAATCTATTTAAATGGAAAACAAGCTGGATCTAGGGAACCCGCGGCGGGTACGGAGAGAGCTGTGAGAATGCAGGCGCCTCCCTCTTGCGGGACGCGGGTTAAGGACACTGCATGTCTGGGGAACGATGTCTTTGCGGACTCGGACGAACCTCAGGAATAAACGATGGATGTCGACCGAACACGGTGCGACCTTGCCTCCAGAAAACGCCGGCGCTGTACTTCCAGCCCCGCCCCTGTCCCACCAGGAACTTCCGCCTCGGCCTGCAGTGGGCGGTCCGCGGGAAGCCACGCCCAGTTCCGCGTCTCTCGCCGCCGCCACGAGTACAGCATGGCAGGCGCTGAGTTGCGGGCGGCGCTGGAGCAGCGGCTCGCCGCCCTGGCCATTCGCACAGAGGTCGTGGAGCACCCAGAGGTGAGACGCTCCTGCTAGGACCACCCCGGGAGGGAGTGGGCTCTACTGCAGCGTCTGCGAGGCGAAGCCGCTGAGACTAGACGTCCCGGGGGGTCACTGTAAAGTCCGGGCATTTCCCGGAATCCAGAGTAGAGAGGGATCTGAATGCACCATCGAGTGCATCTCCACGTGGAACTCTGCTGTTATTATGAAAAAACCTGTTTTCCTTTTGGAGCGTTTTTTTTTTTTTTAATTTGGGAACTAGCGCAACATATTGAGAACTTGTGCATCTCAAACTGGCCTGGGTATGTAAGTTGCCAAGCAGTAAAACGTTTCTGCAGTGGCTATGATGCATGCGGGACACCAAGGTTAGAGTTTGGTATTTTTAACGATTCAGTTGATTGATGGAGACTTTTTGTTTTTGCAAGTACCTCACGTAGCCAGTATATAACCTGAGTGTTGGGAGGACATAGTTTTTGCCTAACTCTTGAGTAACAGCTCCTGATAACTAGCTAGATACGGTGATAGTCTTCAAAGGGTAGAGAAATTCATCAAACTATTATTTTTTTTGACCGTTTTGCCTCGATACTCTCTCCCTTTTTACTGTGCATATTGCCAGCGTTTCTGATGTTCTTATACTAGTCCAGGCTCTCATTCCCTGCCCTCACTCCCTCTCTTGTTATATTTTATAGAGTAGAGGTTGTATTATGGTCTGGATGGAATGCCAAGGAATAGGAGTCTGGGCTGCTATAAACTCCCCCCTGCCCCTTTTTATTGGAGTATAGTTGATTTATAGTGTTGTGAGGGCTGCTATAAACTCGACAAAAGTCTAAAGGAAAAACAAAAAGAGCATTTTAGAACTGTGAAGGTTTAGCCAGCATATTGGAATGGAGAATTGGCCAAAGAGAAACTACTTGAGGTCCGAAATGAGATATAATTATTTGATAATAGGCTGGGAATCGGTTGCTACCAGTGATATCCAGGACACCGAGTACTCCCTAACCTGGCTGTTTAGCCCCAGCAAGCAATGTATATAAAACTGTATGTTTGCAGTGTACATGCATGTTATTTTTAAATTTCTCATGTGGTATTTTACAGGTGTTTACAGTTGAAGAAATGATGTCTCATATCCAGCATTTGAAAGGAGCACACAGTAAGAACTTATTTCTTAAGGACAAAAAGAAAAAAGGCTATTGGCTGGTGACAGTTCTTCATGATAGACAAATTAATTTAAATGATCTCGCCAAGCAGTTAGGTGTTGGGAGTGGAAACCTGCGGTTTGCTGATGAAGCAGCCATGCTAGAAAAACTGAAAGTTGGCCAAGGTTGTGCCACTCCGTTGGCACTCTTCTGTGATGATGGAGATGTGAAGTTTGTTCTGGATTCTGCCTTTTTGGAAGGTGGACATGAAAAGGTGTACTTTCATCCAATGACCAATGCTGCAACCATGGGATTGAGCCCTGAAGACTTTCTCACATTTGTGAAGAACACAGGACATGATCCCATAATACTAAACTTTGATAAAAACTAATTGGGCTAAAGTTCAGAGTATTTATTTCTGAAAGCTGTTTTTCTTACTTGTAATTATAAGCAGCATTAAAAGTGGGAAGATATATCTAGCACTCGGTTTGGTGACTACCTGAACTATTTGAGAAAAACTATCTCATCTTAAAGTTTTTTTTTTTTTTTTTTTTAATATACCAAGGTAGCTTTAATCAGGCCAGAGTTTCCACCCTCCCCATCCCCATGACTACTACTTGTTACAAGAATACCTTCATTAACATCAGGAGTTCCCCGGTTGCCTTGTGGTTAGGAGTCCAGGCTTTCACTGCCTGGCCCAGGTTCAGTGCCTGGTCACAGGAACTTAGATTCCTGCACGCAGCAGGGTGGCCAAAAAAGAATAAATTAACATCAAAACTAAGATTATTTATCTAAGATTAACTGTCTTACATCTTATTATACTTGAAAAAAAGCAAGTTGCAAAAATAGCATATGTAAAATTATACATGTGATAGTGTACATACAGGGGAAAAAATAAAGAATAATATGGGAAGAATATTTAAACTGTAAATAGTGGTTATCTCGAGGAATGAGGATTAAGGAATAAGAATTTCCCAGCAGTATAATTAAACAAGGGGGCCAGGGAAAACCTTTCTGTTACTGTTTGTGTTTAAACCAATGCTTTTTTTCCCCCAGTGAAAATATAAGCTAATTTTTTAAAATAAAATTCTATCTTTACAATATCTTAATCTAGAAAAACCCTCAAAGTAGGGATAGAAAATATGCCATAATCATTATACTAATAAAATTACATTTTAACTCAGGAGCAGAACATACAGAGGCCATTAAGAAGGATTTGTTTGGTCTTTGTTGAGAGGTTAGAAATTTCAACATGCTTGAACAAGTTTCTTCTGTCCTTTAGGCTATATTAAATTTACTCATTTTTCAACTATGCATCTAAAAAGTGTAAGATAAATTTTATACACATATAAACAAAAACGTGTAAGAACCCAGGATTAGGTACTGTCAATTGCCATATAGAAGCTAGTTCAAAAACAGTGAGGAAAATTAATATACTTTTTCATCTCTCTTAAACTCAAATAAGACCCTAATTGAGGGTCTGAATAGGCTACAAAACAGCCTAGAGGACTTAGGAAAATTCTCATTTCCTCTAGTACAATTGGATATTTGAGAGATAAACGTTTCTTCCTAAGGTTGAACATGCAGTAATTGCTTCTGGTAGAGAAACTGTATTTAATTTGTACCAATTTGCATTACTGAAAGGTAAAAACTTGTCATTTTTCAATATATGTGGTTAGAAACTAGAAGTCTACTGATGGCAGAATTTTTATAAAATATAGATGAGTGAGTTAGTAAGAAATATCTTCCATCAATGATAACATTCTGAGATGCTACACTGGTTTTTTGCCTACTCAGTATTATATCTCTAAGAAAGAGGAAATTTAGGTTGCTTTGAATATAAAATGAAGGTTTACTGAATAGAATCAAAGACCCTGAGGACCTCAGGAAACTGGTCTAACTGTCCTCCTCACCTTAAGAGTGAAAATAGGCCCAGACACAATGACCTGCCCAATGACACAAGTCAAGTTGCCGTCTCTTAACATTATGCCTCCCAAAGTCTACGTGAAAATGAAAAGAGACTGATGTGTACAATCTGTTATTGTAATGACACTTCTGGGATTGACAAAACTAATAAATTCTTTTTCTCCCCAAACCTCTAATACTGATCCCAAAGTAATGAGAACAGAGGTAAACAAGATTATGTCTGACAATTGGTTTTCTAGGGCAAAGAGAAAGGAAAGAATAATACTTGGTTAAATTATATGTTATGATTGCTAACCACTTGTTATAAAAATCATCTCATATCAGTTTGACAAGTGAATGTTAAACCAACTTAATTTTTTTAGGAGAAATAAAAGTTAAAAACTAAAATGAAAAATGTTTTTGAAAAAAGATCAGCCAAATGATGGTGTCTTTTTTGTTATGAACTGGATTTTTTGTTATCAACTGTGGCTTTAATATAGCCAAGTAATAAACATTTTGCCATTTAACTCCAGATTTCTCAGTAGCGTTACTTTAAAGGAAATGTTACAGCTCTTGTATTATTTGATTTGGTATTTAATAACAGTTATAAGTACAATGGCAAACATTGAAAGAGAGAACCCTTAGAAAAGAAAGACAATTTAAAATCAGGCTTTGTTAAAGGGTGTTATAAGTGCAACTTTATCCATAAGCATTCCTTTTAAGGCATTTTCACTGTTGTCCAGATATCTCAACTTGTACATCAAGGTTTATATTATAAAATGGGCTCCGTCTGTATTATTCATTCAAGGCTTAAAGAAAAAAAAACGTATCTCAGGACTAAGAGTAGCAGGAAAAAAAAACACAAAACTTCACTTTTCTCATAAAAAGTAACTTAAAGTACAAAAGTTATTTAGCATACATTATTACTCCTCATTGTAACTCCAGATTTGGTACAATATCTTTTTCACTTCCTGACATCAACTGTTAAGACAGTACAGGCTGTAAGAATACTTCATTGGTGAGGTGGCTGCAATTCTGTGATACGCACAGTGATTTTTAAATAGGCGCTTACCATGCCTTGCATGAAAGGTGCTACATACAAACCTGTTTTGTGAACTCTTTGGTAACCACCAGTTCAAAAACTCGGACCGAACATTTCCACATTGCCAGATCTCAAGCACTTTATCGGAGCTCTGGGCCGAACCTATTACCCTGTATATAAATTCTTTAGTTTCCAAGGGGGATTAGAGCCGTATAATTAAAATCATGTCAGGCGCCGNAGATTATTTATCTAAGATTAACTGTCTTACATCTTATTATACTTGAAAAAAAGCAAGTTGCAAAAATAGCATATGTAAAATTATACATGTGATAGTGTACATACAGGGGAAAAAATAAAGAATAATATGGGAAGAATATTTAAACTGTAAATAGTGGTTATCTCGAGGAATGAGGATTAAGGAATAAGAATTTCCCAGCAGTATAATTAAACAAGGGGGCCAGGGAAAACCTTTCTGTTACTGTTTGTGTTTAAACCAATGCTTTTTTTCCCCCAGTGAAAATATAAGCTAATTTTTTAAAATAAAATTCTATCTTTACAATATCTTAATCTAGAAAAACCCTCAAAGTAGGGATAGAAAATATGCCATAATCATTATACTAATAAAATTACATTTTAACTCAGGAGCAGAACATACAGAGGCCATTAAGAAGGATTTGTTTGGTCTTTGTTGAGAGGTTAGAAATTTCAACATGCTTGAACAAGTTTCTTCTGTCCTTTAGGCTATATTAAATTTACTCATTTTTCAACTATGCATCTAAAAAGTGTAAGATAAATTTTATACACATATAAACAAAAACGTGTAAGAACCCAGGATTAGGTACTGTCAATTGCCATATAGAAGCTAGTTCAAAAACAGTGAGGAAAATTAATATACTTTTTCATCTCTCTTAAACTCAAATAAGACCCTAATTGAGGGTCTGAATAGGCTACAAAACAGCCTAGAGGACTTAGGAAAATTCTCATTTCCTCTAGTACAATTGGATATTTGAGAGATAAACGTTTCTTCCTAAGGTTGAACATGCAGTAATTGCTTCTGGTAGAGAAACTGTATTTAATTTGTACCAATTTGCATTACTGAAAGGTAAAAACTTGTCATTTTTCAATATATGTGGTTAGAAACTAGAAGTCTACTGATGGCAGAATTTTTATAAAATATAGATGAGTGAGTTAGTAAGAAATATCTTCCATCAATGATAACATTCTGAGATGCTACACTGGTTTTTTGCCTACTCAGTATTATATCTCTAAGAAAGAGGAAATTTAGGTTGCTTTGAATATAAAATGAAGGTTTACTGAATAGAATCAAAGACCCTGAGGACCTCAGGAAACTGGTCTAACTGTCCTCCTCACCTTAAGAGTGAAAATAGGCCCAGACACAATGACCTGCCCAATGACACAAGTCAAGTTGCCGTCTCTTAACATTATGCCTCCCAAAGTCTACGTGAAAATGAAAAGAGACTGATGTGTACAATCTGTTATTGTAATGACACTTCTGGGATTGACAAAACTAATAAATTCTTTTTCTCCCCAAACCTCTAATACTGATCCCAAAGTAATGAGAACAGAGGTAAACAAGATTATGTCTGACAATTGGTTTTCTAGGGCAAAGAGAAAGGAAAGAATAATACTTGGTTAAATTATATGTTATGATTGCTAACCACTTGTTATAAAAATCATCTCATATCAGTTTGACAAGTGAATGTTAAACCAACTTAATTTTTTTAGGAGAAATAAAAGTTAAAAACTAAAATGAAAAATGTTTTTGAAAAAAGATCAGCCAAATGATGGTGTCTTTTTTGTTATGAACTGGATTTTTTGTTATCAACTGTGGCTTTAATATAGCCAAGTAATAAACATTTTGCCATTTAACTCCAGATTTCTCAGTAGCGTTACTTTAAAGGAAATGTTACAGCTCTTGTATTATTTGATTTGGTATTTAATAACAGTTATAAGTACAATGGCAAACATTGAAAGAGAGAACCCTTAGAAAAGAAAGACAATTTAAAATCAGGCTTTGTTAAAGGGTGTTATAAGTGCAACTTTATCCATAAGCATTCCTTTTAAGGCATTTTCACTGTTGTTCAGATATCTCAACTTGTACGTCAAGGTTTATATTATAAAATGGGCTCCGTCTGTATTATTCATTCAAGGCTTAAAGAAAAAAAAACGTATCTCAGGACTAAGAGTAGCAGGAAAAAAAAACACAAAACTTCACTTTTCTCATAAAAAGTAACTTAAAGTACAAAAGTTATTTAGCATACATTATTACTCCTCATTGTAACTCCAGATTTGGTACAATATCTTTTTCACTTCCTGACATCAACTGTTAAGACAGTACAGGCTGTAAGAATACTTCATTGGTGAGGTGGCTGCAATTCTGTGATACGCACAGTGATTTTTAAATAGGCGCTTACCATGCCTTGCATGAAAGGTGCTACATACAAACCTGTTTTGTGAACTCTTTGGTAACCACCAGTTCAAAAACTCGGACCGAACATTTCCACATTGCCAGATCTCAAGCACTTTATCGGAGCTCTGGGCCGAACCTATTACCCTGTATATAAATTCTTTAGTTTCCAAGGGGGATTAGAGCCGTATAATTAAAATCATGTCAGGCGCCGGTCAGGAAAGTGGCCCCAGTTATTGTACTTTCTAGTTGGCTACATGGTTTCGTTTGGTAGTTTAAGGGAAAAGCACGACTTCCTACTAAGTTTGCTTCTGATGCTATCTTTTGGAAATGGTAAAATACTCATGTGGTTATTTAGTCCTTTCTTGAAATGGTATGAAAAAGGTGATGAATGTGATTTGAGAATATGCCTACTTTTTGCAGTCTCAGGTGTTCTCTTGGTTGTCTTGCTGCATTTTCTCAGAGTCAGCCCTTTACAGGCTACCCTTAAGCATTTTCTAACTGAAGCAATATGTGTTGCTTTGGTCAGCAGGGTCTCTGTTTTAGGATATTAGTGTCCTGGAGAGGTCAAGCTGTGCCGTCACACACCCTCACTGGACTACCTCCTGCTCATTAAATTTCAACTTGAAGCAAATGTCCTGGGATGTGTCCTNATGTGTTGCTTTGGTCAGCAGGGTCTCTGTTTTAGGATATTAGTGTCCTGGAGAGGTCAAGCTGTGCCGTCACACACCCTCACTGGACTACCTCCTGCTCATTAAATTTCAACTTGAAGCAAATGTCCTGGGATGTGTCCTAGCTGTGCAAATTAGATGCTAGTTAATATAAATCTAAGTTACACACTTATTGTATTTAGCTAAAACATAATTTCTATATTTACTCTCAATTTATCCACCTAAAAATGAATTTACAGTTTTTACATGCAGACGTCTCTAGACTGCCACGATGCCCATTATCAGTCTGATACTTGAATCTAGGAAATCATGATGGAGACATGTTTCACAGTCTAGAGAATAGGTTTTAAATATGTCTGTTGTGCAATATTTGTATCTTAGTAAGAATCCTTTGTATTTATATTTACATAGCACCTTTCATCCAAGAATTTAAAAGTGATTTAACTTTACAGCATTATTTGGTGGCAAAACCTAACTTCCATTTCAGTTTCTTTTCAACTATACATGCCATGTTTCTTTTCATTAATGGTCTTTCTGAAAGTAGACTATCTTCTGAAACTAGAACACAACACTGTTACTGGCCTACCAGAAAGAGAGGGGAAAAAAAGAGAAGGGCATGAGGAAGGAGGGGGAGAGGGAGACACATTTCTCATGGCTACTAGGTTAGTGATGAAACACACAGTTCATAAACCACACACTATAGAATTATTCCAAAAAGATTTTTAGAGCTGGTAGTGAGAGCCTAAGAAGTACATTGTTAAAATTAAAAAATCAGTATCTTTCTCATTTCAGACCTTTAAGAGTATTCATATATTTATGTTAAATAATTAATTTGCATTAATATGTATCAATGCAATTTTTGATTTCATAAGAAAATAAAACTGTGATAGAAAATTGGAACTACAAAAAAATTGATGTTTCCCTGGATTAACTAAATTTACTTTTTTGTGCTTCTTTCAAATGTAAAACAAATGCATACAAATATTTCAGAAGTACTGATAACAGTTACCAACTTTAATGTAGTCTTATAAAGGAGAAAACCAAAAATTCTTATGAATAAGTGATAACCTTAATAATAAATGAGTTCCTGGCAAAATGCGGATCGTAGTAAATTATTTACATTATTTTTGCCATAAGAAAACTTCTTAAGCAACAGTCAGCTCTCAAGTTAAAAAAAACGTACATACATAACCCAACACTAAAGAAGGGAAATGAGTTCAAACAATAGCTTTATCTTGGGAATGTCTTTTTCTAGAAAACCACCTTACTAAAAAAAAGTTTCAGAAAAACACGTTCTAATTACCTTGGATCCATGTGTGAATGAATTACTTAGTGTTCCTTAGCAGGGAATATGGAAATATTAATATCACTGTAAATTTTTTATAACTCCTATCATGGATTTTTCAGTTATTTCATAAACTGAGTTTCTTTTGCAGTGCATCAAAATAATTGGCTTAAAATGAAGAGAATACCAACACATGCAGTCTGCTAACCAAATAAGGCTCTGACATGCCTAAACAATGTTCTCTGTATCTTGATATATAGTACATTCCACAGCATACTACAGCATTTAATTTAGGTTTACACAACTAAATATAAATGGCTAGACTTAGGCTAATACTTAGCAGAAGCATTAAGCAAACATGGATAAATTCATAAACAAATGATGAAAGAAGTATATTCTTGGAGTACTTCTTGAACCCTTAAAACACTTGGTCCTTAGCGAGAGAACATGCTTTATTCAGTAGATTTTAACAGTACAATGTACATAGTAAGTCACAAAAACCTTCTAAAAATTTTGGCAGTTGACTCCAGTAGTGCTCCTTGATTCAAGGAAGGAATGAAGGTTTGTATTTCTTTCCTGCTCTAGTCACGAGGATTGTTAAGTCTCCTTAAAGATTTTAAAAAATGATTCCTATAGTTGGGTGTCTTGTTACTTCAGAAATAAAGGCTTCATACTGAGAAACTGAAGGACACTTTTCTCTCTGTATTTAGTAGGAAAGTAGAAAGAAAGAAAATATAAGAAAAGTTTGAAAATAAGAGATAAAACATACAGAGCAACCACTAAAAGAACAGCATGCACCAGGTACTTTTACAGGGGTAAGAGTGACAGAGAGTCAGAGAATTTGTCTAAGCAGCTCTTTGTAGAAAAGACACTTAATTTCTTCTTCTCAATTACCAAGAACATTGCACAGAAGTTATATTCCTACGAGAAAGATTTTAAACTGAAAAAATAATTTCTAAAACATTATTCATTAGTAAAATCAAATTTAAATTGAGGGAAAAAAATATTTTTAAAGATTGTTTTCCTGCACTAAAGGGCTTCCCAGGTAGCTCAAATGGTAAAAGAATCTGCCTGCAATGCGGGAGACCCGGGTTTGATCCTATGTTGGGATGATCCCCTGGAGAAGGGCATGGCAACCCACTCCAGTATTCTTGCCTGGAAAATTCCATGGACAGAGGAGCCTGGCAGGCTACAGTCCATGGGGTTGCAAAGAGTTGGACACAACTGAGTGTGCACTGATGATCAAAAGCTTTGAGGAATCACGTAATTTTGATTTACTTACTAATCAGACAGACAGAAAATCATGAATTAAGCAAGCAATATTTACATCTGTTAATGCAATGTGCACTTGTTCTTATACTTAATGCAGTTAGTTTGTATAAATGAGATTAATCTCATTTACATTTTAAGCAAGAAACTCACCACTTGGCCCACATGTCATGTAGTGGGGTTATAGAATTAGGAGCTTTGTTGTTCCCTAGACCTGCTTTTTGAATTTCTGTTTTCTTGTACTTTGTCCACATCTGCAGGAGAAAAGCATTTCATGTTATTTAATGAAAAGCTAAACATACAATTCATGAAGATAAGAAACTAAAGAGCTCTCACTGCATAGGGCAAGGAGAAGGAATCTAATTCTGGAAATGTTATTAATCTGATAGACGTCTCTACTTAAAGACTGATTTACATGTTTTAAAAGCTATAAATAATAATGCCCTCTTGATGTCTGATAGGTTTATGATGTTTATTTACTAAATGGTCACAGATAGTTTTAAAGTAAAAAATAATCTTGCATGCAGCAGCAGAAACATCCACAATGAAATATTTGTATTGTTTACTAAGAAAACAAGGCCTTAAGGCTTACTTTGTAGGAAAATATATCTACTTACACTGTTAGAGTTAAAACTACTTTGGTCAAAGGGGACCCAAAGCCTAACATGAATTTATAATACCACAAAATAATAAGGATATCATTTCTAGAAACCTAAGCCAGGAATATGAAAGCTATTCAATTTCATCTAAAATTAGGGTACATACAGGCATACCTCGGAGATAATTGCAGGTTTGGTTCCAGACCACTATAATAAAGTGAATTTTGCAATAAAGCGAGTCACATGAATTTTTAGTTTCCCAATGCATGTAAATAACAATGTACATATCTTAATTAAAAAATACTTTATTGCTAAAAAGAGCTATCCATTATCTGAGCCTGTAGTAAGTCATAACTTTTTTTTGCAATTATAACATCAAAGATCACAGATTACCGATCACTGTAACAAATATAACAATAATGAGAAAGTTAGAAATATCCTGAGAACTCCCAAAATGTGACAGAGACATGAAGTGAGCAAATGCTGTTGGAATAATGGCACTGATAGGCTTGTCTGACAGAATTGCCACAAACCTTCAGTTTGTTGGGAAAAAAACCCACAGTATTTGTGAAGTACAAGAAAGCACAATAAAACGAGGTATGCCTGTAATCCTCTGTGAAACTGGAGAATATTTATGGAGATGTCTCAAAAAAAGTACAGTTATTCCACTGAGTCAGAGCTGCTTCACTTTGATCGGAAGATAATTTTTTTTTTTTTTAATTGGGGCATCTTGTAAGATTTCATTTATAGAAGGTATTATGTTGATTTTTTAAGAGTTTGGGAAATACTAGCTCTATACGATTTCTAAGGCTCTTATCACTGCTAAAAATGTGATTTCAAGTGCTATCAAGAAACACTGGTAAAATAGTGTTTTAAGGGAATTTTATGACCTTACACCTGGTGAGTTTCTGGAGGAAATATCACCTATATTCTCTGACAGTCCCAGACACATGGACATGGTATGTATCTCTCTGTCTTACATGCACAATGTGTATGTTCTTTTGGAAAACATGCTGTATATGTTACTACAGTCATCTAGGTTAGAAATGCTTCTTTCCTGTAAGTCTAACATTGTAAAATAATCACAGTGTTTACCATATAGTAGTATATGATTTCTCAATGTATTTTAATGAACTTTTAAAAAAGTCTTATTATGAGGTTATGAAGAAAGAAAAGGGACACCAAAAACATTTGAAATGTTAGGACTAATTGTGAAATAAGTGACAAATGGATTGATGTTTTCATGTAGATAAAATATATTAAGTGGTACTAAAAATAAGAAAATTTCTGATTGTTTATTTGATGAGCTGCACTGGAAGCATTTTTTTAAATAAAAGGTGAAAGATTTATTCGACCTGAAGTGAAACCAACGCATTGGAAGCATTTTTAGTAAGAGCTGGCTGTGAGAAAAGAAGTGTGGTCAAAGATATAAACAGAAGGCACCTCGGCCTGAAATGATCTTGTGTAAGTACAAGAGAATAGGGTAATTTACAAAGGATACAAATTTCCTCCTTTTTGTTTCCTTTAAAAAAAAAATTTTTTTTTTGCCCATGCTGTGTGGCTTGCAGGATCTTAATTCTGTGACCAGGGATCAGACACAGGCCCTCAGCAGGGAAACTGCAGGGTCCTAACCACTGGACTGCCAGCGAATTCCCAGGTCACACATTTCATTAAGCAAAGATTCTTTAGAAACTTTGTTTTCTCTGGCCCAATGAATAACAATTTACTATAACAACACGTGTAAAATAATAATTTCCTCCTTGTTTTGAAGTTACATTTCAAATCATTTTTTCTAGATGCCAGGCTGCATTACTATCAGTGATATTTAGGCTGAATCAAGAAAGCAAAAACATTTCAGAGATAGAGCTAAGGTAAACCTCTCCAGAAGTGAGTGGAGTCAGGGTTATAGGTTTCTTGGGGCTTTCTTTTCTGTTGTTTTATTCTGGAAGTTAGAAACTTAATTTTGGCTGATTCTGTTTTAAAATGCTATGACCACAGGAAGATAATTTTAAAATTTATGACATGAATCAGAGTTAGTTAGCAAATATATTCTCTATCTTTTATGATTATTTTTTAGCTAAGAGATTGCAATTATTCTTAGTTTTAAAATTTGTTCTACTAGAAACATGTCTCTTTTTATGGTTATAAACAGTAATTTTACATTTTATTTTAGCACAATGTACTCATTTTAGAAAATTCTGTTTTTAGGACATATGTAACTTAACAAAAAATTATAGAATTAAGTAACAGTCTTCACCACTCAGTAAACTTGCTACCCTTTTAAAAGAGAAGTAAAAATGCAAATCTCCCACACACTAAGTATGATTTATTTCTCCTTTGATTCTACATTTAAAAAAACCCTGAAAAAACTACTGTGTTAACTGATTCCAAGTAAAAAAGTCATCCTGAAAGAAAGATAGTACTTGAACTCTTCTGTTTATCAAATGAAGAAAAGTGCAGGGAAGAAATAGAATATAAATGCTCCTAATCACTGTATAAGTCACATTTAAATTCAATGGTGTCTTTTTTAAAATTACACTAAATTTATGAGTATAACAACATTTTAAATCTGAACAATTTTATAAATATGGGCAGTAGTTAATATTTGCTATGTAAAGTGTTGACTTATTAACTATTTCTTTGAAAATAAAACAGCAGGGCAGAAGGCAAAATTAGATGGCAAAAGAAAATGACATCTTTTAAACATATTTTCCTTACTAATACTGTACATGTGCAAAATGAATTGCATGTTTTGGGGAAAAAAAAGGAAAGGACAAGAGGGAGGGAGAGAGGGAAAGGGGAGCACAAGGGACAATGAGCATTCTTTTTTGGAATCAACAAATATGACTTGGAAATGCCTTCTTAGTAATTATAGCATGCAACCATTTTCACATGCTTCCAGGTATCAAAGTAACAATCTCTTACTGGGTGACAAGAAATGTGAAAGAGGAGCATGTATTGTTAAGGTTCTTGAAGTCATGCAGAAAATGTACAATGTAATTAATAGTTCATGCAGGCTTTGCTGTGGTTACATAATCATATTTATATACATGCCACAATGTACACTTGAACACTATGCCACAACTTAAAAATAAAAATATAAACCTAGTCAAATGATTCAACAGCAGCTCTTCAAATCAGATTAGAGAAGCATAGTGTGTATCAAATGACATCAGTATTATATTGTGCAGTTTTGATCATACACAACCATATTCATACCAAACCGTTTGATTATCCTCAGAAACCAACAATGCAGCTTCTGTGTCATCAGGATAGAGGCATGCAAGAGTGGTAAGATTATTATTATCTACAGAGGATTGTGGATTAATGCTACTGTGGCTCTGATGATCAGAAAACTGCTCATTATCTTTCTGAGCAGTTTTTTCCAAAGAAGCAGAAGCCTGGTCAGTTACTCTGGTGACTGGTCTGGGAGGTAACCCACTTATGTTACTAACTAATTCTGTATTCAGGGATAAAAATGGCTGAGCTGGATGAGCCACAGTAAAGGATTCTATGCTATCGGTAGCTGACCTTCCAAATGCATCATTAGACATATTAATCATGGCAAAAGTTTGATTTAGAAGATGTGACCTTTCAGTTCTTGAGTTTCTGGCCTGGGTATGTGGAGACTGGGGCTTGTCTGTAGCTAAATAATTTTGTGCTTGAGAACCTAGAGCAGATGTCGGACTGTGAAGTGTATGAGAGGACCACTGGTGTAAACAGTACTCACTAGATGTCGCAGTGACGCTGCTATCAGCAGTAGCTGGTGGTGAATCAACTGACATAGGTAGTCTACTGTCCTTGGTCAAAAAGTCATGGATGCTCGTCCTTCGAGTAGTTCCTTCGGCAGTAGAGATAACACTGCTTGCACGAGGTAAAGTGGCATAGGGATTACTATCTTTTGATTGTCGTGACAGAGAAGTTTCTTTTATTAATTTTATCTTTCCTTGAGCGCCTCGTGTAGGCTTTCCTGAAGAACTCATGAAACAGATATCTTCAGCCTTTTGAGGACCAGGTCTCACAAACTGTTCAGGCTTAGTTGTCCGTCTATCATGGAAGTCTCCTGGAGTTTTTCCACTTACTGACCTGGCCAGACCACAGCTAACTGGTTTGTTTTTTCCCAAAAAGTCAGAAGAGACAGACAAACTTTTCATTACTTCATCTAAAAGATTCTCTTGACTTGAGGGCTTTAGCTGTTTAAAAAAAAAAAAAAAATCAAAGCAGATTAGTGAATACAGCCATATTTTTGCTTTCCTGATATGGTAGATTATAAAAAATTGCTAATGTCTCTAAACACTCCTTAACTTAAAAAAAAGGCTCTAAAGTTCAACCATAGAAATTTAACTTTATAGTGTCCATCTAAATTAAGGTCACCATAGATAAAACCAACCTGCATTGAGGTAAGCTTGTTGCTTTCTTCCAAAAACTGTTGTAGAGTAACAACTTCACTTCCAGGGGAACCAGTTTTGATTTTGTGATGTGCCCGACTCTCTAGTGTTCTGTGCTGGAGCACCGGACTTGATCTGGTCTGTCTTTTCAAGTACTGGATTGGACTGCTACCACTGCTGGACCACGCCTCATGCTCATGAAGCAGGCTAAATTCTCCACTGCTGTGGCTTTGTGGCCTGCTCTGGATATTAACTGCACCTGCTTTAGGAGTAAATGGTATGTTAAAAGTTCAATAATAGACACAAGATTAACACTATGTAAGTACTGATAATTTATTGACTGGATTCTTATGAATAGCCAAAATGACTTTCAAAGCTTTATTCAGAAATACTTAGTAAATAAACCATGTTAATCTTTCATCAGTCTAATAACTGTCTACCACAGCATGCTTCCTTATTTGTCATGATGACAAATATTGTAAGCTCCACAAGGGCAAACACTTGCCTTCACCACCAGACCCAGAACCTAAACATATACATTTGATGAGTAAATGAATCAATAAACAAAGAAATAATACATTTTTTAAAATTCCAGTTAAAAAACTGTAAAACACCTTATAATTAAAAAAAAAAAAATTTGTTGTTTTAGTCATGAAGTCATGTCTGACTCTTTTGTGACTCCATGAACTGTAGCCCACCAGGTTCCTCTCTCCATGGGGTTTCCTAGGCAAGAATTCTGAAGTGGGCTGCCATTTCCTTCTGTAGGGGATCTTCCTGACCCTTAGATCTCCTGCATTGGCAGGCGGATTCTTTACCACTGAGCCACTAGGGAAGCCCAAAATATGATTATATGAATTTTAAATTGAGAATGTTAAAACCAAACACTAATAATTCTAATTCTTTGACTTTCTATGAAGTCTGTGTTCCTTATTTGAAGGCTTCTCTGTTCATCCTAAATGAATAACCTTAAAAAGTGTGATAACCTAGAGGGGTGGAAGGTGGAAGGGAGATTCAAGAGGGAGGGAACATATGTCTATCTATGGCTGATTCATGCTGAGGTATGGCAGAAACCAACACACCACTGTAAAGCAACTATTTTCCAATTAACAATAAAAAATAAGTAAAAAAATAATCAAGAAATTAAAAAAAAATTAAATAGCAAGCATCTAAGGAAAGTCAAATGGAAACATGATATAATTAGAAAATTCCAGTAAAAATCAAGTATATAGTATCTCATTCTTTATTTAATGTCTGAGAAATCTGATTCTCCCTGCTTTCCTCTGTCAGTATGAGAGCTTTAAAAGACTCAGTTGAGGCTGAACAATGATAAAGAATGCAAATTACTAGTTCTGGAAAAAAGCTCCCCAAAGTTTATGCTATTCCTTAAGAGTGCTTATTTATTTCGATCAATCGCAAACTGTGTAGAATCATCAAGATGGAAAACACAACTTTCCATGGTTTCCTAATCACAAAGGGTAAAGTGAGTCATGAAAGATTTTGGCTCAAACTATGTAACATTTTGTAGGAAAAAATTTTTCTTAAAATTTCAAATCAGAAAAGGCTTCTTCACAGTTCAGGTAATACTTTTCTAAAGGATATAAGAACATGATTATAAACATGAAAAAATAATCGCTCAAAATCAGATTTTCAGATCATTGCAACAAATATTAAAATTATAACTGAGACAAAATTATTCTATAATACAGAAAAGCAATAGAACAAATGCACTCATTATAATTTAACAATTCTGTTCTGTAGAAAATAACTACTTTAACAAACTTTTATAATCTATTAAATAATTCCAAAATTTGAATAGGCAGTATACCTTTAAGAAAAAAGGTATCAGTTGATACTTCCAGACATTCACATAAAATTTCAGCTTGGAATACACATTAATAAACTGAGGAAAAAGGTATCTTAAACTAATTTTTTCTATATATGAGACATATGCATCCATTTGGCATTTGTTACACTCACACAAACACAATTGTCTTCTCAAATTAAAAAATATATTCCTCCTTATTTCGTGGATAAACAAAGCTAAAAGTATTTCTAAAAACATTTTCTGTGAGTTCAGTGTACACGTATCATGAGAAAATTAAGGCCAACTATTTTCATGACAAAGACAAAATGTAAGAAAATAAGAATTTACAGATACTTTTGAAATAGAAAGATAACAAGAAAAAGATTTTACCTGTGAAGACGAAAAATGGAAACTAAAATAACTGCTCCTGTTTTTACATTTGTACACATTGAAATACATTTGTATTACAATGTGAAAAGCATAAAATATTCCAAGGAACTATGTTCCAAACACAGATGATTTGGATTTCATTTTACCCCAGACACTAATCAATTTCCCACTTGGAAATGGACGGAGCATATTAGTAAATTTACCTACAGCATACCTTTGACTTCATGGAGTGAAGCATTATTATTGCTATTGCTAGTGGATGTTCTGCCACTATCAAGGCTGGCTGGTCTCGAAGCTAAATGAAAAAATCAGGAGACAGTGATAAAACTTGCAGCTGAAGACACTGAACTTTACATTCTGATTACAGAATGCTTTGAGGAAGCAATCATGCATACTTTCACAGGCTGAGCATGCCCACAGAGTTGAGTCTTACAGATTAGCAAGCAAAGGCATTTCCAGATAGTTCAGTTAAACAATTGAGAACAGGACACTTTGAGACAACAGCTGAGATTCAAACAAAAGAAGATAAAGTGAATGATACATTTGGAAATGGATTTCTAGACAGATACCAGGACTGCTGTAGTTGAACAGACTGATATATCCCCAAAGGAAAAAAAAAAAAAAGCTAGTGATTAGGTCACAAAAGATCAGACAAGGAACCCTGCACATTGCAGAGATGCCACGAACAGGAGGAATATGAGCATCTGCAGAATTAATGTCTTGTATTCCTATCCATACAAGGGAAACAACTACACTGTTAACACGGCCCCACCCTGCTTCCTAAAATCCTGCTCGCATATGAAATTTCTTTAACGTATTTCTTTATGTATTAAATTCATTCCTTTTCCTTTTTTTTTGGTTAATAATTTAGTTTGGTAAGAGAAGACTTTCCAGTCAGAAACTAAAAATTGAAATGCTCAACACTGCAGAAAATGTGGTTTCTTAGAGTTTGTCCTTTACCAGAGTAAGTATTTTTTAAACCAAATATGAAATGTATCTCTAATAACTTTATGCCAAAATGGCAACAAAATTACCTTTAAGCATTGTGCAGACATACTTTATATAAGACCTTGACTAAAGTAGAGACTATTTAGATGAAGTAATAACTTTATAAAAGGGAAAAGGGAGTATTAGGTTTGAAGAAAAAAAAAAAAAAAAGCTAGTGATTAGGTCACAAAAGATCAGACAAGGAACCCTGCACATTGCAGAGATGCCACGAACAGGAGGAATATGAGCATCTGCAGAATTAATGTCTTGTATTCCTATCCATACAAGGGAAACAACTACACTGTTAACACGGCCCCACCCTGCTTCCTAAAATCCTGCTCGCATATGAAATTTCTTTAACGTATTTCTTTATGTATTAAATTCATTCCTTTTCCTTTTTTTTTGGTTAATAATTTAGTTTGGTAAGAGAAGACTTTCCAGTCGGAAACTAAAAATTGAAATGCTCAACACTGCAGAAAATGTGGTTTCTTAGAGTTTGTCCTTTACCAGAGTAAGTATTTTTTAAACCAAATATGAAATGTATCTCTAATAACTTTATGCCAAAATGGCAACAAAATTACCTTTAAGCATTGTGCAGACATACTTTATATAAGACCTTGACTAAAGTAGAGACTATTTAGATGAAGTAATAACTTTATAAAAGGGAAAAGGGAGTATTAGGTTTGAAGAAATGGCAGAAGTAGCTATGAGATGCAGGTTAGAGAAAACATGCTTGCTGGCAATGCCACATTCATGAGGTCAGTGCAAGAGTCTTAGCATTCTCATTCTGTATGTAATATGTACTTGCTAAATAAAGTTCATATCTTACCATGAACTCTTGATCCCGTACTAGAATCATCACTAATACCTTGTGGACTTACGTCTTCAAAGGATGTAGTATCTACGTAAAATAGTAGAATGGATATAAAATTTTTTTAACAAAAAAATTGTAACATTTATGCAGAATATGGAAATTCTTTTTTAATCATGTACAGTACATCTTGATTTAACATATTTCATATACTCAGTCAGAAACTGGAATAGGAGTAAGAAACAGAATAACTCTGATGTGAGTTGACTTGCTTAAGGAAAATACCAGAAGCACTGAAACAACCTCCCTGTGACCCTGCAAAGCAAAGCAAGAGCCTGGGTTGTTCTATGTGGTTTTCTGATGTTGTAGTGTTTCTAGGTTTTTTGTTTGTTTTTTTTAAAGCTTCTATCACTCTCTCCTTTTCTGTCCTTTACTTGGTTTACTTTTCCATTTCTTGTTAGTTCATTAGCTGTTTATTATGAAAGACCTAGGAAAGATGTAGTTATCTGTATGATGTTTTAAATTTTTGAAATGATTTGAAAATTCTCAGATTAAATCCAGATTGTTTTGATAGTTATTTCAGGTTGCTGCTGTCAAAAAAAGTAAACATTAAAAAGTCAAAAATTCTTGTTGCCAACAGTTACACCACAGTGCAAATAGCAGACGGCCTATACCTTTATTATTAACCAACTGCTTGGATCTGAAGCCTGCAGAAGAGTTGACAGTTGAAAAGTTGATGGCTGTAGTAGAGAAGGCCATAGCTCCCAATTCTTTTCTCCTTTTACCCGTTGAAATATCATCAGGAACCTCCAAATTCTCAGTACTACCTGTCCACTGTCCTCCTGCTAGGACCATGGACTGCACCAGGTCATTCATGGCTGGGATGCAAATGAAAGCAAATGAATCAGCATGGTTAATGTACTTGCTCTTATTTCTATTTTGTATTGATTATTGTCTATGGATTAATGCAAGTGAAATAAAAAAACTAACCACAAGGTCATTTGAATTATGACATGCATTTAGCTGTATGAAATGAGGAGGCCAAAGCTTGATAAACTTCAGTAAATAATTTTATCACCCTCCACCCCCTTTAAAGGTAGGAAAAGGAATTTTACTCTGTACAACTGCCTTTTGAGCAGTGATGTGCAATATAATTAGAAGCCTTCAATATGTGGTTTTGTGGTGACAAAAATGGAATGAATAAAGGTTAAGATGGAGAGCAGTTCTTTATAGCATCACTATTGAAAATGATAAAGAGTCCTTGGTCAGAGCAGGTTACTGAAGAAATTATTCATTTTATGAATCAAATAAGTATACTACTCAATAAAAACCTGAAAGAGAGGATATCCAGTGACAGACATTTAAGGTGATTAA
>SJYX01005383.1:0-10921 GCA_006410675.1 Oreotragus oreotragus
TGAAAGGAAGAGTCAATCCATGCAGCAGACTTCATTGTTGTCTTATTTTAAGAAACTGCCATAGCCACCCCAACCTTTAGTAATCACCACGTTGAGCAGCCAGCAGCCATTAACATCAAGGTGAGACCTTCTTCTAGCAAAGAGATTATGACTCTCTGAAGGCTCAAATGAATGGTTAGCACTTTTAAGCAGTAAAGTATGTTTAAATTAAGGTATGCACATTATTTTTTAAGATAATTCCACCGCACACAGCATAGTATTTACAAAGTATAATGTAAATAAACTTTTATATGCACTGGGAAACCAAAAATTCATGCGTCATTTTATTGCAATATTTGCTTTACTGTGGTAGTCTGGAACCGAACACGTAATATCTCTGAGGTATGCCTATAAACGCTCTCTTTCTAAAGGTGAGGAAAAGACACATTCTGAATAAGTTAGTTATCTAGTAAGCTGCTTTCCTAGCTACAGAAACTGGATGAACTCAATTATGCCTCTAAAACTCTTAACTGATGAAAACTCTATAAATACTATCTTGCAATTATTTAAGGATAAGTTGTTCACTTTTTGAAAAGACCCAATGAGACCTGAAACATACCTCTTTAAACCAAATATATATAAATGATATATATGTGTGTATATATATACATACACATTATATTTGTGTGTATATATGTATATAAGAATTGCTAATATACTCTTCCTTTATTGCAGTGGTCTAGAACCAAACTCACAATATTTCTGAAGTATGTCTGTAAAATAAAAACTGAAAAAAACTAGTAACTATTCAAATATATTAGCAACAACAAAACACATTAAAAATAATGAATTAATTAGTCATAACATACTTTTCTCATCACAAATAATCAGAGACCAAGTAATCCACAAACCTAAGGACCACCCCCAGGAGAGACTCGGACATCAGTCTAAGAGAGAGTCTACCACCTTGAAGGTTATTTAACTAGTAAAACTCTTTAGCAGGAGACAAAAAAGATATTTAATGTATATTAGGAGATTCTGCAGAACTACCTGTTTTTCAAGCTGAGTTTCACAATAAAATTTGCCTGTAAGTTTATTCACGTTTTAAGAAACACAATAATAATGGCCACCATTTATATAAATTACAAATATTATTACTTACTGAGTGCTCATCATGAGCCAGGCCCCATACTAAGCAATTTTATGTACACTGTATCATAAAATCCTTCCAATAACACAGTGAGATACTTTTAAAAATTATATTAACAAGCTGTAACTTTAATTAACTTAACCAAAAAAAAACCAAAAAACAGAAAAGTAGGAGATTTAACTTACTTCATCTGGATCCAAAGTCCAGGCTCCTAACCACTACCCTATACTGTCACTGGAACACTGTAAAATCTTTCACTAATAAATTACACAGGGAAGTAAAAAGTAGGAAAACATAAATTGCAAAATTTCTTTACATAATCTTCTGGGTAAAAGAGGAACACCACTTACGCAGTGGACAGAATATAATACCAGTAACAAAATCAGGAATGGAACTGATTTGGGGACTGTATATACACACACACACACATATATACATGTATAACATGGATTCTATTCTTGCAAAAATAGTAAGCAGATTGCCAAAAGTGGCTAAGTTCCTAGAAAAAGGATACTTTATGAAGATGAATGTCCATTACCAACTGCTCAGAGGAATTAAACCAAACTTCCTAACTGAAAAAAAAAAAATTAATTATCATTTACACATTTTTTGAAAATAATAACTGCTTTTTTTCAGGACTTCCCTGGCAGTCCAGTGAGTAAGACTCTGTGCTTCCAATGCAGAGGGCACAGGCTCAATCCTTGGTCAGGGAACTAAGGTCCCATGTGTCACATGGTACAGCCAAAAAGAAAATAAAAATAAATTTTCAGCTTATTTCTTAAATAAATAACTTTTAAAGACCCCATTTTATTCAGCAACGATTAAATTGACAATACATTTAGTAACAAAACTAATAAATAAAAATTAGCTAAAGTAAAAAAAAAAAGGCAGTTGGAAAACAGAAAAATGCAAATATATATATATATACCTAAAGCATCCTAATAAAGCAATGTTGCCAAAATAATGACAATTAATTCCAAAACACACTTAAAATACATACTTTCTAAAATGAAAAAGTTTTGTTTTATATTTGCTGATTCTATCATTTTTTAACTCTTGGTCATAGTTTATCCACAATAATATGGAGTTTTCTTCACTATCAATAGGGCACAAAATATTTCAGACTCATAGCAAACCATGAAATTATGTTTGTGAATTCGTGGCCATGAAGGAATCCCTAAAGAATGACCTAGTTCATCTATATTATCTTACTATCAAAACCAACCCTTCCAGTTTCAGAATCCACCCCATTTTTCTGGAGAGGAAATCGCACACCAGGGTCAACTGGTGGGAAGAGCTCACTCTCTTCTGCACTTCGTCCCTGTGCCGCCATCTGGAAAGGGGCGAGCCTGCAGAGCACACGAGACAGCTATTCGTACCTGCTTATATGCCGTGATACTTGTGGAACTAAACGCCTTCTGGGACTGGCAGGGGCCAGAGCTACTGTAGCAGTAGCTCCCACAGTTCTCACAACAGTTCATGCTGAGGTTGTTGGCAGAATGAAATTTTGAAAAGCAGGCATCACTACAAAGACCATGTACCACATTTTGATATTTAACTTCAAATCGAATCTAGGAAAGAAAAACACACACAGACACAAAGTAAGCAGAGCCAGTAGAAAATCTCTGGTCTGTGAACAGAATCTCAATAAAGACGAAACAGAACTTACATCAGCATTCTTCTGACACATACTGCACTTAGTTGAAATGCTACTGGTATATATGGTAACAACAGGTTTTTTCTTTAGCTCATAAGAAGAAAGGCATGATTGGCTGCAGAAATCTTTGCTGTGAGAGGAATTTTCAAATTGGGTTGTGATCACATCCTTTGGATTTAAAATGTCTCTAAAAATAAATAACAAAGGCAAAATGAAATGTGTTCTTCCTAATTGTAATTTCTTCCTCTTTGTGAGCTAAAATAACTACATTTACTAAGGGCAGCTATTGTATAAGTAGAAAATGGCTGGCCCTGGGAAAGGCTTCTGGAAAACTGGGTTTGATGATTAGTTCTATTACTTCTCAGCTGAGGGACAATGAGTGAGGCAACGGGCAATTACTGGCTCAATTTCCTCATGTATAAAATGGAGTTCATAAAACTTAATTTATAGACGTGTTGAGGGAGAATTACATTTAAAAGATATCCAGCCAGATGCTCATGAAAAAAACATTGAGGCTTCCAGTTCCAACCAAGTTTCATCTACTGGAGCCAAAAAGAACAAGTGTCCATCCCACAACTCCAGACCACAAAACACTTGTCCTCTTATGAGCCAGTAGCTGCCAAGAGTAGAAACAACGAATGAAAAAAAGTTTTTATTTGAATGTAAGATTTGAGAAACATAAATTATCAAAGATTTGCATTAAAAATTAGCATGATATAGAAAACTTCACTGTAACTGAAGAGATCCAAGAAACAAATGACAAACAAAAGGGTTATTAAGGCTTGGTATCAGAGGATCGATGGAAATAAGAATGAGAAAAAAAGAACAGAAATAACTGAGTTCTTCTATGAGACTCCT
Source organism: Oreotragus oreotragus (assembly GCA_006410675.1). Taxonomy (NCBI): domain Eukaryota; kingdom Metazoa; phylum Chordata; class Mammalia; order Artiodactyla; family Bovidae; genus Oreotragus; species Oreotragus oreotragus. The sequence continues at coordinate 3,645 of SJYX01005383.1, forward strand.
AGAGTTATTTTGTGAGAGCTCACTGTTACAATAAGCACTGCCAGTAAAAACAGAGGCTAAGTTATTGCCGTTCTTCTGACAAGTATAGAAACTGAAGGAAATAGTCATTAATTAGAAACACTAGTGCAGGCCACATAGTAAAGAATAATAATGGCAATAATATTATGTACTATAATAATGTCCTGGGTGATTACTATGTGCCAGATATTGTTCTCTTTACTCAAATTATCCAATCTAATGATCACAAAAAACTCTATAAGGTAAGTATTATTGGGAGACCAAATCAGAAAGGTTAAATAGCTTGTCATTCAGCTGGGTAAGCAGTGAAGCCAGAATGTAAATCAAGGCAGTCTGATTCTATCACCCACACAGTTCACCATTCTACCATTCTACCTTCCATCCTGTACCTTCATCACACTTAACTATTCTATGGTAAACTACAAAAGAATTTCAAAGGCGACAGAGCATTACTTTAATTTTCTATAACTCAGCCTTAATTAAAAAAAAATAGTGAATCTTGAGGACCAAGTGGATATGCTTACATGCACATGAAATATTAATACTGAAAAGTGATTCTGCTACTAAAATCAAAGCAATTAAGAATTTCATTTAATAATGAAAACCTGCAAGTGCCATGTATACATACATGTACCAATGAGAATGACTTTTTAAATGAAAATCTGTGCACATGAATATAAATGCATTCTAAACCTTACACAGCCAAATGTATATGCTACACCTAAACATTCACCTTAGAAAAACTATACCTCTTCCAACATCAACATGGCTCAAACACTTTTTCTAATTTCTCATTTAGTTTATAAGAACTCTAAGTACAACTTTTAAATTTTATAGCCAGATATCATGTTTAACAGTATGACTCAGTTTAATTATCTACAACAGTCAGTTGGTAAGACATCAAGTAACTTTTGGCAACTTGCAAAAATCAAACCCCAGCTGAAAGGATAGATTTATCACCTACCTTAGCCTAAAGGAATGTTTCACAGTCTCTGAAGGCAATGCCAAATCAGGAGACAAAAAATTTTTCTCAACAACAGTACTGTGGTAAAAAGCCAATGACAAGAGTGACTACTTTTAAGATAACAGTATGTATTTGGATGTATAAGTCATGTTATATTCTTTCAAATTTAATTTGTGCTTCCTCGGTCCAGTGGTTAAGACTCCACATTTCTACTGCAGGGGGCATGGGTTCAGTCCTTGGGTGGAACTAAGACCTCATGTACCACGTGACTTGGTCAAAAAATAAAGTAAAATTTAATTAATTTCCTCTTGATATTTGATACACTGAAGCTGAACACCTAAAAACAGAAAACTAAATTTGGTTTTCCCTATAGTCATGTATGGATGTGAGAGTTGGACCATAAAGAAGGCCGAGCACCAAAGAATTCATGCTTTCGAACTGTGGTGTTGGAGAAGACTCTTGAGAGTCCCTTGGACTACAAGATCAAACCAGTCAATCTTAAAGGAAATCAACCCTGAATATTCATTGGAAGGACCACTGCTGAAGCTAAAGCTCCAATACTCTGGCCACCTGATACAAAGAGCCAACTCACTGGAAAAGACCCTGATACTGGGAAAGACTGAGGCAGAAAGAAAAGGGGGCGGCAGAGAATGAAATGGTACGGGATGGTTAGATAGCATCACCAACTCAATGGACACGACCTTGAGCAAACTGGGAGACAGAGGAGAATTTATTCTTCCAGATGAGTTTCATGAGAATGACATAAAAAGTTAAAGTAAGGTATTGGGCATTTTGTAACAAAAGTAAATTTGAATATTTAAGTAAAATATTTTAAAATGTCTCTTTCCTTTTAGTTGGGGATTTCCATTTTAGTGGGATCTACTTTTAGATACCTAAGGTCAATACAACCAAGCAGAGACAAAACAAAGGTCACAAATTATATGTTAACGATACATAATATCAAATTTACTATTTAAAATAATTGGATCCCACTTATTAAGCATTTGCTATGTGCTAGGTCCTGTGCTAACACTTTCTCATTAAAACCTGAGGAAGTAGATACTATTTACTAATGACCAAACTGAGGCTGAGAAAAATTAAATATCTAGCCCAAGGTCATACAGCTAGTAAGTGACAGAGCTACTAATACAATCTAAAACCAAGCTCGTTTCTTGCTCCACATTAGTGACTACTCCACAACTCACTATATTCCTAGAATTACACTACCACACAAATAGGCAAAACATGCCAAATTCTTCAAACTTACTGAGATAAGTTTATGATTATTAATTTTATTATTTTTTATTTTTCTGGCTACACCATGCCCAGCAGGCAGGATCTTACCTAGTTCCCCAACCAGGGACCAAACGCATGCCCCCTGCACTGGAAGTGCAGAGTCCTAACCACTGGACCACCAATTCCCAAGAAAGAAGTTTATAGGACTCTGTTGCTATCTCTTCCTCTCTCTTCATCTACGCATTATTACAAGGCAACAGTGACCTCCAAAAAAAGCTCACAAGGACTTCTCAGGAATAAATGCATTATTTTTGTGGCCAATTACCTTCTATAGAATTAAATAACTTTCATATACTATCATAAGGGTGATATTATTTCATTCTATACTTCAGTAACTTTCAAGATAAATAATTTTGAATGGTTGTCTACAATTACAACAGACATACAATATATGCGTGGTCCTGCAATTTCTCACAAATAGTTTATTTCTTTCTAGTAAAATTTAAATTGAAAGACATAGGAAAACTGGTTTAGGCAATCCTTTTTTACATCAAGTCACTTATTTAACTTTATAAACTTTAGAATTTGCAAATTTCTCAATTAGCTAAAAAATATTTATAAAGAAATGTGCTAAAGAGATTTAAAGTAGCAATAGTATGTTTGAACTAAATACACTAAAAAATAAAAAGATATAATTAAGATTCTCATACTTTGAGCAGTTTGCACAGGTTTTCTTGGGAGGAGGTAGTAGGCAGACAGATGAAGAATGTCCAATGATGCACCTTGTGGAGCAAAAGAGCTGAGTAGATCCTGTCTTATGAAATGCAGTTTGACCCTTATAAAGCATTTTTTTACAACCAGAACAAAAAACCTGAAGAGCTACAGCTGGAACTGAAGGAAGCGATACATTTGGGCCAGATGATGCAAGAGAAAGCTGAAAGCCTGGGGTCAACTGTTGGGCTATAAAAACAAAATAAGAAAAAGAAATAAACAGAAAAAAAAGTTTTCATATCAACATGAACATGTATACATTCTCTATTTTTTAGGACAAATTCCCTCAGTCTGGAAACCCAATATCGAGATAAGGAACCACTCCAGAACAGGTGATTTCCAATTTATTTAACCATGACACACAGAAAGAAGCACATTTCACATTACAACCCAGGAGACACACACGTAGATTTGTATGTATGTGAACAGGCATACAAAATTAAATAAGTGAAACAATAGTTTTATGAAATAATATGTTTCCTTACTATATGCATCACTCCGATATACAGTTGACCCATGAACAACTCAGGGGCTGGGGTGCCAACCCCATGCAGTCGAAAATCTGTGTCCTGCTATCTCTGCCTCAAAAACAAAAGAACAGACAAAGGACTCATCCAACGGCAGGCAGATGAAACTGTGGATAGAATCAGGACTCAAACTCTAATTCTTCTGATTTCACATATTGCGATTTCCAACTGAACACAAAAATTCCCCCATACTTAATTTACAGATCTATAAAATGAAAATACTGGTACTATATTTATTGAAAAAAATCACCCAAATAAGTTGACCTGCACCTATTCAAATCCATGTGTTCAAGGATCAACTGTAATTACATTCCACGTTTTAAAATCATGGTCAAGACCAGCCAGCCAGCCTGAAAAGCCCTGCTTTGTCTAAAGGAAGAAAACAGACTTACATGAGGAGGTACTTTCCATCCATTCTACTAGTCAGAATACAACAGAATCGGATCGTAACTAACTTACAGTTCTGCTTCTTACCAAGAGGACTGTCACTGACTGAAAACACAGCACTAATTTTCAGTTCACTTTCCTGAGCTTTTGGCTTTGAAGCATGTATATATTCCTTAAAGAAAAAGAAGAGATAGAGAAACAACATAGCGTTAGTACCTGAGTAAACTAGCAATTCAAACAAAAAAAATAATTATCATATTTATTTCTTCTACCTTATAATCCTAGTCACCTTCACAAATACCTCAGAAGTCAAAATTTATGAGTTATTAGACTGATTTAATCTTTACAAAAAAAGATTCTGTAACTGGCGAATCTTTTATGATACTTACATTTACTTACCATATGTAATCTTGAGAGGGAAGGGACATACATATATACCTGTGGCTGATTCATGTTGCTATATGGCAGAAACCAACAGAATATTGTAAAGCAAGTGTCCTCAAAATTTGTTTAATGTAATCTTGCTATACACAGCTATTTCAATGCTTAGCACTACTTTTTTTTTTTAGGCTGCATTTATAAGGGAGCAATAAATGAAATTAAATCTGAGTGATTTAGAGTTTGGATCAAATTAGTAATTTTATCCAACAGATGTACAAGCTGTCATATCTGTTAATGGCAGAAAAGATATGTGTTTCAATGCAATCTGCTCATTATATACAAAATCATCACAGCCTAAATCAGATTTATGTTTACACTACTTTTTTTTTTTAGGCTGCATTTATAAGGGAGCAATAAATGAAATTAAATCTGAGTGATTTAGAGTTTGGATCAAATTAGTAATTTTATCCAACAGATGTACAAGCTGTCATATCTGTTAATGGCAGAAAAGATATGTGTTTCAATGCAATCTGCTCATTATATACAAAATCATCACAGCCTAAATCAGATTTATGTTTAATATATTCTTCAAAATGCTTTAATATATATAACCATGGAAAAAAATTTAAATACACAAATCTCCTTTAAAAAAGACTGCCCTTTATTCTGAAATATGAACTATTCTACCTTTGGGGGGAGGGAACGGATGTTAAAATAACCTTACATATTTCAAAATAAAAAGCTTTTTTAAAAATAGTCTTACTTTTTTGAAACAATGGTGGTAATTAGAAATTATATTTTTAATCTCCCTGTAGTTAGCAAAACAACTGATATATCAGTTCCCAAAGTTACTCCAGCATTTCTCTGGAATATTAAATGCCAAAGATTAAAAACCATTGCATTAATTTACCACTTTCCATGGCACCAAACAAGCTACTGCCTTTAACGTAAGACCTACTGAACCTGCTCTATGGATGAGAAAAGTGAGCATTAGAGACATTCATCAACTTGCACAAGGTCACAAAAATACCAAGCGCACGAGTGGGAATCAAACCTAGGTCTGTTCCAAAGCCCATGCTCTGGCCCTCATAAATGTGCAAATACAATATAGCATAATTACAATGATGAATTCAAACCCTGGCCCCCAAGTGAAGCTTCCCTGGTATAGGCTCTCCCATCTCCTTTCACTCACAGCACCTGTCCTAATGCATCACTTCATATTTATTTGGGTGATAATCTGTTTAATGTCTAACATCCCTCTTCCTCCCACACTAGACTGAAAGGACCATGTCCACTATAGGCAGGGATCCCATCTGTTTTTCCACTTCNTCTCCCATCTCCTTTCACTCACAGCACCTGTCCTAATGCATCACTTCATATTTATTTGGGTGATAATCTGTTTAATGTCTAACATCCCTCTTCCTCCCACACTAGACTGAAAGGACCATGTCCACTATAGGCAGGGATCCCATCTGTTTTTCCACTTCTGTACATTCAACACCCAGCACAGTCAACATAACACAACGGAGAAGGCTATGGGCTCTGATAGCAGACAGAAACAAGTGTAATCCTGCTTCTTTTTTTGCAGTGGGGTGGCCAGGCACCAACACAACTTGAAACTTCTTATTGTATAGGACAACGGTTACAGAACACAAAGATTCGGGAAAACCCACCGCCTGGGCCCAACAAAAGACTCTATTTGCCTTCTCAGTTCACAGTTCTCTGGGCTGCAAGGGGACAGGCTTTTTCCTACGTGGCTCTAGTAGAAGGTCCGTGGCAGTAATCAATACAAGAAGAGCCCCATCTGAGTCTAGCTGTAGGCGGGTGGGTGGTTAAAGTGGGCCAGCCTCATTTCAGTTTCTTGAGTGTGACCCTGAAGACACGGACATGGATGGCTGAGTTGTTACAGATCTGGAGCAGCGGCTCTCCTGTATCTGTCCCTAGTTCCCGCTCATCCACAAGCTCCAAGGCGGAGGTACTGGCAGCCTTGTGCAAAGACCTGAAGCTGCCAGCCTGCAGCTGTAGGGCAACGTGAATGACACTGATGACAGGCAGGCCCAAGTGGTGGATGACGATCTCAGTGCAGGCATTCTGACTCCCAGCCCTTTGGCCTAGCAGTTTCTGGCAGCAGGCCAGCTGGACCATGAGGCAGTCTTCTTGTGGACATAATGTCACTGGGCCTCCAGGGCAGGCAGTGGGGAAGCCGCTCCCACAGGGTGTTCCCCAATGGGTCAGGCTCAGCCTTGACCACCCCAACAGGCTCTCGATTTTCAGCCACGCTGTGTCTCTCTCTCCAGTCCACAGTGCCTTCCACGTGCTCGTGGCCCACTCCCCTGCCAGGCCACTCAAGCAATCAGCTAGGATACAAGACACTGTCCACAACCCCAGGTCTAAGAAGAGAGAGAAGGAAAGGGTGCACCACAGGAATGACCGGACACTAGCAATCCCAATGTTCAGGAATAAGTTATTTAATCTTTTTCAGTTCCAATTTCCTTATCTAAAAAGACAGTATTACCTAACCCACTGGACTGAATTTATAGGATATATGATTTAAAACAAATCAAGTACATAGCATGATCCCTTACAATTAGCTAAAAGTTAAATATGACTCATGAACAAAATGCTAGCTCTTATTATTATTTTCATAACACCAAATAAATATTTGTTGAATGAATGAATCCAAATTCATTCAATTCAAAGTGTGTGTGTGTGCTCAGTAACTCAGTCGTGTCCAACTCGTTGCAACCCCATAGGCTGTAGCCACCAGGCTCCTCTGTCCACGGAATTTTCCAGGCAAGAATACTGGAGTATGTTGCTACTTTGTCCTCTAGGGGATATTCCCAACTGAGGGATTGAACCCACATCTCTGTGATTTCCTGCACTGGCAGGTGGGGTCTTTTGCCACTGAGGCAAGGCAAAGTAAGGTGAAGTCACTCAGTCGTGTCTGACTTTCTGTGACCCCACAGACTGTAGCCTCCCAGGCCCTTCCATCC
>SJYX01005383.1:10932-52324 GCA_006410675.1 Oreotragus oreotragus
CCTGCATACAGCTTTCTCAAGAAGCAGGTCATGTATTTGGAGTATATATATATATATATATATATATATATATATATATATATATAAACAATCCATATGTAGGTTGTGTCATTTCCAATTACATTTGAAAGTATGCCAATAGAAATTTTAAAAAATCAGCAAATGATTAAAATATTAAAAACACCCAAACAGATGGCACTATTGTGATCTATAACCTCAAGAGTTCTTTTGTGTTTGTTTTGGTTTTTACTTTAGGATTAGATGTTTTGCATTGTCCACAGTGGACACTGTTTGCAAGAATGCTGGTCCAGCTTAGATCCATGGTTCATTTTCTCTCTTGTAGTCTCCTATCTTCTGCAAACTGCAGAGTCAGGACTTTGGAATGAGGTATACTCATTTGGACCAATGTTTATTATCAGTCAAAAGTGACTGTCTCTTCTTAGGAACAGAACATTTCTTTAGTCAACTAGATGTAGAAACAAGGAGGATACAGCTGGCAAAGTAAGAGTGGATAGTCAGTAACAATTCACGTACAATCTCAAGTTGTGGTCTTTAAAAACGAAGGTTCACATGAATGAAGAGTGGGAAGATTAGGAAGGGGACCACATAGACCATCAGAGAAACACCCAAATAAATATGGTGCATTTAGTATTCTCTCACACAGAAGGCTGAGTACTATGGCTCCTTTAGTAACTAAATACATATATGTTTAAACAGGTACTCAAAGACTTAAATTAAACATTATAGCAGATACACTTCTGCAACCCTTTAATTTGAAATACTGAATGTTCTTGAGGAAACTCCACAAATAATATTTAGATTGTCACTCAGTAAGTAAATGACAACTCCACCATTTGTTGGGCCTTGCCAGCTCTGTGGGGCTCTGCTCAGCTCTTCATCACATACTTAATTACTTTTAGGAGAAAATTTGTGTGTGTGTGTGTGTGTGTGTGTGTGCGTGTTCTTTCACTTGGTCCTGTCTGAATCTTTGAACCCCATGGATGGTAGCCCACCAGGCTCTTCTGTCCATGGAATTTTCCAGGCAAGAATACGGGAGTGAGTTGCCATTTCTTGCTCCAGGGGTCCTTCCTGACCCAGGGACTGAACCCACATCTTCATCCCTTTTACTGGCAGGAGATTTTTAACCACTATATATAGTTGTTGCTCAGTCATGTCCAACTCTTTGTGACCCCATGGGCTGCTGCATGCCAGGTTTCCCTGTCCTTCACCATCTTGTTCAAACTCATGGCCATTGAATTGGTGATGCCATCCATTCATCTCATCCTCCATCACCTTCTTCTCCTGCCTTCAATCTTTCCCAGCATCAGGGTCTTTTCTAATGAGTCAGCTCTTCGCATCAGGTATCCAAAATATTGGAGCTTCATCTTCAGTCTCAGTCCTTCCAATGAAGATTCAGGATTGATGTCTTTAGAATTGACTGGTATGNTTCTTCTCCTGCCTTCAATCTTTCCCAGCATCAGGGTCTTTTCTAATGAGTCAGCTCTTCGCATCAGGTATCCAAAATATTGGAGCTTCATCTTCAGTCTCAGTCCTTCCAATGAAGATTCAGGATTGATGTCTTTAGAATTGACTGGTATGATCTCCTCGCAGTCAGTCCAAGGGACTCTAAAGAGTCTTCTCCAACACCATAGTTCAAAAGTATTAATTCTTCAGTGCTCAGCCTTCTTCATGGTCCAACTCTCACATCCGTATATATATACATATATATATATGTATATGTATATATATATATGTAACTTTCTCAGGTAAGAGAAAAAATGTAGTGAAAATGTTAAAGATAGTTGTATATATAGAGAGTGTATGCCTTGATAGAGAATTGATTCTGGAAGAAGAAAGACATTTATACATTCATGTATATATAAACAAATTAGAGAATTTTCTAAGAGCTAAGCATCTGCACCTTGTGATTAGCCATCTTTTGTGTTCTAAGACACCATTCATGTGTTTCCATGTTGAGCAAACAACAGTAATGAGATGATCATTTATTTTTTTCATACTTGTTAATTTTATCTCATCCACCAGATAATTAATTCCTTAAAAGACAGGGGCCAGTTCTTGCTTTATACTTGCACACATTGACAGATATACACTCAGGATGGACTGAAGTTGACTGATTAATACAAAGCACACAGAAAGCAATATGAGCCAGCCTACAGTTAAATTATAAGATCAATGCTACAGATTCATGGGAAGTAAGAAGTATTAATTGAATTTTTGATTTTAGCAATTTGAAAGGTCTTAATGTCCCAATATTTAGTATGGAATTATGGAATAAATTTCATTTATAAGAAACTTGAGTCTTGAAGCCAATTCAAATTGTACACAGTGAAAATGATACTCTTGGACTTATTTTCTTGTCTTTGCCTATCCTGTTGGAATGTTCAGTGCAGCTTCCTCATACGAGCTGGGTGGTTTCCAGAGCTACCTTCCCACTCACAGCAGAGGCATCCTGGAAACATTCATGGCAAATATCCTTTAGGGAATGCTTGGCATCTCTTTACTGTCTACCGCTTCTGCTTCAAATTTTCTTGCTTTTCTCTGGTTTCCTATATATTCATCCTGTTGATTAAAAAGTGAATTGCTGTACAAAGACATTTTACAAAATACTCATTTAATTTTGGTTTGGTGTCTCCCTATGATATGATTTTTAAGAATCCACCTGCAATGCAGGAGATCTCAGTTCAATTTCTGCGTGAGAAAGATCCCCTGGAGAGGGGAAAGGCTACCCACTCCAGTATTTGGGCCTAGAGAAGTCCATGTACTGTATAGTTTATGGGGTCGCAAACAGTCGGACACAACTGAGTGACTTTCAGTTTTATGTTATGACTTTTCGGAAACCTTCTTCCTCCATATATTCACATGCTATTTTCAGTGATCCCCTATATACTCTACAGGTCCTGACACCATATTCCTGTACCTCCAGTATCCCTCTGTGGGATAAGGAGGTGCAGGTGAAGAGGAGAATGGGGAAAGCTGCACTAAAATGTCATCAAATAAGTTACCTTTGAACAATATATTTATAGTTCAATTGCTGCTAATAAATTATGTTGAAATAAAGCTGTTAGGGATTCTCTGGAGTTTTCATTTTTAGGAAAACAGCACTCTAGTTTGAGGTAAGGTTTTTTTTTTTTTTTTTTGTATGAATATCCAGTATATTTTGCTGTTTGTTTTTTCTCCCTTTCCTCAACTGTTTATCACCACATTTGTATTTTTTACTAATAAGATCTCTTGTCCATTGTCTGCCATCCGTTTTGCAGTTTTGTGGTGAGGACACTTCTTCCCGAGGGAAATCAACTATATTAGACTGCAAGATATTTCATTTCTCACATCTTTTGTATAGTCTCCTCAGTTATACTCTCTTTTAAAAATTCCTAAAGTACTCTTAGTCATTCTCAAATTGTCATTTTTAAAGTTATGTGCCAAAGAAAAGGGGTTGGATTTTCCAAGAAGGTAAATGCCGCTCTTGGAGTTTTTAGTTGAGGACAAGAACTATGTCTTATGCTTTCATATCTTTTATCATATTCGGCATAAAACTGGGTAGATTAGAAATCATCAGATTTGATTTGGCATCTGACTGACAGATTTATTGAATGGTTGAATCTCTGTGATAGAGGAAACACCAGTGACAAGTGTTCTTTCAATGTGCTGTGCTTGCTAGATACACAGTCTAAGGATGATCACAGCAGAATTCTAAACAGAGGGAAACAATTCTAAGAAACAGTATTGGAAGTTAGGTAATATAACTTATAACGATATAGTATCTATCATATTTTGCAACTTCATATACGTTAATATGCATTTTTTAATTTTTATAAAAGAAAACAGCAAAAATAGCTTTCACTGCAAAGGCATAGGAAAGTTGTACAGTATTTCTCTCTCTTGTAGAGACACACACACACACACACACTCATTTATATATCAAAGAGATGCCACATGAAACACTAAGCATCTTTGTTGGGGCCTTGACAACTAAATTAATTTAATTTAAGTTAAATCAAATACCTTGCATTGTATATTTAAGTTGCCATTCAAGTAGTACAGATTTTTCTGCCTGTCATTTAGAATGAATTCAGTACCACAAGTTTTCCATTGAATGAACAGAGCTAACTGAGGGCATCCAAGAAGAAACCTTCATAGATAATTGGCTAGCTCGGGGAGCTAGTGTAGCGGAACACAACTCCAGATTGAATCAAATTCTTGAGCTTTCCTGAAAAGAAGACCAAAGAAGGGTAGAGGGGAACAAGGTTATATGCCAATTAAAAAAATGATTTGTAGCTTTATTTTATCAATGTTTATTTTTGCCTGTTATGCAAATGTCATTATGAACATATTGAAGAAAGCTTGGTCTTTCTTTGTTACACATTATGAAGTAGAACAAGGGAAGATTAATTGAAAGAACAATATTCATATAAATTAGTCAGGACTATATTTCTTATTTTTTCTTTAATTTTCAAAAAAAAAGTTAGCTTACCGAAGACTTTGATAAAATTGTCACCATGGCATTTTTCAGGTATAAGGAAATTCTACACTGAAAATTACATCTTGTGAAATTTAAACACATCATTGGAAATCAGAGATTAAAATTAGCTTTTGGTCCAAACAAACACCATTGTATTTAATGTTCAAAATGGAAATAAAATTATATGCATTGAATCAATCAATTATTTTTTTTAATGTATGTATTTTATTGAAATGTAATTGGCTAACACTATTTCCAGAGTAGAGCAAGGTGATTCAGTTACACAAATACACATATATTATTTTTTAAATTATTTTCCATCATACATTATTTCAAGATCTTGACTATAGTTTCCTATGTTATACAGTAAACCTGTGTTGTTTATTGCATATCTATTTTTAATTAGAAATCTAGCTTTCTACTCATACTAAGTCAAAGAAGTAGAATCAAATGTCAATTTTTTAGGCAAAAATGTGTAAGTTTTCTAAAATATATTATACACACACATATATAGTATGCTGCTGCTGCTAAGTTGCTTAAGTCATGTCCGACTCTGTGCAACCCCATAGCCAGCAGCCTGCCAGGCTCCCCCCTCTCTGGGATTCTCCAGGCAAGAACGCTGGAGTGGGTTGCCATTTCCTTCTCCAGTGCATGAAAGTGAAAAGTGAAAGTGAAGTCACTCAGTTGTGTCTGACTCTTAGCAACCTCCTGGACTGCACCCTACCAGGCTTTTCCGTCCATGGGATTTTCCAGTCAAGAGTATTGGAGTGGGTTGTCATTGCCTTCTCCATATACATATATATATATATATCTTTTCTACTACACTTGGCAAAGTTTTGAGAAAGAACGGCAAGAAAAATAAAAAGGAAGATTGGAAAAAATGGTGAACATAGAACTTCTGGATGTTCAAATTGAATTTAGAAAGGGCAGACAAATCAGAGATCATATTGCCAACATTCATTGGATTATAGAAAAAAACAAGAGAATTCCAGGAAAAACATCTGTTCACTGACTTGCTAAAGCCTTTGACTGTGTGGATCATAACAAACTGGAAAATTTTTAGAGATGGGAATATCAGACCACCTTACTTGCCTAATGTGAAACCTGTATGCAGCTCAAGAAGCAACAGTTAGAACTGGGCATGAAACAATGGATTGGTTTCAAATTGGGAATGAAGTATGTCAAGGCTGTAAATTGTCACCCTGTTTATTTAACTTATATGCAGAGTACATCATGCATAATGCCAGGCTGGATGAATCACAAACTGAAATTAAGATTGCTGGGGAAAATATTAATAACCTCAAATATGCAGATGATACCACTTTAAAAGTAGAAAGTGAAAAGGAACTAAAGAACCCCTTGATGAAGCTGAAAGAGGAGAGTGAAAAAGCTGGATTAAAACTCAACATCCAAAAACCTGAGATCATGGCATCAGGTCCCATCACTTCATGGCAAACAGATGGGGAAACAATGGAAACAGTGAAAGACTTTATTTTCTTGGGCTCCAAAATCACTGCAGATGATGACTGCAGCCACAGAATTAAAAAAGAGGCTTGTTCTTTGAAAGAAAAGCTATGAAAAACATAGAGAGCATANAACAATGGAAACAGTGAAAGACTTTATTTTCTTGGGCTCCAAAATCACTGCAGATGATGACTGCAGCCACAGAATTAAAAAAGAGGCTTGTTCTTTGAAAGAAAAGCTATGAAAAACATAGAGAGCATATTAAAAAGAAAAGCAAAGACATTATTTTGCTGACAAAGGTCCATCCGGTCAAAGTTATGGTTTTTCTAGTGATCATGTAGGGATGTGACAGTTGGACCATAAAGAAGGCTGAGCAAAAAAGAATTGATGTTTTTGAACTGTGGAGTTGGAGAAGACTCCTGAGAGTCCCTTGGACTGCAAGGAGATCTAACCAGTCCATTCTGAAGGAGATCAGTCCTGAATATTCATTAGAAGGACTGATGCTGAGGCTGCTGCTGCTGCTAAGTCACTTCAGTCGTGTCTGACTCTGTGTGACCCCATAGAGGGCAGCCCACCAGGCTCCACCGTCCCTGGGATTCTCCAGGCAAGAATACTGGAGTGGGTTGCCATTTCCTTCTCCAATGCATGAAAGAGAAAAGTGAAAATGAAGTCGCTCAGTCTGTCCGACTGTTAGTGACCCCATGGACTGCAGCCCACCAGGCTCCTCCGTCCATAGGATTTTCCAGGCAAGAGTACTGGGGTGGGGTGCCATTGCCTTCCCCAGATGCTGAGGCTAAAGCTCCAATATTTGGCCACCTGATGAGAAAAACTGCCTCATTGGAAAAGACCCTGATGCTGGGAAAGATTGAAGGCAGAAGGAGAAGGGGATGACAGAGGACGAGATGGTTGAATGGCATCACCAATTCAATGGAGATTAGTTTGAGCAAGCTCTGGGAGATGGGGAAGGACATCGAAGCCTGGCATTCTTCAGTCCATGTGATTGCAAAGTGTCAGACATGACTGAGAAACTGAACAACAACAACAAACTAAATGAAATGGGAGCGCTGAATATGAAATAGAAAAAATGAAACAAACTAGATAAAGGTAAAAGATCATCATATAGTGCAGTTGTTTTTAAACATGACTGTTCGTTAGAAACATATCTGGAGCTCTGAAGCAAAAAGCAATACCTGAACATCTGAATTTTTTTTTTTAATCAAGATAATTCTGATATGCAACTGGATTTTAAAAAGTGATTATGTGTTTTTCTATTAGATCATAGTTTTGGTGAAATTCAGTTCTATTATTTTTCTCTTGACCAATCATGGCACAATGGTATTAAGTGAATAATAGTTACATAATCAAAATAGTAAATGGCATTTCTTAGTTTTCACAATCAATAGCCAGGCTAAAAATAAGTTATAATTATAACTGTAAGTCATAATAGGAACATTATTAACTTTAAGAATATAAAATAATTATATAGAATTTGAGGGGATCAGGCAGGGTGATGTGGTAAGTGGAAGTGCATACATGCACATATTTTCATCTTCCCATTCAGTGCTTGCCTTTTAGTTGGTGTGTTTAAGCCATTTACACTTAAGGAAATGATTGTTATGTATGATCTTATAGCCATTTTCTTAATTGTTTTGGATTTTCTGTAGTTTTTTCCCCTTCTGTTTCCTGCCTAGAGAAGTTCTTTTAGCATTCACTGTAAAACTGGTTTGGTAGTGCTGAATTCTCTTAACTTTTGCTTGTCTGGAAAGACTTTTATTTCTTCATCAAATCTGAAGGAGAGTCTTGCTGGGTAGAGTATTCTTGGTTGCCAATTCTTCCCTTTCATCACTTTAAATATATTATGCCATTCCCTTCTGGTCTGTAAAGTTGAGAAATTAGCTGATAGCCTGATGGAAATTCCTTTGTATGTTTTGCCTTGTTGCTTTTAATACTTTATTTCTGTCTTTAATTTTGTCAGTTTGATTATTATGTATCTCAGTGTGTTCCTCCTTGGGTTTATCCTGTCCAGTACTCTATGTACTTCCTTGATGTGGTGAGTATTTCCTTTCCCATGTTAGGCAAGTTTTTAGCTATTAACTCTTAAAATATTTTCTCAGGTTTTTTCTCTCTCTGTTCTCCTTCTGGGACCCTTATAATGTGAATTTTGGTGTGTTTAAACCTATATGCAGGTCAGGAAGCAATAGTTAGAACTGGACATGGAACAACAGACTGGTTCCAAATAGGAAAAGGAGTACATCAAGGCTGTATATTGTCACCCTGCTTATTTAACTTATATGCAGTACATCATGAGTAATTCTGGGCTGGAAGAAGCACTAGCTGGAATCAAGATTGCCAGGAGAAACATCAATAACCTCAGATATGCAGATGATACCACCCTTATGGCAGAAAGTGAAGAGGAACTAAAAAGCTTCTTGATGAAAGTGAAAGTGGAGAGTGAAAAAGTTGGCTTAAAGCTCAACATTCAGAAAACGAAGAGCATGGCATCTGGTCCCATCACTTTATGGCAAATAGATGGGGAGACAGTGGAAACAGTGGCAGACTTTATTTGTTTGGGCTCCAAAATCACTGAAGATGGTGATTGTAGCCATGAAAATAAAAGACACTTACTCCTTGGAAGGAAAGTTATGACCAACCTAGACAGCATATTCAGAAGCAGAGACATTACTTTGCCAACAAAGGTGCGTCTAGTCAAGGCTATGGTTTTTCCAGTGGTCATGTATGGATGTGAGAGTTGGACCATGAAGAAAGTTGAGCACCAAAGAATTGATGTCTTGGAGAAGACTTTTGAGAGTCTCTTGGACTGCAAGGAGATCCAACCAGTCCATTCTAAAGGAGATCATTCTGGATGTTCATTGGAAGGACTGATGCTAAAGCTGAAACTCCAATACTTTGGCCACCTCATGCGAAGTGTTGACTCATTGGAAAAGACTCTGACGCTGGGAGGGATTGAGGGCAGGAGGAGAAGATGACGACAGAGGATGAGATGGCTGGATGGCATCACCAACTCGATGGACATGGGTTTGGGTGAACNATTGGGGGCAGGAGGAGAAGGGGACGACCGAGGATGAGATGGCTGGATGGCATCACCGACTTGATGGATAAGAGTCTGAGTGAACTCCAGGAGTTGGTGATGAACAGGGAGGCTTGGCGTGCTGTGATTCATGGGGTCGCAAAGAGTCGGATGCAACTGAGCGACTGAACTGAACTCAACCACATAATTTTACAATTGGTTGACTAAATATTTGCTTGCCACTATACTGAATCCTTGTAGGATTAGGCTTAGATTCAGTTCATTTTTCTTACAGTCAGCAGGTAACACATTGTCTGGTTCTCAATAAATACTCAAGTCACTATTGCCCATGAGTGGAGAAAAACA
The DNA here is from genome assembly GCA_006410675.1 of Oreotragus oreotragus. Lineage (NCBI taxonomy): Eukaryota > Metazoa > Chordata > Mammalia > Artiodactyla > Bovidae > Oreotragus > Oreotragus oreotragus. The sequence continues at coordinate 20,271 of SJYX01005383.1, forward strand.
CACAAACATGCTGACTAATCTGATTCTCAATTTATGGACATGGCCTCAAATGAATCTTTAATCAAGTAGGACTACTAATATTCTTTCCTAGTTTACTCTTTTATTAGCTTTCTCCTCAACTCTGTAACACACGACCCCCTTCACCCCTGCACCAATCTCCACCCTCCCCTAAGGGTCTTGCTTCTTATTTAACTGAGAAAACTGAAGTAATAAGAACAGGATTTCCACAGATTTTCCCTTGTACCCACCCACTAGCATCTTTACCCATGTAGTCTGTCTGGTCATCATTCATCCATAGATGAGGTACCCATGCTTCTTCAAGCAGAGCAAGTACTTCTCAATCTTACAGTTCCCTCTTAACTGCATTATTCTTCATGCTATCTGCCTAACAATCTTACTCTTTAAAAATTTGCTTACATCTTCCTTAATGAAGCCCACTCTGCTTACCCTATTTAAAACTGAAATTCTCTCCACACTGAACCCTTTCTCTGCTCCATTTTCATTCCATATTACTTATCAACCTAACATAGAAGTACTTTATACACATATATACTACATATAAGTACATATAATAGACATATATTGTGTATTATTTATTTTGTATCACCCTCTACTGGAATATAAACTCCCCAAAGGCAGGCTATCTGTTTTCTTAAATGAATGAATGTCCATCTATAAGATTTTAGAATGTTTTTATAGAACATAAGTATAAAAAACATAAAAGTTTCTAAAAGCAATTACAGATGTAACAGACATGGCCAGAAAAATGTTACGCAATTTTACTAATATTACAGTACCCAATAGATTACCCTATCACTTCCATTGGATCGCCATATTTTCAAAAATCTGTGATGCTTAATTTTTCACTCAGATTTTAGGAAAGCATTTTGATTCAACAGGCTACTTTAATAGATCATTTAAATGAGACTTCTAAAGACACACTAAGCAAAATGTAAAATCTTAGCCTAGCCCTGTAGACTTGCTATTATTTAACCTGTCTTTTATCTTTCAAACCTATTATTTCCCTAGCTTCTTAAAATTCCCTAAATTCCCTGAATAAAGTTCTCACCACAATGAACCTACAACCACCCTCAAATGAGCTATATAATTCCTTCTACTTGCTCCTTGAATTCAATACATCTGCAATTTAATCTCATGTCATAGCCTGTTATGAAAGATCCAGCCTAAAAATCCTACCCTGAAAAGATCACTCGCTTTTCTGGACTGTGTAGCAAAACTAACGTGGAATGGTATTGGTCAGACTTTGGTACCAAAAAGAGCTTTATCACTTAATAGTTAAGTAACAACCTCAAGCAAATTATTTAATTCTGAATTTCAGTTATCCAGTTTGTGGGAGACACAGTTAGTGGCTTAAACGATATCCAATGAATTCTTTCTCTCTTACAAAACCACAATTTTTCTTGGGGTGGTAACGTGCCCTTTAAAAAGAGCTCTATTTTCTAGAATCCTTTGTAACAAGGGTAATCATACAACGGTTTTAACCAACAAGTTGAAAGTGGAAGTTGCTTTTCCTTCTGATAATTATCTTTGGCTCACTCACTCAGACCTTTTCCTATTCCAGTCTTCCTGTCTTTAGTTCAGTTCAGTCACTCAGTCATGTCCGACTCTTTGTGACCCCATGGACTGCAGCACACCAGGCTTTCCTGTCCACAATTCAAAGTGGACATTCTTAAACAGTATACTTAAATAACAATATTCATTTATTGGCACTTGTAAAAAAGGAGAAGTTAAAAGTACATATATAGACTGCCTTCAACTTAACCAAAAAGAACACTTAAGATTCAATAAAAGATTGTCCATCATCAACTCAATCTCTTAATATTTTTCTAATACGCCTGCTACATTTCCCTAGTCAATTTGTCTTACTTCACAAAGTAACTGTTCCACACCTCCATCACTCGTAAGTCCAAACCCCATATATTTCTAACTTAGTAATGTTTCTATTTCACCAAGAAAATAGAAGCAGTTAAGTAAGAATTCCCTCAGCATCCTGACTGCCTCCTCCACCATGCCTACACACAGATTGGCAAACTGTCCTTGAACCTTACAGGAAAAGGCAACCTTTTCAGCCATGGCCGAAACAATGCCTGTTTTCAGGGTCCCTTTCCCTCCCCCTTTTTACAGCACTTCATACTTTGTGTATCCTAAGCCTCTCTCCACTTTGTCAATGAAAGCAGCATGAACCGTAAAGAAGCAAAAAGGTAGTCTATATGGGTTCTTAGAACCGCAATTCAGGGATCACAGATTCTGGAGGAACCCAGAATAGTGTCCCAGTGGAGGAGAATGCATAGAAGACTTTATGGAGAAAAGAAGGAAGTTCAAGCAGGCTTACACAAGCTGTTGACTAAGAATTTGGATTGGAGGATAAATCTGTTCTGTACATTCGATTGGGTTATCGAGCACACCTCATCTGTTACTAGAGAAAGGTATGGTTTCCTTAGTCCAGAAATAGTCCAGTTCTTAGCACTGTTCTTTCCTTTTGGGAACTCAGCAACTATTCAGCAGTTTTAGGTTACAGAGTTCAGCAAGAGTTCACCATGGGTACCAAATATGATGACCCTCAAGGAGTCTCAGTCATTCCTGCCTTTGTTCCTTTTACAACTTCCATGTTGGTTTCTTCCCTTTAGCTTATAAGGAACCTATTCCATAGGGAACTACTGCCCTCTCTTCTCTCTCCCTTTACAGCCAAACTATTCCATTCTTTCTCTACTTCTTCACTTTGATTCCCTCCTGAACACAATGCAATCAAGCTGTTGCTTCAACTGAAAGATAACCAATTATCTCAAATTGCATAATTCAATAAACAATTTTAGGTTGTATCTTTCTTGGTCTCTCAAAAACATCTGACATCACCAACAATTCTATTGGTTGCCTTCTAATTACGCAATTTCAATTCATCATTACTATTTCTTAGTACCCTTCCTTAATCTTATACTCACCCCAAGTAAATGGTGGGCTCCCCAGGTGGCTCAGTGGTAAAGAATCTGCCTGCCAGTGCAGGAGACACAGGTTCAATCCTGAGGTCGGGAAGAGCCCCTGGAAAAGGAAATGGCAACCCACTCCAGTATTCTTGCTTGGGAAATCTCATGGACACAGAAGTTTGGGGGGCTACAGTCCATGGGACCATGAAAGAGCTGGACACAACTTAGCAACTAAGCAACAACAAAGCCAATGGTTCCAAATTCAGTGGCATCAGGAAGCCTTAAGTCTTGTTAAGACATAGATTTTTGGGTTTCAGCCACAAAATTTCTTATTCAGCAGGTCTGGAGCATGAACCAAGAACATATATTTCTAATAGGTTCCCAGGTAATAACAAGGCTGCTGCTTGGGAGATTACTTGAAGCCATTTTGAAGCATTAAATTAATCCAGTTCCTAGCGCTCTATCCTGAGCTCTACTCTTTTCTCTATTTTTGTTCCCTGAACAATGTCATCCACTTTCATGACTTCAACTATCACCTACATAGGGTGACCAAATATAGCAAATAAAAATATAAAACAACCAGTTAATTTTAAGTTTCAAATAAACAACAAATACTTTTTTAGTGTAAGTCCCAAATACTGCATGCAACATGCATGCTAAGTCACTTCAGTCATGTCCGAGTCTTTGCAGCGCTATGGACTATGGCCCACCAGGCTCCTTTGTCCATGGGGTTCTCCAGGCAAGAATACTGGAATGGGCTGCCATGCCCTTCTCCAGGGGATCTTCCCAACCCAGGGACCAAACCTACATCTCTCACATCTACCTATATTGGCAAGCAGGTTCTTTACCACTAGCTCCACCAATACTTACATGAAAAATATATTCATTGTTCATTTAACAGGCAAATGTAACTGAACATTCTGTTTTTAACTGGCAACACAATACCTACATACAGATAACTCTCTAATCTCTAAATATGTGCAAGTGCCTCGAGGGCAAAATTATCACTTGAATGCCCCCATGAGCCCCTTGAACACAACAGATCTCCAATTACACTTATTACTTCCTCTTAAATCCTGCTCCTAGCCCCTCAGTAAATAGTATCATCACAAACTGAACTTACCGAAGCCAGAAACCTCTGAGTTTTCCTGGATCCACCTTGACTCTCATACCTCATATACTATCTCTAAGTCGGATCAATTCTATCTAAATATCTAAAATTTATTCTCTTCTCCCACTTTACTGTTGAAATATCCAACCACTGAATGTATCACATTCTCTCACCCCTCAATGATATGGCACATGCTCTCTCCTCTGTCTGAAGGTTTAATCAACTGCTATAACTCAAGCACTACCCACCCTGTGAAACCCTCCTCTTCTCCCTAGACAGACATAAGGTATCCTTTCCCTATGCTCTCCATGCATCTTACACAATTTTTTAAATTATGGTAATTATATCATATTCTGATTCTGTATCTGTTCAGATTATCTGCACAGATTCTATATCTGTACCGAGGGAGCACAAAGAACAGAAAGAATACATGTTTGAAGTCAGTCCAAGCTAAGTTCCTACTCTAACTCTGATGCTTCCTTTGAGTTTGATAAGTTACCTAACCTGTCCTTCCTTCAGTTCCCTCCTTTTTAAAACAGGGTAAGGATACTTTCCTCCTATGTCTGTAGAGTTTAAATGATAATGGGCAAGACACAGTCAGCATACCTTTTGGCAGGGCACAGTCACCCACAAATAACTACCTCTCCCATTTCCATACCATTACTCCCCCTCATGCCATCAACTCACTTGAGAGCAGAGGCCCTATCTTTTCATCTCTGTCAGTCAGTCCGTTCCGTCGCTCAGTCGTGTCCGACTCTTTGCGACCCCCATGAATCGCAGCACGCCAGGCCTCCCTGTCCATCACCAACTGCCGGAGTTTGCTCAAACTCATGTCCATCGAGTCAGTGATACCATCCAGCCATCTCATCCTCGGTCGTCCCCTTCTCCTCCTGTCCCCAATCCCTCCCAGCATCAGAGTCTTTTCCAATGAGTCAACTCTTCGCATGAGGTGGCCAAAGTACTGGAGCTTCAGCTTTAGCATCATTCCTTCCAAAGAAATCCCAGGGTTGATCTCCTTTAGAATGGACTGGTTGGATCTCCTTGCAGTCCAAGGGACTCTCAAGAGTCTTCTCCAACACCACAGTTCAAAAGCATCAATTCTTCGGTGTTCAGCCTTCTTCACAGTCCAACTCTCATATCCATACATGACTATTGGAAAAACCATAGCCTTGACTAGACGGACCTTAGTCGGCAAAGTAATGTCTCTGCTTTTGAATATGCTATCTAGGTTGCTCATAACTTTTCTTGTAGCGCCTCTGAAAACAAAATAACTAACACAGCTTAGCATCCTGGTTAAGGGTTTGGGCTCTTGAACCAGACCAATTGCGTTCAAATGCTAGCTCATTGATTTACTAGGTTGTGTTACGTTTTATCTGTGTCTCTGTTTCCTTGTGTGTGAAACGGGAATAATAACATACTTAACTCACCGGATTTGTGAGTGTCATGTATAAAATGCTTACAACAGTGTTCAACAAGTGCTACAGGTCATATATGCAGGAATAAAAGCTCACTGAATAACTAAGTGACAATTCATATAGCTTTAGTATCCAGAGCAGACCCCTAGTACATGAGAAAACAGTCAACTTTTTCAACTTCTTCTCTGCTATTTTCCAATATTCAAATATTTCCAATATGCAAACATGAAAAGGAGCACACACTATTTGTTCAATTGGCTTTTCCATCATAGCCAACACTCAATCATGAAAAATTATAGCCCATTCACCTTCAAGCATTAATATAAACCAAAGAGAAGTGAAGAAGCCCCCATCCACTTAAATTTACATTGCAAGCTGTCAGTGGGATTTTCTTTACCACAATTTTTATATTCAGAAAGAATACTCAATTAATTCATAGTTCAATATTTGTTAAATTTTTAGACTACAGGCAAAGTACAATGAAGAAATATTGGATTTGGAATCTTTAAAAAAAAAAACAAAAACTGGTTTTGTATGCCAGCTTTGCCATGAGACCTTGACGAAGTCACTTACTCCATGCTCAGTTTCCTCACCTGTGAAACACAGGCTCTTTTATTTTAATTATTGAGCATATGCAGTCATTGTGCAAGCAACTGAGGTCAAATAAGACTAGACTCTGAAAAAAAAATTCACTGACCTGTAGATGCCATAATAAAAGTGAAAGCACTACACACAATTTAAAGAAAAAAGAGAGAGAGAGTGGCTAATTCTAAGTGACAAGACAGTTAAACCGTATCTTAAAAGAGGAGAAACTTTCTGCCAAGCTACCTAGTTTAGGATACAAAGGCAGAAGAAATGGCATGTGCAAAGGCAAGGAAACAAAAATTAACAAAATATACCTTTTTGTGAAATGCAAATAGTTTGCAGGATCATAGATTAGAAAAGGTGGGAAGGATGAGTGACGATAGTGAAGAGGGAAACAAAGGTCTAAATATGGATAGCTTGGATATAACACGAAAAAGTTTATGTTTTATCCCACATGAGGAGACAAGGTCTTTAAAGAGAACAATGTCATCAAATTTGTAAAGAGTACCTTAGAGCTCTTTCCCTGTCGCTGTGGAGTCACATGGGAGGCAGAGGTTTAGGTGCATTCCACCCACTGCCACGGCACCATGGCTATAACCCTCTGCACCTTGGTGGAGGAAGGCATTTCTGCTGGAGGTGTAATGGACATTAATGCTGCTTTACAAGAGGTGCTAAAGACTACCCTTACCCAGGATGGCCTAGCATGGGGGATTTCAAAGCTACCAAAGCCCATCTTTTTGTGTCTGCATCTAATGCTGATGAGCTTATCTCAAGTTGGTGAAGGCCCTTGTGATGAATGACAAATCAACGTAATTAAGGACAATGATAACAAAAAAAACAGAAGAAAGGGCAGGCCTCTGTAAAACTGACAAGAGAGGGGGGAAAAAAGCCCTGTAAAACAGATAGTTGCAGTTGTGTGGTGGTTATGGACTATACCAGAGAGTCTCAAGCAAAGGATGTCATTGAGGGGTACTTCTATTATTAATAGAAGAAATGATTTAATTAAAAACTTGGCTCTTGTTACTCAAAAAAAAAAAAAAAAAAAAGAGAGAGAGAGAGACTACCATGGTATCACTATATAGGATTTTTATGAATGTGACTGAAGAGATAATGTTTAATAGGAAACTCAATGTTATAAAAGTCCAGATGAGAAATAATGAAACAGAAAGGAAAAGGAAGAGTGAAAAACTCTTAAAAGGTAGAATCCACAAAACTTGGCAAACAAATGGTTACTTCTGGCAAAGGAAGAATTACTATCTGGAGGGAAAATAATTGTCACAGATACCACCATCCCCCACCCCACATCCTGCAGACACTCCCTCAGAACCCTTCACAGCACACCCCTTTAGGAAGGCATGGAGGTGATGAACAGACAAATTATTTGACATCCCTGTCCTGGAATGATACTGCCTTTGAGATAATACGAGAAATAAAATATTATCATTATTATTTATAGTTTCAGTATTATTGGTTTGCTTCTGCAATAAAGCCAGTAACTGGAGTATACGGCAAACGAATTGTCCAAGACGAAAAAAAAAAAATCACTTTTTACCAAAACAACTAGCTGGTCTCTCCACACTGATCTCCACAGATTTCTAATCTGGGTCCCTAAAGGGTAGTCATATGATATTTCCAAACATGTTTATCTTATTCTACTAAGTAATACCCTACAATGGCTTCACAAAGTTCTCATGATAAGACCAACATAAAACCAAAATTTGTAACAAAGTCCTGAATAATCTGGCCTCAAATTACTTACAGTTCCTCATCCTAGAAGCAACGTAGCACAGGCTCTCAAGTCTGACACCTGGATCTGAATTCAGTCTTTGCCATTTAGGAGCTATGATCTGTGGGAAACTGCTGTATACTTTGGTTTCCTCACCTCAAAAATGGGGATAATGATAAGGTTCTAAGAGTGGTGCTCATCACAGTCTAAGCACATGTAAGTTTTAACATGTTAGTATTTATAGTGTCATGTTATTGTGATATACTCTACATATTGATATATCAATACCACTATTAGTATTGTCATTATGATCACCATTATCATCGTCATCACCATTTTCAGTTTTTATGTTCCAGGCCCACTGGTCTTGCAGTGCTTCAAAAGAACCATGCATCTTTCCAGATCAGCGCTTTCCTATATGCAGATCACTCTGTCTAGAACACTATCCTCCATGCCTTTGCCTAGTCAATTCATTCTGCAAAATTCAGCTTATAAATCCTCCTCCAGCCCGCACCCGCCGATTGAAACTAGGCCAGATCTCCCATTTTAGGCCTTTTTTTCCACAGCATTTGTCATAGTTTGTAATTATATGTATTTATACAATGTGATCAATTACTTGTGTAATGTCCATTTCCTCTGCTGCTACTGCTGCTAAGTCGCTTCTGTCGTGTCCGACTCTGTGCGACCCCACAGACGGCAGCCCACCAGGCTCCACCATCCCCGGGATTCTCCAGGCAAGAACACTGGAGTGGGTTGCCATTCCCTTCTCCAATGCAAGAAAGTAAAAAGTGAAAGTGAAGTCACTGAGTCGTGTCCAACTCTCAGCGACCCCATGGACTGCAGCCCACCAGGCTCCTCCATCCATGGGACTCTCCAGGCAAGAGTACTGGAGTGGATGTCATTGCCATTTCCTCTACTAACCTGCAAGTGCTATGAGGGAAGAGATTAAACTGACCTTGCTCACTGCTGGATTTGCAAAGCTTGGCATAGAGCAGACCACAAATACTTACAGAACAAAAGAAAACTACTATCAGACACATGAGAATTCTTTGTAAAGGTACCAAATAATGGGAAAAGGGTAGCACACATTAGTTTCCTCTCACAAAAAGAACGAGTTATCAAGATCTTTTTTCATTCAAGAAACGTAAGAGGTAATTTACCCATCTAATGGGGGAAAAAATCAATTTGGGTTACAAGTCAGAAACTTAAAATTTTGAATTCACCAGATACAAGAAAAGAAATTTTAAAAAAAATTTTTTTTTAATTAAAGCTGAAATGCTTACTTGAGCATTGTCAGGTTCTTCTTTAATTTTGTCCAGAACGGCTTGCTGTGGTGCCAGTGCTTTGCCACATTCACCATCCAAAGGTTCTTTCATCCTAATTTTTTTATGTAAAGGGATTCCTCAGTCTAAATAGATTTCTTCTTGGTGGTAGATAGCTGGATTCCTAAAACATAACATAAAGGATTGGTACTCAAGCTTATTCTTGTTTTTTTTTTTTCCTCCTTCATGTGTATTTGTATCAAAAGCTCTGTGTTGAGTGCAAGGTTTAGGGCTAAGCATTTGAAAAAACAGCTCTTCTGAGGCCAAGACTATACTCCTTCCTGCCTTCTACTCCTTCAGTAGCTGCCTTCACATTAAAAAAAAAAAAGTCTTAGAACAATAGTTCCCACTTCCCTGATATCTTTAAAGACAAACACTCTTGATTTTTTGTATGTTGAAAGTTATTGTGGGATTGAGCCTTGAAGACCAAGACGGGAGAGGAAGTTACCACGCTCTTGGAAGAAAGGACCTAGAAATACAGTTTCTGAGACCATGAGAATTAGTACTTGAAGCACACCTCCAGCTTATATGTCTCAAAGTGGGGTACACCAAGCTCCCCGGCCCCACCTCTAACTCAGCCTTCACTCGAGGTCTCCACAGGGGCCCCATCTCTGGCCTTACGACAAGTTCTAAGCTCAAGATGCCACCAAATGAACTGGTATGCCCTTAAAGTGGTCCACCTGCACCTTTCAGGGTCTCATGGGGTCCATGCCCAGGAAGGAGCCCCTCTGAGCTCCACTGCCCTATCGTCTTCTTGTAAACAAGATTAGTCATTCAGACTTCCCTTCCCCTAGGAGACAACATATTAAATTGGACGTAGTACACCTGAAGCAAACGAAAACCCTGCCAAGTTGTCTTGATCCAGTCAAGCCAGGCATGGAAATGGTCAACGCCAGGCTTAAAAGCCAGTGCCAGAGGTAAGAACTTAATATGCCCACTTGCCACAGTTGTAACAATCTATAAGCGCTCATGTCTTATTCGCTCCCCAAATCTTGTCCCCCACCAGTAAGTCCCACGCCTGTCAGTGGGTACAAACACGGCAACGCTGCATCTGATAGAGGGAACGCGACCCGCATATGCCTGGCAGCCCATCTCTNCACAGTTGTAACAATCTATAAGCGCTCATGTCTTATTCGCTCCCCAAATCTTGTCCCCCACCAGTAAGTCCCACGCCTGTCAGTGGGTACAAACACGGCAACGCTGCATCTGATAGAGGGAACGCGACCCGCATATGCCTGGCAGCCCATCTCTGCGGCGAAACCCCAACGTTTCAGCTACCCAGCCAGACTGCGCTTCTTCCGCCCTGCGCCCGCCTCATCACGTGGCGCGGCCGCCGCCCCGCCCCATACGGCCCCTCCCGCTCCAATCGACCGCGCTGACCGTCTGCTGCCCTCGTCGCTCCTGGGGAGCCGTCGTCGCTCCGGGAAGCGGGGATAGAACCTGGGGGCCCCACGCCAGGACAATGAATACTTTCTCTTACTGGAATTTTTCTCAACGATCCATCGCAACGCAACAACCATACAACTGCGCGTGCGCAGCCCCGGTTGCCGCCCCGCCCCCTTCGCCCTTTCCCATCATGCTTCAGATCTAAGCTGAGCTGATTTCCCAGCATTCTCTCTCTTCATATATGGCTGACTTCTTAAAGAGACAGAGATTCAATAGTGAGAAGCTAGAGGAAGGGATTTGGGGGGAGAACCTAAGGGGCCTAAAATGATACTGTAAGTGCTCTGCACCATTCTTGTTTCCGGAAAGGTGACCTACTAAGAGAAGTTGAATAAGTAATAGCTAATATTTATTAAGCCAAGTGTTTGGTAAACACTTGGTATGAATCTTTCCACTTATTCCCGACCACAACTGCAATGGTACAAATGTTTCTCTTGGAGCTGTAAATGAAGAGATTAATGAACTTGTTCAAAGTCAAGATTTGGTACATTTGCATTCAACATTGTTTTGGAGATACAGCTATGATTTGTGAGGCTGTCATTTATTCATTTTGACTGCTATATAATATTCCATTTTATGAATGTGATACAATTTATCTACTAGCAATGGACGTTTGAGTTATTTCCAATTTTTGGCTATTAGAGATAATACTGCTGTGAACATTCTTGCCTCTTGTGACACACATGCTAGGTTTATACCTAGCAGTGAAATTGCTTGTTTTGTTTATATGAAAGTTAAGCAAATAGTTTCAAATTTATTTTTTAAGATTTAATTTATTTATTTGGTTGCCCTAGGTCTTGGTGGGCTACAGTATGTGGGGTCACAAAGAGTTGGACACACATATTAATTGTACCACATGGGATCTTCCTTAAGATGTGCAAGATCTTCTAAATGGGGCGTGAAGCATCTTAAGCTGTGACATTCAAGATCTACTTTCCATTGAACCTGGACACCCTGCATTGGGAGGTCCTCAAACGACTTTAGAAAATGGTTGTTTCGATTTGTACTCCCACCAGCCATTTATAAGAACTCCAGTTGCCCCACATCCCTGCAGATAATTACTGTTACTGTTGTTCTTCAGCCACCGAGTCATCTCTGACTCTTTGCAACCCCATGGACTGCAGCATGCCAGACCTCCCTGTCCCCACTGTACACCTTTTAAATTTTAAACATTCTGGCGGGGGTATAGTCGTATCTTACTGTGATTTTAATTTGGATTTCCCAGGTTTCTAATGAGACTGAACCCATTTTCCTGTGTTTTGATATCTGGATAGCTTCTTTTATGAATTGCCTGTTCAAGTGTCTTACTCATTTTTGTATTGGATTGTCTGCTATTTTCTTATGGATATGAGTCCCTTGTTGAATACATGTGTTGCAACTATCTTCTCCCACTCTGTTGCCAGCCTTTCCACTTTATTATTGGTGTCCTTTGATAAACATGGACTTCCCTTGTGCCTCAGCTGGTAAAGAATCCAACTGCAATGTGGGAGACTTGGGTTCGATCCCTGGGTTGGGAAGATCTCCTGGAGAAGGGAAAGGCTACCCACTCCAGTATTCTGGCTTGGAGAATTCCATGGACTGTATAGGCCATGGGGTCACCAAGAGTCAGACACAACTGAGCGACTTTCACTTCACTTTGATATATATAAAAGACATTTAAGTGTTTCTTGTGTTCTGTCAAAAAAAAATTTTTTCCTACCAAAGGTTCTGATTAATTTCTAGAATTATCATTAATTTGCCTTCCTCATTAGATCTACAGTCCATCTTCAGATGAGTTTTGTATATGGGTGTAAGATAAGTCAGGTTTCATTTTTTCGATGTGAATATTAAACTGATTAAGTGCTATTTTTTAAAGGTCTGTCCTTTCCCCTACTGTTCTTTATCATTATCTTTACATATATAAGTTGTCTATAAATATGTGTTAGCTTATTTGAAGACTATGTAATCTATTCTTTTTGTCTTTTTTGTAGAAATATGACTCTGTCTTAATTTCTATGATAACTATATAACAAATCTTGATGTAGGTGCTCCTTTATGTCCAACTCTTTGCAGCCCCATGGACTATAGCTGATGAGGCTCCTCTGTCCATGGAATTTTCTAGGCAAGAATACTGGACTAGGTGGCTATTTCCTACTCCAGGGCATCATCCCAACCCAGGGACTGAACCCGACTCTCTTGCATCTCCTGCATTGGCAGGCAGATTCTTTACCACCTAAGCCACCTGGGAAGATCCACTGAATATTGATATCTAGCAGAAAAGGTCCTTCATCCCATTGTGTTCCCAATCATGTTTTGTCTCTTCTTGGTCCTTTGCATCCCATTATATTCTTCAAGACTGTCTTGACTCTTCTCAATCCTTTGCATATCTATATGCATTTTAAAATCAGTGAGGATTTTGTTTAGAATTACACTAAAGCTGTAGGCCTATTTTGGAGAATTGGCATTTGTTATTCAGTGTGTTGGATTGTGTCCCCCAAAAAGATATGTTGAAGTCCTAACCCTCAGATATGACCTTATTTGGAAATAGGGTTATTGCAGATATAATTATTTAAGAAGGGGTCATATTGGAGTAGAGTTGTCCCTTAAGCCAATGTAACTATTGTCCTTGTACGAAAAGGAGATGTAGAGACAGACACATGGGGGAAGACCGCCAGGTGACAACTGAGGCAGAGATTAAAGTGCTGTAGCTTCAAGCTGAGGAAAATCAAGGATTGGTGGTAAACACCGGAAGCTGTTAGAAGCAAGGAAAAATTCTCCCATACAGATTTCAGAGAGAGAATGGCTCCATTGATACCTTGATTTTGGATATTAAGCTTCCAGAACTGTGAGACAATAAATTTCTATTGTAGCACTTTATAACAGGAGGACCAGGAGAGTAAGATAGCACTATATAGGGTTGACTCTTCCAGTCCATGAAAATGGTGTATCTCTCCATTTATTTAAATGTGTATACCTTCAATTAATAATGTTTTATACTTTTTAAGTGTAGCGAACTCGTATCTTTTTAAGAGTTTTTTCAGGACTTCCCTGATGGTCCAGTGGTTAAGACTTCACCTTCCAATGCAAAGGGTGCAGGTTCAATCCCTGGTTGGGGAGCTAGGATCCCACATGCCTCATGGCCAAAAAAACAAAGCATAAAACAAAAGCAATATTGTAACAAATTCAATAAAGACTTTAAAAATGGTCCACATTAAAAAGTACTATATTTCTTAAAAAAAAAAAAAAAGAAGATTTTTTTCTAGGTCTTTGACATTTTATTTTAAATGGTAAAATTTCATTTTCTAATAGTTTATTTCTAATAGTATATTTATAAAGAGAGGGAGAGAGATCTCTACAATTGACTTTTGTATGTTGGTCTTGAACCCAGCACCATTGCTAAATTTATTTATTTATTCTAATAATTTATCTATATATTTAAACTTTTTAAACTCCAACTATGTAGAGAATAGTGAAAAGTTATCTCTTCCTTTGCAAGCATATGAGATTTATTTATTTAATTTATTGCCTTATTGCACTGGGTAAAACCTCTAGTAATGTGTTAAATAGAAATAGTGACATTGGGCATGTGTATCTTCTTCCTGCTGTGTTGCTTTCAACATAAAATCATTATGTACTATATTTGCTTTAGAATTTTTGCAGTCACTTGTGGGAGATTAAATATGCTAAATTCTTTGCAACTCTTCCCATCAGGAAAAGGATCTGTCTCCCTACCCCTTGTTTCTGAGCTGGGCCTTGTGAATTATACTGAATTGATAGAATATTACAGGACTGATATTATGTGAATTTCCAAGTGTATGCCTTATAGTCCTTTCAGCTTCTGTTTTACTTTCTCAGAACGTTCCCACAATATATCAAAGTTAGATAAGTTAAACTACTGAATGATTAAAAAAAAAAAAAATCATGCAGAGTAGCCCGAGAGTCAGCACCAATGCTCCATACTTGTGTGTGGAACCATTTTAGGTCCTGCACCTTGCTAGATGACTGCTCAGCCTCATAGGTGAGCCCAAACAGAACTGCCCAACCAAGCCAAAAATTGTAGAATCACAAATCAGTAAATGATTCTTGTTTTAAGTAAATAAGTTTTGGGGAGCTTTGTTATCTAGCAATAGATAGCTGTTTCAAAATTAATATCTAAAAATGGAGTACTGCCAAAACTAAAACCTAGAGGCTAGAAAAAGATTAACCCATATCATGTAGTGGCGAAATTTTTGGCAGCACTGCCACCTGTACTAACATAGAAGATAGAAAATGTGCTTAATGAACGTATCGATCTATAAGATTAGGAGATTTCCAGAAAGAATATTAAAGGTGCCTATTGATTTATTTCAACCATCTTTGATAAGGTATTGTAAAAGAGAAATAAGCTAAAGAAAGAGCAATTTTGTTTTCAAGCAGAAATTGCACAATATATAAAGGATCCAGGACAGTCTCTCCAGCTAGTAAAATATCACCAAAATAAGAAATTGTGGGGCTTCCCTGGTGGCTCAGTGGTACCGAATCCACCTGCAGGGTACATGGGTTCAATCCCTGATCTGGGAAGATCCCACATGACTTGGAGCAACTAAGCACATGTGCCACAACTACTGAGCTTGTGCTGTAGATCCCAGGAGCCACAGCTACTGAAGTCCACGTGTCTTAGAGCTCATGCTCCCCAAGAAGAGAAGCCACTCCGCTGAGAAGCCCACTCACTGCAACTCGAGAGTAGCCCCTGCTCTCTATAACTAGAGAAAAGCCTGCATAGCAATGAACACCCAGCACAGCCCAAAAAAATAATAAATAAATAAATAAAAGAGCCTCAGAAGAAAGACTGAATAAGGACATCACAGGTAGCATGTGGCCTCAAGGTCAAGATCAATTCAAGAATGCAGCTGTAAGAACTCATAACGGGTTAAATATTATCTCATTGACCCTCTCACTCATTTGACAAAAGAGCTTCTAAGAAGTGTAAGGATATTGTCTCACGGCAATCTGACACACCCAAAGTGTGGTCAAAGCAACTGTCACAGGCCAGCTTTACGAATGTTCTGCCTCAGAAAGAAGTATGGGTGTGGGGTGGGGATGAGAGGCTCAGTGAACCCAAGCCTGGGGCCGCATGGACACCCTGGCTCTGGGCAGATGGCAACAGCAGAGGCCAGAGGAGCCGCAGGTGCCAGGTGATAGAGTCATGGGCAAGCCTGAGCTTCAAGAGAGGGCAGGTTCCTAAGGATGGTGGAAGAAACTGGGCCCAGCCTGGCCGGAGATGCATGGTGGGGGAGTCTGTAGGCGTGTTCACCTATTTAGACCTGTCCCTAAATATTAGATCCATAAAACAAAGTTCATAAAAGCAGCAATTACATTTCTAAGGAATGAGGGGTGTAAATAAAAAGGTGCAAATTGATTTAAACTTTTCTTAGCATTCTACCCCGCTGAAAATTGTTTCCAGTTTCATATTGGAAATAGAAGCTGAATATACATTTTTAAATTCTTTCCAAAAACAAGGTTCAGGGAAGGGAACAGGTTCTGGATGTGGTTAAAATAGAGATTATTTGAGAACATCTTAGAGAAAAGCCCTAACCTCATTCACTGATCCAAATAGGAATCAACATTTTTTTCTTTTCCCTCTTCAAGCTTTTCTTTCACGTTTGCATAAACTTCACATAAACCACGGATTTCAGAAGGAGAGACATAGTATTCACACCATTAATTCAAAGTAAAGGGAGGTTTTAACGTTGCCAGAGTCAGAGTCTCAGTCTCCTGTGTTGGGCAGAAAATTGTAAAATGTGCCTTACCATCGTAATACCGTCATTACTAATTTGAACTTGTTCTAAAAAAACAAGTTAATAGGTTTGAAACCTCTGTAATTCTTGGGGTTTTTTATATTAAATTTGAACCATTCATATTGCAATAAAATAGAATTGTGTTTAATATCCACATAGAAGCCAGGAGTGTCTGTGTCTGTATATGTGTATCTGTGTGAGTATTTTCCGGATCGCCCCCTAAAGATCTTTAGAGAAACACAGCGCTGCTTTTGATAAGCAAAGTCGTTAAATTACAGAATCTTCACTTGACACATTGCAGGTGACTGTTTTATAGTGAGAAGCACTGATTTTGTTTTAAATCAAGTCCTAGAACTGTGTCAGTTACTGCACATGGGAACCTCTCATTACCTGAAGTCATTATACAAATATGAAGACAAAGACTGGTGGCAGATCCATCCATGAAGATGCGCATTTCTACTTTTGACCTCTATCTTCAGAAAAGTTTCTGCATGTTATGTCACATTTTGTGGTGAACAATGGTGAAATCAGTTGATTTCAGTTGATTCATGTAATTGCCCAACATGCCCTGGATTTCTAATAAATAATATGACCCCCCCAAAAAAAGGAAGTATGGAAATGCTTTGGGGGGTGCATGGAATGAATCCAGTAAAACCCCATAAAACACCCATAGAGACTTCCCTGGTGGTCCAGTGGCTAAGACTCCATGTCCCAATGAGCCTGGGTTCAATCTCTGGTCAGGGAACTAGATCCCACGTACTACAGCTAAAAGATTTGATGTACACAGTGGAGATGGAATATCCCTCGTGCCTTAGCTCCCTATGCTAAGACCTAGCTGCTGCTGCTGCTAAGTCACTTCAGTCGTGTCCGACTCTGTGTGACCCCATAGATGGCAGCCCACCAGGCTCCCCCATCCCTGGGATTCTCCAGGCAAGAACACTGGAGTGGGTTGCCATTTCCTTCTCCAATGCATGAAAGAGAAAAGTGAAAGTGAAGTCGCTCAGTCTGTCAGACTGTTAGCGACCCCATGGACTGCAGCCCACTAGGCTACTCCGTCCATTGGATTTTCCAGGCAAGAGTACTGGGGTGGGGTGCCATTGCCTTCCCCTCTAAGACCTAGCACAGCCAAATAAATAAACAAATATTAGACTATAAGGGGTAATGGTAATCTGAAATGAAAAAGATCTCTGGGCTCCAACTTTCAATGGACAGAGAAGGTGAAAAGTCTACTAACCTGCCAAAATGGACCATTTCTTATGGAAAATTAAATTTTCTCAGGAGGCAAAGCCACAAACCCAGGGAGGAGGAGCAAACACATCTGAAAAATGGCTTATGAAGCCAGTCCCAGAAAACAGAATAATCAAAGAACATTCCCTGTCCTTAGAGTAGGAGAATCTAACAACGGGTGCCCAGGTTGTGAATTATTATGAATCGATGACTGTTACGTGCTTTCTGTTCCTTCTTTTGTACAGGATTGTTGCTGGAGTCGTTATGTCTCTGTAGCATCTGATGTATTGTGTGTGTAGGGCGAGAAATAGGGGAAACAGACAGGTGGTCATTTTAGTTCATAGGTCTCTGGGCTGAAAAGGTTGCATATGAGCAGCTGCACTGAATGAACCACACCAGAGGAGTTTCATCTTCATAGGCTTGATTTATGTAGAAGGTTGTTGGAGGGTGGAGGGAATGAAAAGTACCTCTCGAAGTGAGACGGTATCTTGAGTTATTTTCCTCAAAGGTAAGATGATAATTTTTTTATTTTAAACATTTTTAATATTTTATTTATTTTTGGCTGTGCTGGGTCTTCATTGCTGCGCAGGCTTTTCTCTAGTTGCAGCCAGCAGAGGCTACTCTCTAGTTGTAGTGTGCAGGCTTCCCCTTGCAGTGGCTTCTCTTGTTTCAGGGCATGGCTTGCGGTTTCAGTAGTTGCAGGGCTTAGAAGCTGGGGCTCCCAGGCTCTAGAGCACAGGCTCCATAGATGTGGCACACAGGCTTGGTAGCTCCACAGCATGTGGGATCTTTCTAGATCAGGGATGGAGCCCACGTCTCCTGACAAATGGATTCTTTACCTCTGAGCCACCAGGGAAGCCCAAAGCTAAGTTTTTTGACTCTGTGTGTTAAAGACTAAATTTCTATAACAAAGAAACTCTAAAATGTCATTGGTCAAATAAAACTGAAGTTTATCCTTCTCTCATGGCGCAGTTCAGTGCATGTATTCCAGGTCATTAGCAGTAGTGATTCCACACAATCATTTATAGAAAGAGCATTCTCCCAAATTGTTTCTCCATCACTGAATCTGGGTATAGGCACATCTTCCTGAGTGTGGAGTAGGCACATATTGGGTCTTAAGTTGCTGGGCTCAGAAATGGCACATAACATTTGAGTACATTCTAGCCATGTAAAGCTGCACTGAGGGTGGAGGGAGGGAATAGTGTCATGTTCCACACTACAATTATAATCCCAAAGAAAAGGGGACTGAATTTGATTAGAAGGCTTGCTATCTCCACCATACCTTGTACAGTATTTCTGAAACGTCATCAATTGGCCCTGATGAATCATGCCTTGACTGTGTCTAACACTCTTGGATTTTAGTTTCCGTCTTAGTAATGCAGATGAGAAGTTCAATGCTAGTCCAATCTTTTTCTTTTGTAAGTAAATATTTTTCATGCCTGGAATTATTTTATTTAGAATTTTTCCCACTTACACCTCCTGTACTATGCTTATGAACTAGGAAGTTGCCTATCAGTTACAACTTTTTTTTTAAACATACTTCTACTTCATTAAAGCTGAAATGTAGTCAATAGTATTGAAATTTACATACTTACTATTTATTATGAATTACTCCTTTTTTAATTTTTATACCAGGAAGTCCATTTGAAATCTGGGTGACTTTTTTTGAGGTACAGTCTTATATAAGTTTCAGGTGTACAACGTAGTGACTCAAAATTTTAATTTTTGGGGCTGCACCCAGCATCATGTGGAATCTTAGTTCCCCCAACCAGGGATCAGAACCTGCACTCCCTGCAGTGGAAGCTAAGAGTCTTAACCACCCGACTGCCAGGGAAATCCCCTCAATATTTAAAGTTTATATTCGTTTCATAGTTATAACAAAATATTGACTATATTCCCTGTATTGTACAATATATCCTGTAGCATATTTATTTTGCCATTTTTTTTTAATTTGGCAGCACCTCATAACCAAATACATTATTACTTTTTCAGTAAAAACTTCATGACTTCACACTAAATAGGATAAATAAAAACTAAAAGGAACTGGTGGCTCAGACAGTGAAGAATCTTCCTGCAATGCAGGAGACCCAGTTTCAATCCCTGGGTCAAGATGCCCTGGAGAAGGGAATGGCAACCCACTCAAGTATTCTTGCCTGAAGAATTCCGTGGACAGAAGAACCCGGTGGAGTCGGACATGACTGAGCCACTTTTACTTTCATAACCAAGTACATTATTACTTTTTCAGTAAAAAATAAATGACTTCATACTAAATGGGATAAATAAAAACTAAAATGAGCTTCACATTAGTTCTAGCCAGATTTTGTTGCTAAACGAGTTCAGGTTAAATAATTATGCCACTAACTGAATTGTGAAAAAAGTTTCCATTTTTGGAGACTTTTGTGTTTCAGAATTGTAAGTGAAGGATTGTGGACCTTTAGATTTAAACTTCTCCGTCTTTCTTGTGAAGTTTCTGTTTATAATGGTAAGAATCAGGGGCAAGGGTTTTGTTAATATGCAGTCTGCATCCCCTCTTTTCTGGAAATTTGGGAACACTGACTTGAGTCTGAAGGTGAAAGCGCTAGTCACTCAGTTGTATCTGATTCTACGTGACCCCATGGACTGTAGGCCACGAGGCTCCTCTGCCATGGGGTTCTCCAGGCAAGAATGCTAGAGTGGGTTACCATTTCCTTCTCCGGGGGTCTTCCCAACCCAGGGATCGAACACAGGTCTCCCACATTGTGGGCAGATTCTTTACCATCTGAGCCACCAGGGAAGGCTACCAGTGACTTAAACAAAATGTGAGTTTACTTCTCTCATGTAGATGTTCATAGGATGTTGGCATGGCAGATTGACAGTAATCAGAAAAGTCCATGAATCATGAGTTCATTATAATATATAGGTAATATAGATAATCATAAATTATTATAGAGTGAACATAGCTTGCAAACATCAACCAGATCTAGATATAGGACATTACTAGTCCCTCAGTACCACCATTCCTAGGGAAATAAACTTCAGTATCCCCTCTTCTGTGAGCACTGCATTTTAAATTGGGAAGATAAATTGTCTTTTGGCAGCCAGATGAGGGAGTGGACTTGGGAAAATTGAGGGGATAGTGGTGCCAACACAGAAGTCACATGGTTCATAGCAAGAGACCAGACTGATAGGAGCCCAGCTTTGCATCATGACAAAACCATCTCCAGCTCCAACACCAAACTCTGGGTTTAAGACAGAAAAACAGGTCTTTACAAGGGCTGTATTCAGAGACATCTCAAGAAGAGTAATACAGTAAATGTGTCACACCCCAAAATACTTGCTACACCTGCTGGGTAGCCGCCCTCTGACCTGTATTGGGCTCCTCTGACCTCCTGCAGTGTCAGCAGTGCTCAATCACTGTCCTCACCCTCGAACACTACGGTCATGCACTAAGGCTGTGGAGCCAGAGCTGGTTCAGGGTTTAATCCAGAAACTTCAGGATCCTAGTGACAATAGAGATAGTCCCCCTCTCTCACTCTCTCTCAGGCTCAACCTTAGGTCTTCCACCGATGACCAGGTCTGGCCCAGGTCCCCAGCTGTGCCCACACCAGCCTTGCAGCCTTTCTGTCTCTGCCTGCTCTTGCCGGGATCTTCACCCGCACCTCTGGCTGTGCCCCCACTTGGCTCCACAGGCATCAGAGTGACGTCTCTTTCATTTCTCCCCCTTGACTTTAGGCCTCAAAGCACTTTCCTTGCAGGTACTTCTCTGCCCTTGGCATCTTCTTTTCTCATCCCAGGAAGAAAAGGCAATTTTCCCTATGGGTCCTAGAGACCCTTTGTGGCATTAAGTTGAGCTTATCTTGACTCAAGCCATTAGACTACTTGTTATCGGATCTCTAGGAACACAGCTTGTTTTCTATAACCAGTGGCCAGAAGGGATGGCGTAAGATCCCTTCTGGGATTTCCTTTTCTTCTGGGATTCGCTAGACCTTTTTCTCTCCTCTAGAGTGAGCATATCCTGTACGTAGCTCTCACAGAATAGCTTTCTTTTAAAAATTCTTGGTAATTTTATTGAGATATAATTCACATACCATACAATATACTCATTTAAAGTGTACAATTCGATGGATTTTGTGTATACACAGAATTGTGCAACCGTTACAACATTATCAGAAGATTTTCACCACCCCAAAAAGAAACCCTGTATCTATTAGCCATCATTCCATACTGCCTCCCAACTCCTAAGCAACTACTTTATTTCTCTACAGATATGCACATTCTAAACATTTTTTTATAGCTAGAATCATACAATAAGTGGTCCTTTGTGACTGGCTTCTTTCATTTAGCATGTTTTCAAGGTTCATCTGTGTTATAACATGTAATAGTATTTTATTACTGTCTTTTATCACAAATAATATGGTGGACAGATTACCACATTTTATTTATTCATTTATCACTTGAGGTATTTTTGATTATAACAATAAAAAAAAAAAAAATCATGCAGAGTAGCCCGAGAGTCAGCACCAATGCTCCATACTTGTGTGTGGAACCATTTTAGGTCCTGCACCTTGCTAGATGACTGCTCAGCCTCATAGGTGAGCCCAAACAGAACTGCCCAACCAAGCCAAAAATTGTAGAATCACAAATCAGTAAATGATTCTTGTTTTAAGTAAATAAGTTTTGGGGAGCTTTGTTATCTAGCAATAGATAGCTGTTTCAAAATTAATATCTAAAAATGGAGTACTGCCAAAACTAAAACCTAGAGGCTAGAAAAAGATTAACCCATATCATGTAGTGGCGAAATTTTTGGCAGCACTGCCACCTGTACTAACATAGAAGATAGAAAATGTGCTTAATGAACGTATCGATCTATAAGATTAGGAGATTTCCAGAAAGAATATTAAAGGTGCCTATTGATTTATTTCAACCATCTTTGATAAGGTATTGTAAAAGAGAAATAAGCTAAAGAAAGAGCAATTTTGTTTTCAAGCAGAAATTGCACAATATATAAAGGATCCAGGACAGTCTCTCCAGCTAGTAAAATATCACCAAAATAAGAAATTGTGGGGCTTCCCTGGTGGCTCAGTGGTACCGAATCCACCTGCAGGGTACATGGGTTCAATCCCTGATCTGGGAAGATCCCACATGACTTGGAGCAACTAAGCACATGTGCCACAACTACTGAGCTTGTGCTGTAGATCCCAGGAGCCACAGCTACTGAAGTCCACGTGTCTTAGAGCTCATGCTCCCCAAGAAGAGAAGCCACTCCGCTGAGAAGCCCACTCACTGCAACTCGAGAGTAGCCCCTGCTCTCTATAACTAGAGAAAAGCCTGCATAGCAATGAACACCCAGCACAGCCCAAAAAAATAATAAATAAATAAATAAAAGAGCCTCAGAAGAAAGACTGAATAAGGACATCACAGGTAGCATGTGGCCTCAAGGTCAAGATCAATTCAAGAATGCAGCTGTAAGAACTCATAACGGGTTAAATATTATCTCATTGACCCTCTCACTCATTTGACAAAAGAGCTTCTAAGAAGTGTAAGGATATTGTCTCACGGCAATCTGACACACCCAAAGTGTGGTCAAAGCAACTGTCACAGGCCAGCTTTACGAATGTTCTGCCTCAGAAAGAAGTATGGGTGTGGGGTGGGGATGAGAGGCTCAGTGAACCCAAGCCTGGGGCCGCATGGACACCCTGGCTCTGGGCAGATGGCAACAGCAGAGGCCAGAGGAGCCGCAGGTGCCAGGTGATAGAGTCATGGGCAAGCCTGAGCTTCAAGAGAGGGCAGGTTCCTAAGGATGGTGGAAGAAACTGGGCCCAGCCTGGCCGGAGATGCATGGTGGGGGAGTCTGTAGGCGTGTTCACCTATTTAGACCTGTCCCTAAATATTAGATCCATAAAACAAAGTTCATAAAAGCAGCAATTACATTTCTAAGGAATGAGGGGTGTAAATAAAAAGGTGCAAATTGATTTAAACTTTTCTTAGCATTCTACCCCGCTGAAAATTGTTTCCAGTTTCATATTGGAAATAGAAGCTGAATATACATTTTTAAATTCTTTCCAAAAACAAGGTTCAGGGAAGGGAACAGGTTCTGGATGTGGTTAAAATAGAGATTATTTGAGAACATCTTAGAGAAAAGCCCTAACCTCATTCACTGATCCAAATAGGAATCAACATTTTTTTCTTTTCCCTCTTCAAGCTTTTCTTTCACGTTTGCATAAACTTCACATAAACCACGGATTTCAGAAGGAGAGACATAGTATTCACACCATTAATTCAAAGTAAAGGGAGGTTTTAACGTTGCCAGAGTCAGAGTCTCAGTCTCCTGTGTTGGGCAGAAAATTGTAAAATGTGCCTTACCATCGTAATACCGTCATTACTAATTTGAACTTGTTCTAAAAAAACAAGTTAATAGGTTTGAAACCTCTGTAATTCTTGGGGTTTTTTATATTAAATTTGAACCATTCATATTGCAATAAAATAGAATTGTGTTTAATATCCACATAGAAGCCAGGAGTGTCTGTGTCTGTATATGTGTATCTGTGTGAGTATTTTCCGGATCGCCCCCTAAAGATCTTTAGAGAAACACAGCGCTGCTTTTGATAAGCAAAGTCGTTAAATTACAGAATCTTCACTTGACACATTGCAGGTGACTGTTTTATAGTGAGAAGCACTGATTTTGTTTTAAATCAAGTCCTAGAACTGTGTCAGTTACTGCACATGGGAACCTCTCATTACCTGAAGTCATTATACAAATATGAAGACAAAGACTGGTGGCAGATCCATCCATGAAGATGTGCATTTCTACTTTTGACCTCTATCTTCAGAAAAGTTTCTGCATGTTATGTCACATTTTGTGGTGAACAATGGTGAAATCAGTTGATTTCAGTTGATTTATGTAATTGCCCAACATGCCCTGGATTTCTAATAAATAATATGACCCCCCCAAAAAAAGGAAGTATGGAAATGCTTTGGGGGGTGCATGGAATGAATCCAGTAAAACCCCATAAAACACCCATAGAGACTTCCCTGGTGGTCCAGTGGCTAAGACTCCATGTCCCAATGAGCCTGGGTTCAATCTCTGGTCAGGGAACTAGATCCCACGTACTACAGCTAAAAGATTCGATGTACACAGTGGAGATGGAATATCCCTCGTGCCTTAGCTCCCTATGCTAAGACCTAGCTGCTGCTGCTGCTAAGTCACTTCAGTCGTGTCCGACTCTGTGTGACCCCATAGATGGCAGCCCACCAGGCTCCCCCATCCCTGGGATTCTCCAGGCAAGAATACTGGAGTGGGTTGCCATTTCCTTCTCCAATGCATGAAAGAGAAAAGTGAAAGTGAAGTCGCTCAGTCTGTCAGACTGTTAGCGACCCCATGGACTGCAGCCCACTAGGCTACTCCGTCCATTGGATTTTCCAGGCAAGAGTACTGGGGTGGGGTGCCATTGCCTTCCCCTCTAA
This sequence comes from Oreotragus oreotragus, assembly GCA_006410675.1. Taxonomy (NCBI): domain Eukaryota; kingdom Metazoa; phylum Chordata; class Mammalia; order Artiodactyla; family Bovidae; genus Oreotragus; species Oreotragus oreotragus. Next base: position 45,241 of record SJYX01005383.1, read on the forward strand.
GACCTAGCACAGCCAAATAAATAAACAAATATTAGACTATAAGGGGTAATGGTAATCTGAAATGAAAAAGATCTCTGGGCTCCAACTTTCAATGGACAGAGAAGGTGAAAAGTCTACTAACCTGCCAAAATGGACCATTTCTTATGGAAAATTAAATTTTCTCAGGAGGCAAAGCCACAAACCCAGGGAGGAGGAGCAAACACATCTGAAAAATGGCTTATGAAGCCAGTCCCAGAAAACAGAATAATCAAAGAACATTCCCTGTCCTTAGAGTAGGAGAATCTAACAACGGGTGCCCAGGTTGTGAATTATTATGAATCGATGACTGTTACGTGCTTTCTGTTCCTTCTTTTGTACAGGATTGTTGCTGGAGTCGTTATGTCTCTGTAGCATCTGATGTATTGAGTGTGTAGGGTGAGAAATAGGGGAAACAGACAGCTGGTCATTTTAGTTCATAGGTCTCTGGGCTGAAAAGGTTGCATATGAGCAGCTGCACTGAATGAACCACACCAGAGGAGTTTCATCTTCATAGGCTTGATTTATGTAGAAGGTTGTTGGAGGGTGGAGGGAATGAAAAGTACCTCTCGAAGTGAGACGGTATCTTGAGTTATTTTCCTCAAAGGTAAGATGATAATTTTTTTATTTTAAACATTTTTAATATTTTATTTATTTTTGGCTGTGCTGGGTCTTCATTGCTGCGCAGGCTTTTCTCTAGTTGCAGCCAGCAGAGGCTACTCTCTAGTTGTAGTGTGCAGGCTTCCCCTTGCAGTGGCTTCTCTTGTTTCAGGGCATGGCTTGCGGTTTCAGTAGTTGCAGGGCTTAGAAGCTGGGGCTCCCAGGCTCTAGAGCACAGGCTCCATAGATGTGGCACACAGGCTTGGTAGCTCCACGGCATGTGGGCTCTTTCTAGATCAGGGATGGAGCCCACGTCTCCTGCACTGACAAATGGATTCTTTACCTCTGAGCCACCAGGGAAGCCCAAAGCTAAGTTTTTTGACTCTGTGTGTTAAAGACTAAATTTCTATAACAAAGAAACTCTAAAATGTCATTGGTCAAATAAAACTGAAGTTTATCCTTCTCTCATGGCGCAGTTCAGTGCATGTATTCCAGGTCATTAGCAGTAGTGATTCCACACAATCATTTATAGAAAGAGCATTCTCCCAAATTGTTTCTCCATCACTGAATCTGGGTATAGGCACATCTTCCTGAGTGTGGAGTAGGCACATATGGGTCTTAAGTTGCTGGGCTCAGAAATGGCACATAACATTTGAGTACATTCTAGCCATGTAAAGCTGCACTGAGGGTGGAGGGAGGGAATAGTGTCATGTTCCACACTACAATTATAATCCCAAAGAAAAGGGGACTGAATTTGATTAGAAGGCTTGCTATCTCCACCATACCTTGTACAGTATTTCTGAAACGTCATCAATTGGCCCTGATGAATCATGCCTTGACTGTGTCTAACACTCTTGGATTTTAGTTTCCGTCTTAGTAATGCAGATGAGAAGTTCAATGCTAGTCCAATCTTTTTCTTTTGTAAGTAAATATTTTTCATGCCTGGAATTATTTTATTTAGAATTTTTCCCACTTACACCTCCTGTACTATGCTTATGAACTAGGAAGTTGCCTATCAGTTACAACTTTTTTTTTAAACATACTTCTACTTCATTAAAGCTGAAATGTAGTCAATAGTATTGAAATTTACATACTTACTATTTATTATGAATTACTCCTTTTTTAATTTTTATACCAGGAAGTCCATTTGAAATCTGGGTGACTTTTTTTGAGGTACAGTCTTATATAAGTTTCAGGTGTACAACGTAGTGACTCAAAATTTTAATTTTTGGGGCTGCACCCAGCATCATGTGGAATCTTAGTTCCCCCAACCAGGGATCAGAACCTACACTCCCTGCAGTGGAAGCTAAGAGTCTTAACCACCCGACTGCCAGGGAAATACCCTCAATATTTAAAGTTTATATTTGTTTCATAGTTATAACAAAATATTGACTATATTCCCTGTATTGTACAATATATCCTGTAGCATATTTATTTTGCCATTTTTTTTTAATTTGGCAGCACCTCATAACCAAATACATTATTACTTTTTCAGTAAAAACTTCATGACTTCACACTAAATAGGATAAATAAAAACTAAAAGGAACTGGTGGCTCAGACAGTGAAGAATCTTCCTGCAATGCAGGAGACCCAGTTTCAATCCCTGGGTCAAGATGCCCTGGAGAAGGGAATGGCAACCCACTCAAGTATTCTTGCCTGAAGAATTCCATGGACAGAAGAACCCGGTGGAGTCGGACATGACTGAGCCACTTTTACTTTCATAACCAAGTACATTATTACTTTTTCAGTAAAAAATAAATGACTTCATACTAAATGGGATAAATAAAAACTAAAATGAGCTTCACATTAGTTCTAGCCAGATTTTGTTGCTAAACGAGTTCAGGTTAAATAATTATGCCACTAACTGAATTGTGAAAAAAGTTTCCATTTTTGGAGACTTTTGTGTTTCAGAATTGTAAGTGAAGGATTGTGGACCTTTAGATTTAAACTTCTCCGTCTTTCTTGTGAAGTTTCTGTTTATAATGGTAAGAATCAGGGGCAAGGGTTTTGTTAATATGCAGTCTGCATCCCCTCTTTTCTGGAAATTTGGGAACACTGACTTGAGTCTGAAGGTGAAAGCGCTAGTCACTCAGTTGTATCTGATTCTACGTGACCCCATGGACTGTAGGCCACGAGGCTCCTCTGCCATGGGGTTCTCCAGGCAAGAATGCTAGAGTGGGTTACCATTTCCTTCTCCGGGGGTCTTCCCAACCCAGGGATCGAACACAGGTCTCCCACATTGTGGGCAGATTCTTTACCATCTGAGCCACCAGGGAAGGCTACCAGTGACTTAAACAAAATGTGAGTTTACTTCTCTCATGTAGATGTTCATAGGATGTTGGCATGGCAGATTGACAGTAATCAGAAAAGTCCATGAATCATGAGTTCATTATAATATATAGGTAATATAGATAATCATAAATTATTATAGAGTGAACATAGCTTGCAAACATCAACCAGATCTAGATATAGGACATTACTAGTCCCTCAGTACCACCATTCCTAGGGAAATAAACTTCAGTATCCCCTCTTCTGTGAGCACTGCATTTTAAATTGGGAAGATAAATTGTCTTTTGGCAGCCAGATGAGGGAGTGGACTTGGGAAAATTGAGGGGATAGTGGTGCCAACACAGAAGTCACATGGTTCATAGCAAGAGACCAGACTGATAGGAGCCCAGCTTTGCATCATGACAAAACCATCTCCAGCTCCAACACCAAACTCTGGGTTTAAGACAGAAAAACAGGTCTTTACAAGGGCTGTATTCAGAGACATCTCAAGAAGAGTAATACAGTAAATGTGTCACACCCCAAAATACTTGCTACACCTGCTGGGTAGCCGCCCTCTGACCTGTATTGGGCTCCTCTGACCTCCTGCAGTGTCAGCAGTGCTCAATCACTGTCCTCACCCACGAACACTACGGTCATGCACTAAGGCTGTGGAGCCAGAGCTGGTTCAGGGTTTAATCCAGAAACTTCAGGATCCTAGTGACAATAGAGATAGTCCCCCTCTCTCACTCTCTCTCAGGCTCAACCTTAGGTCTTCCACCGATGACCAGGTCTGGCCCAGGTCCCCAGCTGTGCCCACACCAGCCTTGCAGCCTTTCTGTCTCTGCCTGCTCTTGCCGGGATCTTCACCCGCACCTCTGGCTGTGCCCCCACTTGGCTCCACAGGCATCAGAGTGACGTCTCTTTCATTTCTCCCCCTTGACTTTAGGCCTCAAAGCACTTTCCTTGCAGGTACTTCTCTGCCCTTGGCATCTTCTTTTCTCATCCCAGGAAGAAAAGGCAATTTTCCCTATGGGTCCTAGAGACCCTTTGTGGCATTAAGTTGAGCTTATCTTGACTCAAGCCATTAGACTACTTGTTATCGGATCTCTAGGAACACAGCTTGTTTTCTATAACCAGTGGCCAGAAGGGATGGTGTAAGATTCCTTCTGGGATTTCCTTTTCTTCTGGGATTCGCTAGACCTTTTTCTCTCCTCTAGAGTGAGCATATCCTGTACGTAGCTCTCACAGAATAGCTTTCTTTTAAAAATTCTTGGTAATTTTATTGAGATATAATTCACATACCATACAATATACTCATTTAAAGTGTACAATTCGATGGATTTTGTGTATACACAGAATTGTGCAACCGTTACAACATTATCAGAAGATTTTCACCACCCCAAAAAGAAACCCTGTATCTATTAGCCATCATTCCATACTGCCTCCCAACTCCTAAGCAACTACTTTATTTCTCTACAGATATGCACATTCTAAACATTTTTTTATAGCTAGAATCATACAATAAGTGGTCCTTTGTGACTGGCTTCTTTCATTTAGCATGTTTTCAAGGTTCATCTGTGTTATAACATGTAATAGTATTTTAGTACTGTCTTTTATCACAAATAATATGGTGGACAGATTACCACATTTTATTTATTCATTTATCACTTGAGGTATTTTTGATTATAACAAATAATGCTACTATGGACAGTCAGATACAAGTTCTTTTGTGAATATAGGCTTTTATTTCTCTTGGGTATATACCTAAGAGTTACATTGCTAAATTATATGGAAGGTCTATGTTTAACTACTTGAGATTGTCTTCCAAAGTGGTGGTATCATTTTTATATTCCCTCTAGCAGTGTATGAAAGTTTCATATTCTTCTCATCCTTTATACATTTATTATTATCTCTCTTTTTGATGGTAGCTGTCTTAGTGAGTGTGGAATTGTATCTCATTATGGTTTTAATGTGCATTTTCCTGATGACTAATGATGTTGAGCATATTTTCATGTGCTTATTGGTTAATTATTTATTTTCTTTGGCAAACTGTCCATTCAGATCAATTGTCCATTAACTGGCTTGTCTTTTTGTTATTGTGATGTAAAAATTATTTATATATTCTAGTTACAATACCCCTATCAGATACGTGATTTGTAAGAGTTTGAATCCATTCTATGGATTGCATTTTTACATTCTTGATGGAATTTTTAACTTTGCTGATAACAGATTTCTTTTGTTGCTCATGCGTTTTATCTAAGAAACCATTCCCTAGTCCAATGTAATAAAGATTTATGGCTATGTCTTCTTCAAGGATTTTATAGTTTTAGTTCTTACTTGTAGGTGCTTGATCTATTTTGAATTAATTTTGTATATAAAGTGAAGCGGGCAGGGGGGGTGTCCAACTTCATTCTTTTGTATGTGGATACCAGTTGTCCCATCGCCATTTACTGAAAAGACTATTCTTTCTCCCCATTGAATTGTCTTGGCATCTTTGTCAAAATGAATGTACTGTAAACGTGAAGGTTTATTTCTGGACTTACAATTTGTTTTCAGTTGATCTATATGTCAATACTTATGCCAGTACTATGTTGTATTGATTGCTGCAGATTTGTGCTAAATTTTGAAATCAGATAGTATGAGTCCTCCAATTTCATTTTTACTTTTAATATGGTTTCAACTGTTCTCAGTCACTTGCATTTCCGTATGAATTTTAGGGTCAATTTTCCCATCTCTGCAAAGAAGTTTGCTAAAGTTTTGATTAGGGTCTTTTCTTCTTAATATAGCCTTCCTCATTTCTCAGGGAGAAGGTTCAGCTGCTGTGATATAACTTTTTATTCTACTTTCATAGTTGCTTCCTAAACTTTCTTTTCTGTTGAATTTCTAATATTAGCTATTATGGTTTTTTTTAATTTCTGAGTTCCTTCTTATTCTCTTATTATTCGATTTCTTCAAAGCATTGTGGTCTTGTTTTGTAAATGTAATAAATTTTCTTAACTCTCAGTTCAGTTCAGTTCAGTCATTCTGTCGTGTCTGACTCTTTGTGACCCCATGGACTGCAGCACACCAGGTTTCCCTGCCCATCATCAATTCCCAGATCTTGCTCAAACTCATGTCCATCAAGTCGGTGATGACATCCAGCCATCTCATCCTCTGTCATCCCCTTCTCTTCCTACCCTCAATCTTACCCAGCATCAGGGTCTTTTTCCAATGAGTCAGTTCTTCGCATCAGGTGGCCAGAGTATTGGAGTTTCAGCTTCAACATCAGTCCTTCCAATGAATATTCAGGACTGATTTCCTTTAGGATGAACTGGTTTGATCTTCAAACTCATGTCCATCAAGTCGGTGATGACATCCAGCCATCTCATCCTCTGTCATCCCCTTCTCTTCCTACCCTCAATCTTACCCAGCATCAGGGTCTTTTTCCAATGAGTCAGTTCTTCGCATCAGGTGGCCAGAGTATTGGAGTTTCAGCTTCAACATCAGTCCTTCCAATGAATATTCAGGACTGATTTCCTTTAGGATGAACTGGTTTGATCTCCTTGCAGTTCAAGGGACTCTCAAGAGTCTTCTCCAACACCACAGTTCAAAAGCATCAGTTCTTCGGTGCTCAGCTTTCTTTATAGTCCAACTCTCACATCCATACACGACTAATGGAAAAACCATAGCTCTGACTAGATGGACCTTTGTCGGCAAAGTAATGTCTCTACTTTTTAACATGCTGTCTAAGTTGGTCATAACTTTTCTTTCAAGGAGCAAGCATCTTTTAATTTCATGGGTGCAGTCACTACCTGAAGTGATTTTGGAGCCCCCAAAAATAAAGTCTGACACTGTTTCCCATCTATTTCCCATGAAGTGATGGGACCAGATGCCATGATCTTCGTTTTCTGAATGCTGTTTTAAGCCAGCTTTTTCACTCTCCTCTTTCACTTTCATCAAGAGGCCCTCTTGTTCTTCTTCACTTTCTGTCATAAGGGTGGTGTCATCTGCATACCTGAGGTTATTGATATTCTCCCAGCAATCTTGAATCCAGCTTGTGCTTCATCCAGTCCAGCATTTCTTATGATGTATTCTGCATATAAGTTAAATGAGCAGGGTGACAATATACAGCCTTGATGTACTCCTTTCCCAATTTGGAACCAGTCCATTGTTCCATGTCCGGTTCTAACTGTTGCTTCTTGACCTGCATACAGATTTCTCA
>SJYX01005384.1:0-23084 GCA_006410675.1 Oreotragus oreotragus
AATAAGAGGAAATGAATTTACTCTTAGCATGGAATATTTAGATTAATTAGAGGAAGAACTTTTGACAGTGAAGCGAAGTGAAGTCACTCAGTCGTGTCCGACTCTGCGACCCCATGGACTGCAGCCCACCAGGCTCCTCCATCCATGGGATTTTCCAGGCAAGAGTACTGGAGTGGGTTGCCATTTTCTTCTCCAGGGGATCTTCCCGACCCAGGGATCGAACCTGTGTCTCCCACATTGTAGGCAGAGGCTTTACCGTCTGAGTAGGATCTGTTAAATCCCAAATTTTTTTCCCCTGAATTTTTTTTGAGCACAGATTTGTGATTCTTCTGCCTATGGTTTAAGGTAAACCTGGCAACCAGCAGGGCCTGTAAATGGATAAAATTTAATTTTCCTTTCCAGTCAGAGCTACAAGGTATCCCAGGGTGACTATTATTGTGACAGTTATTTTGGCTGTTGGACTAGTGGATTATATTTCCATCTTTGTCTAGATTGGCCATAAGAAATTCAGATGGCCAAAGCATTGCAACGCCTAACGGGTTCCTCAGATTTCTTTCCAGCCTTCGTGCGGCATGACAGGGACACAAGCATAGAATGAGAGGAAAGATCAGAAAAGGCAGGACTCAAAATGTAGGAAGATAAGCGTAGTTAGGGCCCAGAACATTCTTTCAATATTTACTAAGTGCCTACTATGTACAGGCCAGGCAATATTTCTTGTGCTGATTAGAGCAGTGAACAGAACAGAAAGCATTTTTTCTTTCATACAGTTATCTTTTAGATGGGGAAGGATACAAAAAATATGCACATAAATATATGCAGTATTGTATAATGATAAATATGATGGAGAAAAATGTGAAATAGAAAAGATAAAAATTGTACTCAGTAAATGGCTGAAATTTGAGTCAAGGTGGTCAGGAAAGAGAGCTCTAAAAGTGTAACTTATGAGAAAAGACCTGAAGGAAGGGAATCAAGAAGTGATTGCATAACTGGGAAAAGCCTGCCAAGGAGAGCAGAGAGCAAGTGCAAAGGCCCTGAAGTCAAAACTTGCTGTTCCGTTCCAGGGATAGGTAGGAAGCTGGAGTTTTCGGAGAGCAGAGAATGATAGGGAGAGCCACAGGAGAGGAGGCCAGAGAAACAGTGAGCAGTGGTGGAGGATCCTTTAGTCCTGGTTAGTCGTTTCAGAGGTTTTGCTGTTACTCTGAGCAATGTGGAAATTCACTGGAGAGTTCTGAGCATAAGAATGAAAGGGAAAGTGTTCGTCACTCAGTCATGTCTGACTCTTTGCGCCCAGATGGAGTGTAGCTCCCACCTTCCTCTGTCCATGGAATTCTCCCAGCAAGAATGCTGGAGTGGGTTGCCATTCCCTTCTCCAGGGGATCTTCTTGACCCAGGGATTGAACCTCAGTCTCTTGCACTGCAGACAGATTCTTTACCGTCCGAACCACCAGAGTATAAGAATAGCACGATATAACTTATATTTTAGGAAAACTCTGGCTGCTGTGTTATCAAAGGCAAAAGCAGAAAAGCCAGTCAGGAGGCCATTGAAGAAGAAGAGGGGAGAGAAGGTTGTCGCCTGCATCAGCACAATGACAGTGTGAGTGGTGAGAAGTGATTAGATTCGGAATGTATTTTGAAGGAAGAATTTTGAAATGTATTCACAGACTGGCTGTGGCTCATGAGGGAGGAGTCATTATGCCATTAAGAGCAGCAAGTGTGGGACTCCCCTGGTGGTGCAGTGGATGAGACTCTGCCTGCCAGCGAAGGGGACAGGGGTCCCATCCCTGCTCCAGGAAGATTCCACATGCGGTGGAGGAAATAAGCCCAAACTGTAGAGTCTGTGAGCTGCGACTGTGGAAGCCCACGTGTCCAGAGCTCCACACCGCAGAGGAGCGCCTGCTGTGAAGAGTAGCCCCCAGCCCCACTTCCCACAACTACAGAAGCCCTGCACAGAGCAACAAAGACCCAACACGGCCAAAAATAAATACAATTATTAAAAAAAAAAAAGAAAGACCAGCAGAGTGCTTCCAAAGTTTCCAAAGGATTCTGTAAAAAACATGAATTCTTACAGGTCTGAAATTGAAAGCGGCCCATTCTCCTGGAACAATAAACAAGCAAAACTCTGGGCCAATTGGGATGGATGGAATAGCAAAATTTCTTAATCCAGGATGAGATTGAGAGCGAATTAAGGTGAGGCCGGAATGGCCGGGAAAAAGCAACTGGCAGGTCTATATCAGGTGAGCAACACAGGCTTAGGCAGAAGCTTCAGCAATGCCTAGAAATGTCAACCGTGGTCATTTTGGCTTCAATAGACCTAGTTGGAGAAGGAAATGGCAACCCAATCCAGTATTCTTGCCTGGAAAATCCCATGGACAAAGGAGCCTGGTGGGCTACAGTCCATGGGTCGCAAAGCATCGGACACGACTGAGCAATTAAACAACAACAGGACTCTGAGTATTGGGCAGTAACTTGATCATCGTCAAACAAGGAAGCAGTTCATTGGTTCTGAAAGAGATCTAGTTACAGAGAATCAAACACATCACTAGGACAACCCAGGCTGGAGCTGGAGCAACTTTATAGCCAATGTGATGCTTAGCTACTGAGCTCTTGTCCTAAGGCTCTTTGTATCATCTCTGCTAAGCCAGGGCTGATGTTGGGATAAATCCAACTGGAGAGTAAAGCAGATTTCATGATTGGAAGCCAAGCAAGTTAAAAACCAGAGGCTCATCGCTCTCAAAGGCTCAAGTGTCAGCAGGACTGGAAGGTCAGGGATAAACTGCGGAGGGCTTCTGTCCTGCTGCTTTGGCCCCTGTTCCCGTGACTTTCTGCTGGTGCACCGAGCCTGCGCATCACATATATCATGGAAGTGGCTCCCTGGGACTTCTCTGGGTAGTGTTCCTCCTACCCTTGACAGTTACTGAGATTGGAGAAAAGAAGTACATTTCCTCAGAGAGAAGCACAGACTGTGAAAGCTGTGGAAGGAAAAAATTATTTGACCTGTGAAGAAAATATATCATGGAAGTGGCTCCCTGGGACTTCTCTGGGTAGTGTTCCTCCTACCCTTGACAGTTACTGAGATTGGAGAAAAGAAGTACATTTCCTCAGAGAGAAGCACAGACTGTGAAAGCTGTGGAAGGAAAAAATTATTTGACCTGTGAAGAAATGGTGAGGAATGATATTTCACTGAAATAAAGGTATGGTGAAAGGTAAATCCAGGAAGAATGCCTTTGAAAACCAAGGTGAGAAATCCCTATGGAGTGTCATTAGTGCTTTGGGAGGAAGAGAGTAAGAGTATGAGTGCTGCAGTTTAAAACGCATTAACAAAACACCACAGGCTGCAGGGCTGAGACAGCAGAAGCGCATTTCCGAGATTAATGTGCCCGCAGGGCTGGTTTCTACTGAAGCCTCTTTCCTTGGTTTGCAGACAGCTGTCTTCTTGCTGTGTCCTCACATGCACACTCATCCTTGGTGCCTCCTCCTCTTCTCATAAGGACCCTTACAACCGCATTTAACCTTCATTGCTTCTTTAAAGGTCATATTTCCAAATATAGTCCCATTGTTTAGGGCTTCAATATATGAATTCTGGGGAGACACAATCCTGTCCATAATAGAGGATTATGAAAACAGAGGCAAGACCATGTGTTAGCTGCTTCGTTGTGTCTGACTCTTTGCAACCCCATGGACTGTAGCCTGCCAAGCTCCTCTGTCCATGGAATTCTCCAGGCAAGAAAACAGGAGAGGGTTGCCACTTCCTTCTCCAGAGGGAAGAATAGCGTTGTAAGTTTCTTGCTGTTTGTTCAGTCTTCAAGTAATGTCCAACTCTTCATGACCCCATGAACTGCAGCATGTCAGANTGTCTGACTCTTTGCAACCCCATGGACTGTAGCCTGCCAAGCTCCTCTGTCCATGGAATTCTCCAGGCAAGAAAACAGGAGAGGGTTGCCACTTCCTTCTCCAGAGGGAAGAATAGCGTTGTAAGTTTCTTGCTGTTTGTTCAGTCTTCAAGTAATGTCCAACTCTTCATGACCCCATGAACTGCAGCATGTCAGACTTCCCTGTCCCTCACCATTTCCCAAAGTTGCCCAAGTTCATGTCCAGTGCATCAGTGATGCCATCCAACCATCTCATCCTCTGTCATTTCTTCTGCCTTCAATCTTTCCCAGCATCAGGGTGTTTTCCAGTGAGTCAGCTGTTCGCATCAGGAGGCCAAAATATTGAGGCTTCTGCATCAGTCCTTCCAATGAGTATTCAAGATTGATTTCCTTTAAGATTGACTAGCTTGACTTCTTTGCTGTCCAAGGGACTCTCAATAGTCTTCTCCAGCACCAAAGTTTGAAAGTGGAAGGAAATTGGGATATAAACCAAAGTAATCACAAGGTAAGGTAAGGTAAGTCACTCAGTCGTGTCTGACTCTTTGTGACCCCATGGAAGATGGATAGGAAAGTCATTTCATAGATAAAGGCTACAATGACTAAGCAATTGGCTATGGAGACCAAGAGAGGGGAATCAATGATAAATCACAAGTGTTGAGGCTCTGTGACAAGGAGAATGATAATGTCCTTAAGCAAAAATACAGCCTCTTTATATTAAAATGTGTATTTTCCTCTTTCACTTTGTCCTTCTGTTATTTTCTCTAGAAACCACCTCCACCCCATTATCTTTCTCTGCTTCCCATCTCCTCAAATTGACTACAGCAGCAGAAATTCTGGCATTCCCTATGAGGTTACTCTTCCTTGACAATGCCAGGAAACAAATCCTTCATGTCGCTTTTACCTGCCTCTTTCCTGCCCCCCTTCCTACATTTTCAGGCATTGCAGTTGTTTCTTTTGATTGCTTTGTTTACAAGTTCATCTCTTTTTCTTGGTTAATCTTCTTCCCTTCTATCTCTGCTGTCATTTCTTATTAACTTTCAGTTACTGCCCTCGAGAATCATTCCGCCCAAGCTATTGCTTGTAAAGTGATCATAGTGTCCATGTAAAGAAATCATTTGAAAGTAGAGAAACATAATACAAATAAAGAAGCATTCCTTTACAGAGTATAAATCGTACTTTTGGAGCTAAATTTTCCAAGGTGACGCTGACTAAAATATGAATAGGTTAGTACAAAGTCAGAAATGAGGGAACTCAGATAGGATATTATAAGAATGAAAGCTTAGAAAAATTTGTGAAAAATTATTAGAAAATAGATTACAGTGGAAATTATTTTCCTTGAAGGTATTTTTCTAAGTTTTTGAGAGATATATAATAGTAATGTTTTCCAAATATTATTATATCTGAATAATCTTAGGATAGTACTAAAAGTATGGGGTTTTATTGGACTCTCAGCCTCCTACATTTTGATTTTCTAGATCTAACATAAGGCATGAAAATTAGTGCTTTACATAAGCTCAGCAAGTCTGGACGCATAGCCAGGTTCAGAGCCAATTTGAGAGAATAATGACTATCCTCCAGTGTCTGACATAAGACCTGAATACTGGTTCAGGTACAGCAATGCTGGTTTTGATATGACAAGGTTAGAAACTACTGTAATTTCTTCTTACAAAAAATGGCTGATAAGATATTCTGTTGAATTTGCTATTTGAAGTCCACAAAATGGAACAATCTACAGGCAACTCTAGGAAAGAAATGTCATGATAATACAATGAAAAATGAAATCCCTACCCCTAAATGGAAACAAGACAACAAAACCTAAAAAGCTGCTGCATCTGGGTAAAAATACCTTCTCGTTATATTTAGAAAACACTGATCACAGTAGACAGATGAAACTACTTCTTAGCTTATATACTGTTTGTCAGGTGCTAAAGATAAGAAAAAAAAAAAAAAAAGCTTCAACTTCATTTCCAAAGCAATCTAACCGCTTCCCTGGTGGTGCAGAGGTTAAAGCGTCTGCCTGCAATGTGGGAGACCTGGGTTCGGTCCCTGGGTCAGGAAGATTCCCTGGAGAAGGAAATGGCAACCCACTCCAATATTCTTGCCTGGAGAATCCCATGGACAGAGGAGCCTGGTGGGCTACAGTCCACGGGTGGCAAAGAGTCAGACATGACTGAGCGACTTCTACCTCTATTATATAGGAATTTAAATTAGAAATTATTGCTGATAATAAGGGCTTCCCTGGTAGCTCAGCTGGTAAGGAATCTGCCTGCAGTGCAGGAGACCTGGGTTTGATACCTGGGTTGGGAAGATCCTCTGGAGAAGGCATAGGCTACCCACTCCAGTATTCTTGGGCTTCCCTAGTGGCTCAGCTGGTAACGAATCAGCCTGCAATATGGGAGACCTGGGTTAATCCTTCCCAGGAGAAGGGAAAGGCTACCCACTCCAGTATTCTAGCCTGGAGAATTTCATGGACTGTATAGCCCATGGGGTTGCAAAGAGTTGGACACGCTTGAGTGACTTTCACTTTCACTTAGCAGGCTTCCCTAGTGGCTCAGTTGGTAAAGAATTTGCCTGCAATGCAGGAGACCCGGGTTCGATCTCTGGGTTGGGAAGATCCCTGGAGAAGGGAAAGGCTATCCACTCCAGTATTTGTACCTGGAGAATTCCATGCATAGAGGAGCCTGGCAAGCTATAGTCTTTAGGGTCCAAAGAGTAAGACACGACTGTGAGACTAATTTTCACTTTCATTGATAATAAATCTTACAAATAATTTTAACTTTCTTACTTGCACAAAAATACATGCCAACCTATTAACACTTAGCAAATTAAAAACTAAATGTGTAAATGAATATTGTGTTATTAAAAGAAAATTTGCAGTGTCAAGCATCTATAAAGAGTAATCCAAATAATTACTCTTATACTGCACATGATTCAGCCAGGATATCTGATTCCATTGAAGGTAACCTCCCAAATCACCCTACAATCTGAAGGTACACATCTCCTCCCTTGTTATTTAAAGCAAAAGAAAAAGAAATTCAAATCCTCTGAAGTATTACTTCCTTTTATTTTTCCCTCCCCAGAACCATCAAGTTGAAACACTTACAGCTATAATTAATTTGTATTTATCTCCATATCTTTAAATGACGTGTTTATAATGGGGATTCTTGATTTTGACATACTAGGCATTATCTTCGTGGAAGACTTCATTATATGCTGGGACACCTCTGCTGTCCACACAGAACTGGAGAAACTCACCATGTGGAAACTACAGCCCCTCAGAGGTGCTCTGAGCACAGAAACAAGTGTTTTCTTTGGGGGAGGCTCAGAGAATGGCATCTCCACCCCAACTTACAGGAAACGCAAAAACCTCAGCCTGCACTCAGAAGAGGAGAGACACAGGCACAGAAAAGAAGCCACGTAAAGATGGAGGCAGAGACTGGAGGGATGTGGCCACAAGCCTGGGGATGCTGGGAGCCCCCAGAAGCTCGAAGAGGCAGGAAGCATTCTCCCCTGGAGCCTCTTGAGGAAGCAGGACACTGACCTTGAGCTCCGGCTTCTGTTCCCCAGAACTAGTGCTAGCGCTCAGGCACTCAGTCGTGTCCAACTCTTTGCAACCCCATGGACTGTAGCCCGCCAGGCTCCTCTGTCCATGGAATTTCCCAGGCTAGAATACTGGAGGGGGTTGCTATGTCCTACTCCAGGGGATCCTCACGACTGGGGGAGGATGAACGTCTGTTGTTTAAGCCCCCAGTTTGGGGTATTTTTTTATAGCTGCCCCAGGCCACTTACCCACGGATAACACTCTCACATTCATTTCCATGTCCTGTCTCCCCATGTATGTAAATCCTCTCTCCAGCAACAGGAAACAAGGTTCCCATCACCCTCGGCAAATTCATTCATTAGCTCGCAAAATAACCAAGGAGACTCACTATTGCACAACGTGCCCCATGGTGGGCTGGGCTAGAAGCAGCAGCATCTCTCTGGAAGAGATGTTTTGATGTGCCTCCTATCATTGGGCTTCTAGACACGTTAGCAGTGAGGCAGGTTCTTGAACCTCTAGAACATTTATCTGCCTTCTGTGTGTGAAGTGAAGCCGCTCAGTCGTGTCCGACTCTTTGCAACCCCATGGACTGTAGCCTACCAGGCTCCTCTGTCCATAGGATTTTCCAGGCAATGGTACTGGAGTGGACTGCCATTTCCTTTAATTAGTACATATTACTGGGGAATTTAGAGTACTTACAGCTTCCTGCTCACCAAGGTGGATTAGAATAATATTAGGAGAGTAATGGGTCTTCCTGATATTCTGTGGAATGTTGAAATGATTGATGCTCCCCTGGACTATATTATGATAGCCAGACAATGGATATAATCCATTAAAAGTATACTTTGGGGGACTTCCCTGGTAGTCCGGTGGCTAAGACTCCACTCTCCCAATGCAGGGGGGGTCAAGGTTTGATCCCTGGTCAGGGAACTAGATCCCACATGTGGTAACTAAGAGTTTACAAGCTGCAACTAAAGATCCTATATGTGGAAAACAAAGAAATAATAGTAATAAAAAGTATACTTTGACCTCTGGCGTATAAATGCAAATTGCTTTCAATTTCCCTTGAAAACAAGAATGATTGCCAGGTCAGTAACTTCATAGTAAGTACCAAAGCCTTTTTTATCAGCTCCAGCAGAGATACCACATCTGGAAATGCAGCTGTAATTGGTTTCACTGTGTGATTAAAGTTGCTGTAATCTACTGTTATTCTCTGTAACCCATCTGGCTTTTGCTCATATGTTAAATGAGGATATAGAAGAATCACTAGCTTTTCATGTCTCAAGTCTCTGATGGAGGCACTTGCCTCAACAGTTCCTCAGATATGTGACATTGTGTATTGTTCAGTCTCTTGGAGGAAGGTGGAGGGGAAGGGAAGCAATTCAGTTCTAGGGGTTTCCAGTCTGCCTTTTCTTCCAGAATACACTTTTCTCCATGCATCAGGGAGTTAAAATATCTATCTGGTATGAATCGTATCTGTTTCCACTGGACATCTTAGGACTAAGAAAATAACTATGAAATAATATTTGTAGGTTTAAATATGTCATTAGGAAATGTCTTGAACATACACAGGGGAGAGCAGTACCATATGCCCATCCCAAGTCTAGAAGATAGCCATGGACAAGACCGAACAGACTCCACAAGTCCCATATCTGACAGTGGACTAGGTATTTGGCGGTCACTCAGAATCAGGACAGAACCCGATTGCTTCTGGAAAGCCTGGCTATTCCCCTGTCTCCAGTAATCCTGCTAAACAGCCTTGAGTCTCTGAAGAAACCTCAGGCAAAGAGTCACAGTTTTCATCTGTGGTCAGTTTATATGATCCTTTCTCAAAGAAACCCCTTCAGTCTAAACTCTCTTTGCAAAGTGGTCTGGGTGTGAAAATTAAGAGGCTGTGAATATCCACATTGGCCATTGGAATTCTGTTTCTGCCAAATTACACCTAAATTTTTCTTCCTATAGAAACTTGTTCTTTCTGTATGTTATTTTCCCAAAGAATTTTGACACTGGTTGTCTTGTAGACTCTGAGGTCATAAAAGAGAAATCTGATAAAACCTGAGTCAGTTTGAGTCCATCCATCACCCCTCAGTCTTCCAGAAATGTGTTGGAATCTCTCTTATACTAAAGATACTCTCCCCTATTATCTGCCTCATTTTGTGGTTATTCCTCTTTCATGCTTTATTTTTTAATTTCATTGGAGTGTCAAATGGATGAGAGGCAAATAAGTACGCTACTTGCTGTCTTGAACCAGATGCTTCTTTTCATGTTTTATTAACAAGATTCTGTGCGTGGTTTGATACATTTTGTTACCAAAAAGATCTCAAACAAATATAAAAGCAGGGAGCTCCCAATATACCCACCACCTAATTTTAAGAATCTTTAAGATTTTGCTTTATCCAAACTTTTAACATGTTTAACAATACTTTGATAAAGTATTTTAAAGCAAATCTTAGGTACTGAATTGTTTCATCCTTCCATACTTCAGTATGCATCTCTTAAAATTTTTTTAAAATATTTTATTTATTTACTTGGCTGCAGCGGGTCTTAGTTGTGGCACGTGGGATCTTCGTTCCTCCATGTGGGGTCATTAGCTGCAGCATGAGGAATATAGTTTCCCACACAAGGACCCAATCTGGACCCCTTGCACTGATTTCCTTTTCTCTTTTTTAGACTCAGGATTCAAACATGGTCTACACAATGTATTTAATTATTGAATTTCTTAAGTCGATTTCTATCTGGAGCAACTGCCCTGCTCCTCCCTCTTAATTTCTCCTGCTATTATTTCTTACCGAAACTAGGTCAACTGTCTTGCATAATGCCTGACATTCTGGATTTGTCTCTTTACTTCTTTGTAGTGTCGTAGCTCATGTAAGTGGAAATTGGGTCCAAAGGTTTGATTAAGTTCAGGATCACTTTCAGGTTACAAATGTTTCATCAGTGCTGCCGTGCACTTGACATCACCTCATGTACGGAGACACATGATGTCTGGCTGTCCTTTTTGTGAAGTTAAAAATGACTGGTGGGGGTTTCCGGCAGAGAGCTGGCACTGAGAATAATAAAATAGAAAAGCTGGAAACACCAGATGCTGTAAGGCCATCCTATCACCTCTGGCAACCCACCTTTGCTACATTTTATTTGATGAAAAATTACACTCGTGTATTTAAGGTTTGATAATTCTCTGCTTTTACCAACAAAACCTAATTCTAATAACCTGGGGGGAAAAATGATTGGTGGGCTCAGATGACAAAATCTGAAACTTTTACAGTAATATTTCATTTTAATCTCTCTTTTGATGGGTTTACTCAATGATGACATTTGTTTCATTTTTTCACTAAATATTGTAAATGGTGCTTAAAAAAAAAAAAAACAAACGATCATTTCTTTTACATTTCATAGCTGGGATTCTTCTGTAAGAAAGCCTTTGCTTCCTCAGTTGGTGTTACCCAGATATATAGTTCATTCAGGAAACACAAAACAAATAGTTAGTTTCTCTGAGTTTCCAGTTTTCAGAGAAAAAAACTTCATGCTCTGATTAACTCCAGTGGTCGTTATCAACTTGTTTCTGTAAAAACTACTTTTTCTCTCAATTTCTGTAATTGTCATGAAGGTTTTTTTCTCTGAAAGAATTATTGTTTGAGAGAGTACTCAAAGTGTCACATGGACGGGTACTTTGATATCTTGTGTGTTGTTCATTTCTAGTTTTATTGCTTATTTTTTTAACACTTTGTCCAAATATGATAAACATTTAAACTGTTCTTTTTTATTGCTTTTGACAAATGCCTAAGTAAACACATTTTTTATAATCAAGTTAAAAAATAGTTTAATTAGTCCCTACAAACTCCTGGGTTCCCTGGTAATCCATCTTTCCCTCCCCAGGCAGCCACTGTTTTACTTTCAGTTATTACAGGAGACCTGAGTTTGATCCCTGTGTTGGGAAGATCCCCTGGATCCTCACTCCAGTGTTCTTGCCTGGAGAATTTTATCTGGGTCATTAAGATTTTTTTTTTTGTATAGTATTTCTGTGTATTCTTGCCACCTCTTCCTAATCTCTTCTGCTTGTTTTCTTGAAGAGATCTCTAGTCTTTCCTATTCAATTCTTCTAATTCTTAGCATTCTTCACTGAAGAAGGCCTTCTTATCTCTCCCTGCTATTCTCTGGAATTCTGCATTCAGTTGGTCATATCTTTCCCTTTCTCCCTTGCTTTTTGCTTTACTCTTGGGTAAATACCTAAGAATAGGAAATTTTTTTCATCATTGGTATATTTTTGTAGGTATATGGCTCAGACAGTAAAGCATCTCCCTGCAGTGCGGAAGACTGGAGTTTGATCCCTGGGATGGGAAGATCCCCTGGAGAAGGAAGTGGCAACCCACTCCAGTACTCTTGCCTGGAAAATTCCATGGACTGAGGAGCCTGGTAGGCTACAGTCCATGGGGTCAAAAAGAGTTGGATATGATTGAGCGATTTCACTTTCATATCATATTTGTAGTACTTAATCGGATGGTGGATAGATTTCACAATAGAACCTTAACATGGCTGACTTTCCTAATTAATGTCCTTGTCAATATGAATATATGAATTTATTCAGCTAACAAAGTAAAATATGCCTGAAAGAGAATTGTTTATTTTTAGTTTTTCTTTTCTTTTGACCATGCCACTTGGCTTGGATCTTAATTCCCCTTATGGGATATTAGTTCCCCAACCAAGGCTCAAACCTGGGCCACCAGCACTGGAAGCCCTGGGTCCTGACCACTGGGCCACCAAGGAATTCTGATAGAATTACCTGCTTTTAGACACAGACTGCTGTTAAGTGTCAGAGGGCTGGGATTGTGATTGTTTTGTTCATCACTGCATCTTCAATACCTAGCACTATTTATGGTACAGGCATTCGGTATATGTACAATAATAATAGGTTTTATTATTGTCTCGGAGAAGGCAATGGCACCCCACTCCAGCACTCTTGCCTGGAAAATCCCATGGACGGAGAAGCCTGGTAGGCTGCAGTCCATGGGGTCGCTAAGGGTCGGACACAACTGAGCAACTTCACTTTCACTTTTCATTTTCATGCACTGGAGAAGGAAATGGCAACCCACTCCAGTACTCTTGCCTGAAGAATCCCAGGGACGGGGGAGCCTCATGGGCTGCCGTCTATGGGGTCGCACAGAGTCGCACACGACTGAAGCGACTTAGCAGCAGCAGTCTGACTTTAGGCTTTTTAGAATCAAATGGAAACTGATTCCTGAGTTTGAAGCCTCTGGGCTGTCTCACAATTTTCTAAGCTCCTCACCTTGTTTCTTTTTTTAATCCAACATATTTCTATTACTTCTGGCTGTTAAGCACCAGTATGCTATGAAAGAGGTGACTTGCTTCCCCTTTCAAAATCCTGCTTAATTTCAAGCACTTAATGTTATCCCCATGGAATAATACATGGACAGTGCCCGAGATCTTTCCCTCATGGTGAAATTTTATCTTTTTGATTTATTTTCTACTTAAAAGATTTGCCCATAGCGACCTGTGACGCTTCTGTTCTCCATGACTGTGGTAGTCTTCATGCATGCTCCTCTCGCAGCTGGAACTTGTGTCTTTTCTGGGTTGCCTCTTTCTGATGAAGGCTCTCAGAGGATGCACATTTCGGCTGTCAGAGCTAAACTACTCTCTGTACGTATTACATAGTGAATCTGGAGGGATTAAATATCAATTAGCTTACCAAATGCATTTTGTTTTTCACAAAACAGCAGCACATCAGTTTAAAGTGATTTGTTTAAGGCTGAAAAGACACCAGGAGAAGATATTCTTCCCCAATTTTGCCACTTTTTTTCTCTAGAATCTTTTAGATATATGGGCTTCCCTGGTGGCTCAGGGGTTAAAGCGTCTGCCTCCAATGTGGGAGACCCGGGTTCGATTCCTGGGTCGGGAAGATCCCCTGGAGAAGGAAATGGCAACCCACTCCAGTACTCTTGCCTGGAGAATCCCATGGACAGAGAAGCCTGGTAGGTATAGTCCACGGGGTCGCAAAGAGTCGGACATGACTAAGCGACTTCTCCTAGCACAAGAAAAATAATTTTATAGAAAAGCTGTTTCCTCCCAGTTATGTAGTGAGAGATGATTTTTCCTTCCTGATATGATTATGTCATTATGTTTCATACTCCTTTCTGGTACATTTCCAAGAGGAACTATTTTTCCCTTTCTACCTGGTATATCTGTATCCTTTCTCTTTTACCCTCTCTCCTTTTTCCATTTCATACCAGTTCATATTCTCATTATCCTCTTCCTGACTCACTGATTCTTTTGTGCTTATATATTTTCCTGTCCTAGCTTGGTCATTTCCCTCCTATCCTGTGATTGCCATGCTCCTAAACATTTTTGGTATGAAGCTTCTGATATGAACTGAGGCCGTTTAAGACACTTTTTCTAGCAAATAAAAAACCTCACACTTTATTCAAAGGTATGATTTTTGTATATAACTATTAACAACTGAGCTCTCTTCCCAATTCTTAATTGAAAACAATGATAACTACCATAATTAAGTCCCTAAGCCTTCCCCAGTGATCAATGCAAAGAAATGGAGGAAAACAATAGAATGGGAAAGACTAGAGATTTCTTCAAGGAAACATTTCATGCACAGATGGGCACAATAAAGGACAGAAACGGTATGGACCTAACAGAAGCAGAAGATATTAAGAAGAGGAGGCAAGAATACACAGAAGAACTATACAAAAAAGATATTTGAGACCCAGATAATCATGATGGTGTGATCACTCACCTAGAGCCAGACATCCTGGAATGTGAAGTCAAGTGGGCCTTAGAAAGCATCAATACAAACAAAGCTAGTGGAGGTGATGGAATTCCAGTTGAGCTGTTTCAAATCCTGAAAGATGATATTGAAAGTGCTTAACTCATATGCCAGCAAATTTGGAAAACTCAGCAGTGGCCACAGGACAGGAAAAGGTCAGTTTTCATTTCAATCCCAAAGAAAAGCAATGTCAAAGAATGTTCAAACTACTGCACGATTGCATTCATCTCACATGCTAGTAAAGTAATGCTCAAAGTTCTCCAAGCCAGGCTTCAACAATATGTGAACCATGAACTTCCAGATGTTCATGCTGGTTTTAGAAAAGGCAGAAGAACCAGTGATCAAATTGACAGCATCTGCTGGATCATGGAAAAAGCAAGAGAGTTCCAAAAAACATCTACTTCTGCTTTATTGACTATACCAAAGCCTTTGACTGTGTCGATCACAATAAACTGTGGAAAAATTCTGAAAGAGATGGGAATACAAGACCACCTGACCTGCCTCTTGAGAAACCTACATGCAGGTCAGGAAGCAACAGTTAGAACTGGACATGGAACAACAGACTGGTTCCAAATCGGGAAAGGAGCACATCAAGGCTGCATATTGTC
This sequence comes from Oreotragus oreotragus, assembly GCA_006410675.1. NCBI lineage: Eukaryota > Metazoa > Chordata > Mammalia > Artiodactyla > Bovidae > Oreotragus > Oreotragus oreotragus. The sequence continues at coordinate 14,809 of SJYX01005384.1, forward strand.
ACCCCACTTATTTAACTTATATGCAGAGTACATCATGAGAAACACTAGGCTGAAGGAAGAACAAGCTGGAATTAAGATTGCCAGGAGAAATATCAATAACCTCAGATATGCAGATGACACCACCCTTATGGCAGAAAGCAAAGAAGAACTAAAGAGCTTCTTGATGGAAGTGAAAGAAGAGAGTGAAAAAGTTGGCTTAAAACTCAACATTCAGAAATCTAAGATCATGTCATCTGGTCCCATCACCTCATAGCAAATAGATAGGGAAAAGTGGAAACAGTGAGAGACTTTATTTTGGGGGCTCCAAAATCACTGCAGATGGTGACTTCAGCCATGAAATTAAAAGACATTTGCTCCTTGGAAGAAAAGTTATGACCAACCTGCACTGCTGCTGCTGCTAAGTCACTTCAGTCGTGTCCGACTCTGTGTGACCCCGTAGACAGCAGCCCACCAGGCTTCCCCATCCCCGGGATTCTCCAGGCAAGAACACTGGAGTGGGTTGCCATTTCCTTCTCCAATGCATGAAAGTGAAAAGTGAAAGTGAAGTCGCTCAGTCGTGTCCGACTCTAGCGACTTCATGGANTGCAAAGGTTAATGAAAATGTTGTAGAGTTAGATGGCGGTGATGGATGCAGACTCTGCTGCTGCTGTCGCTTCAGTCGTGTCCGACTCCGTGTGACCGCATAGACAGCAGCCCACCAGGCTCCCCCGACCCTGGGATTCTCCAGGCAAGAACACTGGAGTGGGTTGCCATTTCCTTCTCCAATGCATGAAAGTGAAAAGTGAAAGTGAAGGCCCTTAGTCGTGGCCGACTCTTTGCGACCCCATGGACTGCAGCCCACCAGGCTCCTCTGCCCATGGGATTTTCCAGGCAAGAGTACTGGAGTGGGGTGCCATTGCCTTCTCTGCAGACTTTGAGAATATACTAAAACTATGGAATTGTATACTTTACAGGAATAAGTTTTTTTTTTCTTTTAAATTTGAGGCTAATTAAATGTGTTGGTTTCTGCCGTACAACGTCATGAATCATTCATAGCTATATATTCCTTTCCTCTTGAGCATCCCTCCCACCCCCTATAAAGGGATAAGTTTTATGGTAGGAGGGGAAGCTTTTATGGTAGGAGGGGAAGCTTTTGATGCTTGAACTTCAGCTTTGCTACTTGTTAATTATGTGACCTAGGCAAGTAACTTTATATTGCCTCAGGTTTTTTCTCTGTAAACTGTGCTTGCTAGTAGTACATATTCATGGGGTGGTTGTAAAAATCATACATAAAAGCTCTTATTGTAATGTCTTGTAAACAGGAAGCACTCAGTGTTAGAGACTGTTATTAATATTTCCAGTTTCAGCATGACCAAACATGGACAATTCTGGGTGACCTTTATAAAATGAATCTTGTGTAAAAAAATTTTTCACATTTGGTATATAGAATTAGAGAATCCCCTCTATCTTATTTTTGATTCATAAGTGAAATAGAAATAAAATGTCAGAGTGTTAACATTAAGGCTTTTCTACACGAGTGTCAATTTATGAATGTTGATCTAAGCACCTATGTTTTTACTTCTAATAGGTAGCCTATTTAAATGCTTCTTAATAACTAATGACAATGATTTTCAGCATTGAATAAATTTTATGATATAATCTATCTGAAATGTGAGAAAATATAGTTAAAAGTCAGTTATTTATAACTGGAGCACTTGGTAATTCATTTTTAAACTCTTCTATCAGTTTGGTTGATGACTTCACTGTCATAAACATACATAAAAAGTGTTTTTAATTGATGCAGATTCAGCGTTTGTTAGAAGCACAGTCTCTGCAGCCCTGTTCCCCTAAGACAACCACCGTTGAAGACACAACGCAAGCTGCAAGACAAATGGAGTTGGTTTCCATGGAAGCACAGTCTCCCCCTGCTTTGCACACGAGAAAAAGTGTAAGCATTGCTGTGAGCACAGGTAATTTCATTTTTCTTAATTTGTACATAGTACACATAGAATTTAAACCAAGGTGATGAATGTGTAACTTAACTCTTTGTGTGATTTTACTCCTTATGAAATAAAACTCTACCTGAAAACAGATTGGAAACCAGATAACGTAATGTGTTGTTTGTTTCTGCTGCTTTTCCAAGCTGGACCCAGTTCTAATGAGAGAAGTCATCTGTGGTGTAGGGGATCTGGGAAGATTTCATCCATGCAGTGTTATTGGTTCTGGGCCTTGAAGGGGATGTAGGATCTTGGTGGAACTGAGAGATGGCAGAACAGATTGGGTAGAGAAAATACAGGCTCAGAGAAACAACACAGAGTTCTGAGTTGTCTAGTACTCTACCCATTACTATGTCACGGAGAGCCATTACTACATCTTTCACAAAGCTATGTCTGTTTCATCTTATAAGCAAAATAGAAGGCCTTTTAAAAAAAATCAGTAATATAAATGAGGTCTCTGTGTTTACATATTTCCTCACGATCGGACGATGAGGTCTTTAAGAGCGTTTTTGTGTGTTCAGTGTCTAGCAAGATGTCCAGTGTGTCGGGTGGTGGCTATAAGACTGAAGAGGGAGAGTCCCGCACAGTGCCGATAAGACTGAGATCCAATTAGTGTATCCAAACCAATTGGATATGGCAGTTGGAAGAGTCAGGTTACTTTAGTCAAATGCTGCGTGATTATCCTGGATTGGATACTCAAACAGAAAGACGACATTAGTGGAAAAATTGGTCAAAGCCAAAGACTGGAGTTTCAGTTAATAGTAATGTACCAACACTGTTCTCTTGATTTTGAAAAACGTGCCATGATAATGTAAGCTGTTAACAACAGGGAGAACTGGGTGAGGAATACACAGTAACTCTCTGTTTTATCTTCTCTGTGAATCTAGAATTATTTCAAAATTAAACATTTATTTATCTTCTCTGTGAATCTAGAATTATTCCAAAATTAAACATTTATTAAAGGTGTTGCGATTCATGGGGTCGCAAAGAGTCGGACACGACTGAGCGACTGAACTGAACTGAAAGGTGAAAATAAAAGTTACTTNCTTCTCTGTGAATCTAGAATTATTTCAAAATTAAACATTTATTTATCTTCTCTGTGAATCTAGAATTATTCCAAAATTAAACATTTATTAAAGGTGTTGCGATTCATGGGGTCGCAAAGAGTCGGACACGACTGAGCGACTGAACTGAACTGAAAGGTGAAAATAAAAGTTACTTCATGATTTTGAGCTTGAATGACAGAGGGAGGCAAGTTAGAGAAGCAGAGGAGAGGAGATGAGTTCAGTCTAAATATCTGTTCAGATTGAGCTATTTTGGAAATGTAGCTAGTAATACTCAAATGTTAGGAGAGTGGAGTGGATTGATAACATAAGAGTTGTGAAAGTAACAGACGAAGGCTTGAGCCTGGAGAATACAAATTTGAGAGAGAGCATTAACAAGGAAGACAGATTGCTGTATTCTTTATCTGTACCCAGATGTTATCTAAACTTCATGAAGAGGGCAACAATGAGGGAGGGTAGCAGGAACCTCATGTACGTTTATAAGTCAAATTCAGGTATTACTCAGTTAAGATTTTTTTAGTGGCAAGTAACATAAGCAACTTTGAACTAAGCAAGGAGGGGGAATTTACTGGAAGGATATGGGGATGTTTCAGGAAAACCAAGGCCAAGAATTGGGCTGGACTTCAGAGAAAAACTAACGTAGAAACTAGAAATCATTGGAGTATCCAGTTATTACACATGGCTGTTTTATCAACTCTATCTGGAGTCTTCACTGCTTTACATTTTAAAATACAGCTCACCCAGAGCCTCAGAGTTTCTTTTATACAGTCCTACCCATGTACACAAACCACATTATGATCCTTCAGTCTCAACTTCAAAATGTAGAGAACCTGAATGGTCTAGTTTGGATTATAAGGGGATTGAGAAACATGTAATAGGGACATATCTGCTGAAGTCCTGTCTTTGTTAATTGTAAGGATGACAGTTTCCTGCATATGTGTGTTGTAGAGGGTGGTGGTAAAGGTGAGATAAACCAAAAAGTGCAGTTTCCTTATATGTCCTCTTGTGAAGTGCTGTACTTGCTGTATTCCAGTTGTTCACCATCTGTATCTGTCAATAGACTGTAAATTTTTATTGACTTGTTATCTCATTACCTAACCTGATGTGCAAATCAAACTGATATCCTGAATTTGAAACAAGTTTTCAAGCATGATGTATATTTCAAAATTTTGAAGCCTCATACAGTCATATTTACAGCTTTGACTTATATGCAGAAAAATGAATTATTAGTCATTTGAATTAAATGGCTCTCTATGATAATACTTAATTCCTAAGGGTATACACTGATGGTGTTCAGGAAGAGTAGCAGCACTTACATAACTTTTCTAAATTGTCCTTTTATTTTTGGGGGGGCTGTGCTGTGTGGCTTGCAGGATCTTAGATCCCTGACCAGGGATTTTTTTAAATGCTTAGTGAATACAAAAGTAAATTATCCTTTTATTAATTTATGTTTATAAAATCACCCAAGCTGATGCTCAAAGTGGAAACAATTTTTACTTGAATTTAGTCTTTGGTTTTAACTTTATTTCTTTAAATCATGTGTGTATCGCAATATTTCTCAAAATGTGGAATGCTTATCGCTCAGATTCAAAAGATGATTTAGTGTAGTATACAGATTATTATTTTATACTGTGTAGACATATTTATTCCCATAAGTATTAGAAAAAAATATAACTAGCACATAAAACGGAGAAAGCAGTGGCACCCCACTCCAGTACTCTTGCCTGGAAAATCCCGTGGACGGAGGAGCCTGGAAGGCTGCAGTCCATGGGGTCGCTGAGGGTCGGACACGACTGAGTGACTTTACTTTCACTTTTTACTTTCATGCATTGGAGAAGGGAATGGCAACCCACTCCAGTGTTCTTGCCTGGAGAATCCCAGGGATGGGGGAGCCTCGTGGGCTGCCGTCTATGGGGTCGCACAGAGTCGAACACGACTGGAGTGACTTAGCAGCAGCAGCAGCACATAAAAATTTATGACTTCACAGAAATGATGTAGCTTGGTAAAACAATGAGTTGATTTAAAGAAAATCAGTAAGCAAACAATAACACATGCAAATAATTGTGCAAATGATCTATAAAATTTGGGAAATATTTGATTTTTACTTGCTTTATATTACATATATCTGCTATAACCCTAATATAGTCTCATAAAGATTGTGTTTAAGAATCAAAATCAAAGAGCCCAGGGATTTGCATTTTATATATTTTCTCCTGTTTTTCAGAACAGCAGTTTTCAAAACACATATATACTCCAAATCATATTCAGAACCTTGACAGGTAAAACCCGTCATGAGAGCCACACCTCCTGAAGAGTCAGGGCCTGAAGGTCCTCTTTCCCTTTGTACTCAGTTTCCTCTCTTCACTTGTCATTTATTTCTTCATGGCATTTCTGAGAAAATATAATCTGAAAACAGTTCTAGGTAATTGTGTTAATAGAGCTAATCTTACTTAACAAAAGTTTGTCAGAGAATTATTTTCTATAATTGTCTGTTTCTGTATCTGTTAAATCATCTCTTCTCCAGGTGCCAGCTTGTTCTGGAATGCGGCAGGTGACGATCAAGAGCCTGAATCTCAGCTGAGGCAAGATGACACCAGGATTTCCAGTGAGGACATGAATTTTTCTGTTGATATTAATAATGAAGTCACAAGCACTCCAGGTAGTGCATCTTCGTTAAAAGCTGTTGATATTCCCAGTTTTGAAGAGAGTAACGTTGCTGTGGAAGAAGAGTTTAATCAGCAGCTTTGTATTTCCAAGTAAGATCTCTTCGATTCAGTATTCATCATCTTTTTTCTTTTTAAAGTCTAGTATTCCTCTGGTGCTCTCACTCAGGCCCGGTTTGTTTTGTAAGAGTATCTCCATGGTGCCTTTCCTAATGTGACTCCTGCCTAAGGACAGTTCTCTGGCTGCACCACTCCTTACACCGGGTCTTAGTTTCCCCCACCAGGGATCCAACCTATGCCCCTGCCGTGGAACCATGGAGTCCTAACCACGAGACGTCTAGCCTCTGAAATGCCAGGGAATTCCCTGTAAAAGACAGTTCTGAGCCTTCTCTGCCCATTCCCACATGTCAGTCATTGCATGCATAACACAGTCCGACTGAACCAGAACAGCTGACGATCAGAAATACGTATGTCAGGCCTTACTGGAGAGTCTGACACTGGGTCCCAGATGGAGCCAGGGTCCTGAATTTTTTTTATTTTTATAAAGATTTACATACTCAATTATATGTTGTATAATAACAGAGTCTGTATTTCTGAGAGATGTAACCTATTATTCAAGATATACTCAATAAGCTAATGGGGATGAAAGGGTAAAGGGTAGAGCTGAAGTAAGAGAGACTCTTGAGTAGATAATTTTTAAAACTGATTGTACGTAGTGATTTGTTAAACTCTCTTGTGTTTGAAATTCTTCATTGTGAAATTTTCTATTAAAAAAATAAGGATTCTGAAGCAATTCAGATCCTTTGCAAATTTGTAAACAAATTCAGCAAATATTCTTTGAGCTTCTGGTATATGCTGCCAAAAAACTAAGCCCTAGAAATTGAACAGTAGGTCAGACAAAGCTCCCGACTTCATGGAGTTTCCATGAGTTCTGGAGACAATAACCGCATCAGCAGGAAACATATAATTTCATATAGACCACTGCCTGAAGAAATTAAACCAGGGCGGCCAAGTGGCGTGTGACTAGGGTAGTGGCATGGGAGTGGAGTGGGTGTATCAGGTAAGCTGGTGCAAGAGCCTTCAGATTATGTAGCGCTTTGTAGGATGTAGAAGTTCTGAATATATTCTGTGTTCGTTAGCATCAGGGAGGATTTTAAATGACGTAGTGGTCTGATCATTTTTGTTTTTTAAAGGCCATTCCAGCTGTTCTATGGCAAGTGAGCTGATGGGGGTTAGGGTTAGAGGTAAGGAGACCGGTTAGTAGACTGAAGACCGAGTGAGGTGAAGGTGCCTGGGAGTTTGAGGTGATGGCAGGGGTCAGCTGTAGGATGAATTCTGAATGTAAAGGAATAAGGTGGGTTAGAGTACCACAGTGTAACATCACATGCAATGGTTTCAGAAGACGCGAATTCAGCGGTAGGGGTGGCATGGGCAGGCAGTTGATTACTTTTAAAAATTTTAAGCCTTTTGGTAATATTTGATATTTTAAATTATCTGATTACAATAATGATTAGAACAACAAACACACCCTTCCAGAAAACCAGAAAAATTTATCTGCTTTGCTCAGTGGAGAGTATGTTTTAACCTTACAATTCAATTAAGTGTTCATAATATGTACCACAGTACGTTAAAAAGATCTGTATACCTGTCTCAACCCCCACTAGATTGAATTCCTACAGGTTGTGGATCATACTCATTTCTGTACCTTTAGGACTTGAACCAGTGTCTAGTTCCCCATATCAGCTACTTCATAGATGTTAGGTGATAGGAAGAGCAGTTTGGGGTAAGCCCCCAAGATAAGTTCACATTTCACTTGGAATAGTTACAGAAAATGAGAACAAAGAGACATGAATTGTGGTTATCCTTATGTGTTCTCCCTGTGGTTATCCACGTTTATTCTATCTGTATTTCCTTTTGTAAATTGTAGACTACTTTCAAGGATTAGTTTTTCCCTCTGAAAGTAGAACTTTAAAAATCTCCAATCCATTGTGGTGTTTTAACTTCAGAAACAGATCCGCGTTAGCTGATAGAATGCAATTAATTGCTTTTTCAGGGAGATTAACCACCTCTGTGGATTCCAACATATCACTAGATGTAAATCTGACCCTTGTTCCGCATAGTACATGATTCGGATTAAACAGCATCGCCAGTGTTGTGTATGGTGGTCTTGGTGCTTCTCTAGGATTCTTCCCAAACACCGGGTCTGACTCATGCTGTGGCTTGTGCTGCTGAGTATTCATACATGGCACCTGGCCACCTGAGTCCCCTGTCCCCTTTGGATGTCTTGCTGGGTTAGTCTAATGTTAAAGCAGTTTGTGAAAGGTAGATTTTTTGACTTGCAGCATGTATGGTAATCGGTTGCTTTTTCCCAGGAAAGAGCCATGTGTGATATCCATAAGACTTTCTTTTGACACAGTACTTTTTTTGTTTAAGAAGCCAGGCTTTGGACATACCTGCTGCTGCTGCTAAGTCGCTTCAGTCATGTCCAACTCTGTGTGACCCTGTAGACGGCCGCCCACCAGGCTCCGCCGTCCCTGGGATTCTCCAGGCAAGAACACTGGAGTGGGTTGCCA
>SJYX01005385.1:16725-32760 GCA_006410675.1 Oreotragus oreotragus
AAAAAAAAAAAAAAGAAATGGAAGCCCTGCAAGATTAAGTACATTCCTCAAGGTCACAAGGATAATAAGATAATACAAATTCTAAACCAGGCCTGACTCCAGAAATTGCCATCCTAGTCACCCCCCAAATCTTGGGTGAGCACCTACTCTGAGCAAGAGCTGCAGGGGGCCTAAGGTCACCAATGCTGTGTCCGGTCCAGGCATAACAGGAGGACTGGACTGACTTTGAGAGAAGTATAGAGAAGCAGCACACGGTGAGCTTTACCACTTATAGCTCTCCAAGGGCTTTCTCCCCACTATACATTCGGTACTCACTGCAGGTGTTTAGGAAGAGAGGGTAGGGCCTATTTGAACACTGTCCATCCATATCTTACAGAACCCGAGTGTCAGAGAGGTTGTGAGTTCCCTAAGAGCTCCAGCTTACAAGAGGAGGGCCCGCAGTAGCTAATACACTTGGAGTATCTGAGAAGGGGCTCCTGGAGGCCTAGCAAATGAGGAAGGCCCTGGAAGAGGAGAACTTCACAGGGGCCTGGAACATGGGGAGGTTTCTGGGGTGAGAGGGAACACAAAGAATCGATTTGATCCTCCAAATGTCAATTCCAAAGGGACAGAAGTATCGTGTTATAGAGACACAGACATAGAGAACAAATGTATGAACACCAAGGAGGGAGAAAAAGAGAGGTGAGATGAATTAGGAGATCGGGATTGACATATATACACTGTTAATATTATGTATAAAATAGACAACTGATGAGAACCTACTCTAGTAGCTCAGGGAACCTACTCTACGCTCTGTGGTGACCTAAGTGGGAAGGAAATCCAAAAGTGAGGAGATACAGTAAGGTTGATTCACTTTGCTCTACAATAGAAACACAATACAGTAAAGCTAACTATCCTCCAATACGAATTAATTAAAAATTGTTTTTAATTAATTAAAAAAATTAAAAGGCTGGCATTTGGGTTCCAAGAGGGAACAGGAGACCTGCAGTGGGCCGCACAGGCTCTGGTCCTGCACAACTTTGTGTTTTCTCCTGCGATGGGCCCAGGTAGAGTCTAATGGTCTGCCGCACACTGGCCAGCCCTCCCGTGTTGAACTTCTTTGGGCTTGCTGCTTGTGCGGTATGTGTTAGTTGCTCAGTCATGTCTGACTCTTTGCAACTCCATAGACTGCAGCCTACCAGGCTCCTTGGTCCATAGAATTCTCCAGGCAAGAATACTGGAGTGGGCAGCCATTCCCTTCTGCAAGCAATCATCCTGACCCAGGGATCGAACCTGGGTCTCCTGCACTGTAGGCAGACTCATTAACGTCTGAGCCACCACAGAAGCCCAGCTTCCTTGGGAGCAGAGACCAAATCTTAATCATCTTCTTGTCTCCCTGTCCCATCCTGCCCTGTCTCCACCTATAAGGCCTCACACGACGGCTACCAACACAGTCACAGCACTTCACAGTTTACAAAATCACTCTGTAGCCAAGAGTTGGTGTTCTTTATCTGAAACCTGGATGTTTTACAATGTGTGGGGGGTCCTCTATTCAAAAAATAATACAAAATAGAGTCAAAATGAAGCTAAAATGAATAATGAAAGTTATATGAAATGAAGTTAATATGAAATGAATCCAAGCTGCAAATTTTAGAAAGTGGACAAATATAAATATCAGAAAACCTAGAAAATAATGTAGTTTTCTTATCTCTAGGCATCTGCCTGATACACCTCTATAATCTTTTGTTCACATTTTGTGGCTTTGATCATCTTTTCATGTGACAGCGATTGGCTGTGCCTAATTATATAAAGACAATGAAAAATTAATTTGTTTTTTTCTCCAGCCTGATTAAAATTTCTTTTTTATTAGTAGTAGTTGGAATGCATGAAACATGTGATTTATGCAGAGTTGCTGATGGTAATATTGTTGCAGGGTCCTACTTTATAAATACAGGTATTCTGAGAAATTCCATTTCATATGATTCCCATCAAATAACAAACCTATAGTGAATTTATAATTATATATACATAGCTTCCCAGGTGGCACTACTGGTAAAGAAGCTGCCTGCCAATGCAGAAAATGCAAGAGACACAGGTCCAGTACCTCGGTCAGGAAGATCCTCTAGAGGAGGACATGGCAACCTATTCCGCTATTCTTGGCTGGAGAATCCCATGAACAGAGGAGCCTAGTGGGCTAAAGTCCACCTGGTCACAAAGAGTCTGACATGACTGAGTGACTGCCAATCTGCAAAATGGAAACACTAATGTCAATCTCAGGAGGCCACATGGAAGGTAAAGCATAAGGTAAGCGCCAAGCACACAGTTGGCATGCCAGCACTGTCGCAGCAGTTGCACGCTGAAAAAATTGGTTGAGGATGGAAACAACTGGAAGGCGGGTCTCAGCTTCCTATGTGAACAGTCTCTTAGGGGTCTTCAACTCAGAAACATTCTACGATTCAAAATCCCCATAAAAATAAACCAGGGAAGGATTTAGAGAAATAGTTACATACGATTTTTCACAGGCTAATCTGTGGCTCCATGTGGGTCAAAGAAGATTAAGGGCTCCTTGAAATTCAAAGGCTGATTACTTCAAAACCCATCCCAGGAGTCAAGCAGGATGCAGCACAGCTCAATATTTTGTGCACAAGCCAGAATTTTCAGATAAGCATTTCAGAGGAAGCTAACATAAGGTGAAAGGTTTTCGGAAAGTTGTGACTTTAAAACAAATCCGCTGTTGCAGAGAGCTGAGCTCGGCTCACAGCCTTCGCACCCATTGGCCCCCTTCCTGAGCCTGTGCCCAGGCCCTAGCCCTGGTTCTGGAAGGCCCCTTCACTGCTGGAAAACAATTACCCCCGGTAGCCTCTGAGGGATGGGGGAACTCAGAAAGGGTTGTCCAGGAAGCTGATCCCCTCTGGATGTCTTAACTTCCCTTCCCAGCCCCTCCTCCAAGCTCTGCTAAAGGTGAGGAGAACAGGAGGTGTCTGTACTTAATGGAGAACAAATTAAGTAACAGCTTAAATCTTGCAACAGGTCAGGCAGGGGCGTGAGGTGAGCGATGCCTCGTCAAGAAGGTGATCCATCTCCTCTGTCCATGGAGAGAAGGGCAGATTGGCAGAGAGATGGTGAGCATGGAATCAGGAGAGAAGGAAGCAGCCAGACACACACCACTCAGTGCTGCCCTGCTGGCTGACCAAGCACATGGCTTTGAAAGGTGCTTTCCTAGAGCCTGAAGTCCCTGCAAGAAGCAGGATTCCAACAAGGAAGTATGGATCGTCTGGGAGTGTTTCTCCCACTGGACAATCTTTCCTCCTTGCAGCATTTACCATGTGCCTACTGCATGCTTGAGCTTCTCTGGTGGCTCAGCAGTAAAGAATCCTCCTGCCATTGCAGGAGATGCAGGTTCAGTCCCTGGGTTGGGAAGATCCCCTGGAGCAGGAAATGGCAACCCACTCCAGTATCCTTGCCTGGGAAATCCCATGGACAGAGGAGCTTGGTGGGCTACAGTCCATGGGGTTGCAAAAGAGTCAGACATGACTTGGCAACTAAACGACAGCCATATGCTTGCTGTGTGTCAGATACATTCTTTATCTCATTTAACACTCACTGTACCTCCCAACAAAATAAGTGTCATTACAGGGAAGAAACTGAGGCTCAAAGAGGTTATGGTCATTGCCCAAGGTCACACGGAGCCCAAATCACAGCTGGGTAAGAATCTGTGATAAAGCCCATCTTTGCTGAGTCTTGAGCATATGCATACAGACTTGCTCAGGATGACCCTCAGCCAGCAGTCAGGGCTCTGGAGAAGGAATCAAAACAAAGACTTTCGGGAAAACTGATCAGGGCTAGCAGGCTGATGATGAACTTGTGCTGTCCAGAATCAGTAAACAAATGTGGAGCTCAGCAAGAGGCTGTGGAGTTCACAGCAACAACCAACAGGCTGTGGAGTTCACGACAACAACAGATGTGGAGTTCACAGCAACAGCCAATCCTGGACTGACTCACTGAGAGTTTAAGACCACCGCCTAGGGCACTTCCCTGGTGGTCCAGTGATAAAGAATCCGCCTCCATCAGTGCAGGAGATACAGGTTCCATCCCTGGTCAGAGAACTAAGATCCCACATGGCTTGGGACAAGGAAGACCCTGCATGCCGCAGCTAAGCCTTGGTGCACCCAAATACTTGAAAAATAAAACTAAACCCACCACCAAGGTTCCTTGTCAACCTTGAGTTTTTGCCTTTATGAGCCTCAGCCTTTGGTGTGGGAGCCTCTTCACAAGGGCTGTGCCCCAGAGACACCCCTTTCTCTACGAATCCCCAAGCTTACTGCACCATTCTCCAAGGGCCTCCAGCCCTGGCTGACTAGTCTCTCCCTGCCCTGCCTGGAGGTCAATTCAGTTTAATTCTCACAGGTTTCAAAGCTGGGTTTTTTTTGTTTTGCTTTGCTTTTTTTTTCCATTAGTTTGTTTTCCTTGAACTACTGCTTCCCTCATAGCTCAGCTGGTAAAGAATCTGCCTGCAATGCAGGAGACCTGGGTTCAATCCCTGGGTCAGAAAGATCCCCTGGAGAAGGAAATGGCAACCCACTCCAGTATTCTTGTCTAGAGAATCCCATGGGCGGAGGAGTCTGGCAGGCTACAGTCCACGGGGTCACCAGAATCAGACACAACTGAGCAACTACACCATCAACCACCACCACTGTCTAATTAAACCTTCCTCTCCAGGCTTAAGCCCTTTCAGTCTAACCCACACATCACTGACGGATGAAACTCATCAAAGTTTAACTTTGATCATGTCAGTCCCTATCCTCAATCCGGACATAGGGGTTCCCCTTTGAATAAAGTCAAATCTTATTCCAGTATTTCCATCAGATGTGTATAAGAGACAGCTCCTGCTTCAGGGCTACCCTACACAGTGTCTTCAGCCTTTAGAGCTCTGCTCCCAGCTGTCATGATGACTCACTCCCTCACTTCACTTGTCTGTGTGAAAGTCTGCCTTTTAGAGATATCTGCCCATCACTGCTCTCTTCTTACCCTTTCTTTAGGCCATTTATCACAATCTGACAAATGTTATATTAATTTATCATGTGATTCTATCAAATAGAATAATCCCCAAGGGTAGAGGCTATTTGTTCTCTGCTGTATCCCATCATTATAAAGTGCTACCATGTAGTAGGAACTCAACATTTTTTATCAGGTAATGAAATAATATCACTGGACTATTAGATCTAGTTTCCTTGAAGTTGTACAGAGAAATTTAGCATTAGTAAGATATTCTAGTATCACTGAAGAGATAAGAAAGATTACTGACCAAAAAAAAAAAAGAATAGAATATTTTGTCCTATCAAATCATGTATGAACTCAACCTAATCTTTTAGGTATAGTAATATAAGTACTATAATTCAGGGATTTGTTTCCTCTTTAATATATTACTAATACTTTTAAAATATAAATTTATGTAGAAGGCTTTTCATACTTCCAACTGGACATTTTTGACAATACTTCAAAAGTTTTGTCCTTGTTCTTCATGTCAAATGATGAAATAATTGTGTAACATAATGGCAATGAAAATGTTTTCTCTGGAGAAAACAAGAATGCATACTGTTCAGAACTTGAATAGTACAAAGTTTTTTGAAGATCTGTCTTTGTCATTTGTGGTGTGCCACTGAGAACAAGAGCAAATGTAAACATGCAACTTGTATACCAGAGATGGATTCTGCCTTATCTGCAACTCTCTATTTTCCCATTACTAGCTCCTTTGATTATATAAAAGTCTATATTAAGGGTATTTTAACACTAACTGCATTACCTATTCACTTCAATACTTAGGACTCTTGAGAAGCAAAGTAAATGTTTAGGACATTAAAAAACTGAATTCATGAGGAATTCCCACGTATAAGCAAATTCGTATTGAATATATTTAAATCTGTGGGTTACAGCTGTGTTTATGAGGGAGAAAATTAAAGGACCCAATGATGTTAATGTATATTTCACTTCTCTACATTTTCAAACAAAACTATAAAAGTCACCAAGTTTATGGAAGTCATGGAATTACAGCTGAATTATTTCAAATCCTAAAAGATGATGTTGTGAAAGTACTGCATTCAACATTCTAGCAAGTTTGGAAAACTCAGGAGTGGCAACAAGACTGGAAAAGGTCAGTTTTCATTCCAACCCCAAAGAAAGGCAACATCAAAAAAATGTCCACCTACTGTACAGTTGCACTCATCTTCCATGCTAGCGAAGTAATGCTCAAAATTCTTCAAGCCAGGCTTCAACAGGACATGAACAGAGAACTTCTAGATGTTCAAGCGAGATTTAGAAAAGGCAGAGGAACCAGAGATCAAATTACCAACATCTGTTCAATCATAGAAAAAGCAAGAGAATTCCAGAGAAACACCTATTTCAGCTTCATTGACTATGCTAAAGCCTTTACTGTGTGGATCACAACAAACTATGGAAAAATCTTCAACGGATGGAAATACCAGACCACCTTACCTGCCTCCTGAGAAATCAGTATGCAGGTCAACAAGCAATAGTTATAACTGGACATGGAACAACTGGCTGGTTCCAAACTGAGAAAAGAATACGCCAAGGCTGTATATTGTCACCCTGCTTATCTAACTTATATTCAGAGTACATCATGCAAAATACCAGACTGGATGAAGCACAAGCTGGAAGATTGCTGGGAGAAATATCAGTAACCTCAGATATGAAGATGATACCACCCTTATGACAGAAAGCAAAGAGGAACTAAAGAGCCTCTTGATGAAAGTGAAAGAGGAGAGTGAAAAAGTTGGCTTAAAATTCAACATTCAAAAAATGAAGCTCACAGCATCTGGTCCCATCACTTCATGGCAGAGAGATGAGAAAACAATGGAAACACTGACATTTTATTTCCTTGGCTCCAAAATCACCGCAGATGGTGACTGCAGCCATGAAATTAAAAGACTTCTACTCCTTGGAAAGAAAGCTATGACCAACCTAGACAGCATATTAAAAAGCAGAGACACTCTTTTGCCAACAAACGTCTGTCTAGTCAAAGCTATTGGTTTTCCAACAGTCATGTATAGATGTGAGAGTTGGACCAAAAAGAAAGTTGAATGCCAAAGAATTGATGCTTTTGAACAGTGGTGCTGGACAAGACTCTTGAGAGTCCCTTGGACTGTAAGGAGTTCCAATCAGTCAATCCTAAAGGAAATCAGTCCTGAATATTCATAGGAAGGACTGATGCTGAAGCTGAAGCTCCAATACTTTGGCCACCTGATGTGAAGAACTGACTCATCAGAAAAGACTCTGATGCTGGGTAAGATTGAAGCCAGGAGGATAAGGGGACAACAGAGATGAGGCTGCTGGATGGCATCACCAACTTGATCGACATGAGTTTGAGAAAGCTCCAGGAGTTGGTGATGGACAGAAAAGCCTGATGTGCTGCAGTCTATGGGGTTCCAAATAGTCGGACATGACTGAGAAATTGAACTGAAATGAGCCATTGATATCATATTTTGTCCAAGACTTATATAGGTTGATGAAATGGGATTAGAATTGATATGCTGAATTTCTAAGAAGAAATTTTAAGAACATTTGCACAGGTCTATTATTAATATCTTCTATTTTATCTTAAACATGAGGTCAACAATGTCTCAGATCAAGGCTATTTTAGTTTGGATCCAAAATTGAAGACAATCTGTGGTACACAGCCTTGGATCAGACCTTCAGCTGACCCAGAAGGCACATGAAGCATGAGAGAGAAATAATCCTTGATTGTCATAATCTACTGCCATTTCTGAGCTGTTTATTTCAGTAATATAACAGAGCCTCATTAATTCAATAGCTATCCTAATATTAGTCTAAGAATAAGTAATTGTCTCAACAACTTATTGAAGAGTGAATGGAGTAAGCTTAATAGGAGCTGAGAATACACAAGTGCTCATGTCAGAAGCAGAATTGTAAATTATCATGAGGCAAGTATTGATGATAGTGGATGAGTTTTAACTTAAGTAACTTCAATGAAAAATGATTGCCCTGAAGCCAAAGAGAGAGTTCAGGATGTAAAGAGTCCATACTTTTTATGATAGCACTGGAGTTTACAAGGCAGCAGCAAAGTGGTCTAGATGAAGGCAAGGTTTTATAGTCAGTCTTCTAGGAAGTAGTAATAGTTATCTCTCTTAAAGGAAGTACTAGCAAGTTACATACAAGAAGAATACAATGATCAAGATGGATATCAATTAATGAAAAATTTGCTGTTGTTCAGTCACTCAATGTGTCCAATTCTTTGTCCATGGGGTTTTCCAGGCATGAATACTGGAGTGGGTTGCCATTTCTTTCTCCGGGGTATCTCTCCAAACCAGGGATCAAACCCATATTTCCTGCAAGGCTCCTGCACTGCAGGTAGATTCTCTAACCACTGAGCAACCAGGGATGATGCTACTTAGCCATTTTTTCCTCATACGACCACACTTGTAATCAACTGAACATACAGTTTCTATCCTTAACTGCCCCAGAAAAAGAACAAAAGGCATTTTTTTAAACTTCTAGATGGCACATGCTTTCATTGTAGCAATGAAAAAGCTGGACTTCAGAGAGACAGAGGAATCAGAGATCAAACTGCCAACATTTGTTGGATCAAGGAGAAAGCAAGGGAGTTCCAGGAGAACAATTGCTTCTGGTTCATTGAGTACACTAAAGCCTTTGTGTAGATCACAACAAACTGTGGAAAACTCTTAAAGAGATGAGAATACCAGACCACCTTACTTGCCTCCTGAGAGAGAATACCAGACCACCTTACTTGCCTCCTGAGAAACTTGTATGAAGATCAAGAACAGTTAGAACAGGACACAGAAAACTGGACTGGTTCAAAACTGGGAAAGTAGTACATCAAGGCTGTATATTGGCACATTGCTTATTTAACTTCTTTGCAGAGTACATCATGCAAAATGCTGGGCTGGATCAATCATATGCTAAAATATTTGAGCAAACTGGGAGACTGTGAAGGACAAGGAAGCCTGGCATACTGCAGTACATGGGATCTCAGAGACTAGGACACGACTTACTGACTAAACAATAGCAGTAGGCTTTTAAGGAAAGCACTCTCTTCCTTTTACTACTTCTGTGTAGTAGCTGCAAACAGTTATCCAAAATAGAATAAAGACATATGTTTATTTCTGAAAATTCAGAAAAGGTGTATTACATACACCTTTGCTCAGAAGACTACCTGAAGATGGTACCTTAAAAAGAAATAGAAACTGGGCAAGATAAGGAAGAGATGACCAAGAGAATGAGGCAAAGGGAGAACACAGAGTGAAAGGATACCTGGTAAAACACTGCACTACATTCCTCTCTAACTAGCACCTCTGGCTGTAACAGTACACTTTCACACAGCCACTGTCTGATTGCAGCATACAATATTTATTTGTTGCAGAAAAATCACTTATGAATTGCTGAAACATTGGCATTATTTTCTTAGTCACTAGTCATATATGTGTTAATTGGCATGACAAGAAACATGAGCTGTAGCTGAACAGACTGCATACAGAATTCTTATCTGTGTGTGCTATTTGGATTAAGGCAGCATATTATAAAATAACTATACTTGCTTTTTTCTCCTTCAACAATATGTTCTTGAGATTTATCCACAGTCAAAAGTAAAGATGTAATTCATTTCTTTCAACCAGTGCACCGTACTCCATCATGAGTTGTTCTGAAAGTCTCTCTTTTAAGAAATGAGTTTGTAAGATGTGAGCTTTATATTGATTATTTAAACATATATCAAATCATTTCTGATAGTTTGTGCTTTCTATTATACTTTTTATTCTTTAAACTGGGGACTGAATTTTAGGTTGACAGTCATCTTCCTTCAGCTCTTTGTTTTCATGCATGCATTTTGGGGGATGAGAAGACTTCTGTCGATGGATTCTTCCTTCCCTTATAAATAATCTTATTCTCTTTAAGATTTTCTCATTATCAGTGATGTTATATTGGAGAAGGAAATGGCAACCCAGTCCAGTATTCATGCCGAGAGAAACCCGAGGACAGAGGAACCTGGTGGGCTGCTGTCCATAGGGTCACACAGAGTCAGACATGACTGAAATGACTTGGCATGTGTGCATGCATTGGAGAAAGAAATGGCAACCCACTCCAGTGTTCTTGCCTGGAGAATCCCAGGGACGGAGGAGCCTGGTGGGCTGCCGTCTATGGGGCTACACAGAGTCGGACACGACTGAAGCGACTTATAAGCAGCAGCACCATAAAGGTAATTATTCTTTTCTCAATGTGCATCTTTTTAATTTATCCTGATTTCACTGAACATTTTTAAAGAGCTATATTACCTAGTTTCTAGAAATAATAAATTATTTCTTTTTTTCTAAAATTTATTGTTTTATATATATTATTGTTTAGTTACTAAATTGTTTCTGACTCTGCAATCCCATGGATTGTAGCCCAACAGGCTCCTCTGTCCATGAGATTTCCCAGGCAAGAATATTGGAGTGGGTTGCCATTTCCTTCTCTAATATAGATGTTAATTGTTAAATATATATTGTAGTTTATCAGTCTGTATTCTGTTTAAATTCTCTTTCATGGTTTGTATTTCATTATGCTGTTTTTTAGTAGTTTGCTTTATTGTATTATTAAGTATACCACTTCGACTAAGGAGAATTTGCCATTCATCTTGCCTATTGACAGCCATTTCCTTCTCTAATATAGATGTTAATTGTTAAATATATATTGTAGTTTATCAGTCTGTATTCTGTTTAAATTCTCTTTCATGGTTTGTATTTCATTATGCTGTTTTTTAGTAGTTTGCTTTATTGTATTATTAAGTATACCACTTCGACTAAGGAGAATTTGCCATTCATCTTGCCTATTGACCTCACTTCACAGAAGAGTTTTTTTTTTTTTTTCAAGACATATAATTCACTCTTTCACACCTCTATCTGTCCTTGTTTTTTGACTTTTATTATTTTTGCAGGACATTTTATCTCTAAACATTAAGGTTTTTTTTCATATAGTGTCACTGTTGGATTTCTGCAAGATTTAATTATTCTTTTTAGTTTTTCTGTGGGCCTTCATATAATGGTTTGTTTTCTGGTATGCTTTTCATATTGTTGTTAAAATCCTCATCAGATATGCACTTGACCATGCACGTTTTTCCCACCTTGTGGTTCACATATGCCTAGGTCCATCTCTCCAGGTGGAACTGGCAATGATATATTAGGTGGTAATTCTGTGCATGTATGGATGTGAAAGTTGGACTGTGAAGAAAGCTGAGTGCTGAAGAATCGATGCTTTTGGACTGTGGTGTTGGAAAAGACTCTTGAGAGTCCCTTGGACTGCAAGGAGATCCAACCAGTCCATTCTGAAGGAGACCAACCCTGGGATTTCTTTGGAAGGAATGATGCTCAAGCTGAAACTCCAGTACTTTGGCCACCTCATGCGAAGAGTTGACTCATTGGAAAAGACTCTGATGCTGGGAGGGATTGGGGGCAGGAGGAGAAGGGGACGACCGAGGATGAGATGGCTGGATGGCATCATGGACTCGATGGACGTGAGTCTGAGTGAACTCCGGGAGATGGTGATGGACAGGGAGGCCTGGCATGCTGTGATTCATGGGGTCGCAAAGAGTCGGACACAACTGAGCGACTGAACTGAACTGAATTCTGTGCAAGCATAGGCCAAGCTCTCAGTTCTTGATCGCTGTCTTTATTTCATCCCCAAATCTCAGAATGTAATGCAAACCACCTGCTTTAAACTTATCTCTGACCAAGGTTTGAGGTTCTTTCCATTCTTGAGTCAAATCTTAATTTCCTATGGACCATGTGACCACTAAGTCTTTGAAACTATGGATTTTTTCTCTTTTTCTGTCCTATGGAGATGTTTCTCTTGTTTTTGAGCATATGTATGTACGAGTGTAGATATATATACCTTTCGATGCATTCAGAACAGAGAAAGGGAAAATAAGTTTTTATTTACCAAGTGAAACTTATTTATTGATTTTTAACATTTTAATTTATGAACTTCATCTTACCTCCTGGCACTCCCTATCAACTTCACTATTCTTTATCCCCCCACCTCCAGCACCTGTCACCATCTGACATGTAAGCCCTTTGAAATATTTGATTTATTCTTTTACTATGTGTATATTTTGTTTTGATAGAAAGTAAAGCAATTCTGTTAGATAGAATCAAGATGAAAAGTGGAAGTTGAAGTGTTAGTCATTTGGGCATGTATGACTCTTTGTGACCTCATGGACTATAGCCCACCAGGCTCTTCTGTCCATGAAATTCTCCAGGCAAGAATACTGGAGTGAGTAGCCATTCCCTTCTCCAGGGGATCTTCCGGACCCAGGGATCAAACCCAGGTCTCCCACATTACAGGCAGATTCTTTACCATCTGAGCCACCAGGGAAGCCAAATAAGATGAGTACTAAATAGCAGAAAAAATGAAATGAAAAATAAAGAGAAAGAAACAGTTTGGAACATTGTGGATTTTCATCTCTCTTGACTTTTTTTCATATTTCATCTAAGAATTTGAAAATTTTAATTTGTAATATGCAAGGTTAGCCTAATTATGATGAAGGCTGCATATTAGTCAAGCAATCAAAGAAGTATTGTTTGCTCTTATAAAAAAGAAAGGAAATGCTTGGAAATGGGAATGACTAAACATTTATAAAGCTTTAAGAACATCATTATATCTTATACCTCAGTAGGCCAGAAACAAAACAGTATTATTGATTTTTTTTTTCCTTAACAGAAACCAAGGAACAATTTCTTGCCTTAGAATAAATAGATTCATTCCTAATAGAATTAAGGATCAATATTTCTGTACATTTTCTTGACGGGGTAACTGTTCTTTATTTTTCTCAAGTCTCATGAACTTAGAGCAATGGCTGTGAAGTTGCTGAGCAGAGAAACAGAGGGAGTGGGCTAAAGAGGGGCTTTAGAGACACAGAGATAACACACCAGTGATGCCTGCTTCTCTGATTCCTATAAATCATCTTAGAGAAGGGAGTGATGTAGGGGCAGCAGACAGATCAGTATTAAAATCTATTGATTGACAGTGATCAATCCATTGGAAAGATCTGTTCTTGAACATTCTGATTGTACTCTCTCTGATTTATCTAAATACTGAGGTGATAGGCATGCACTGAAATCATCACTATAGCTTATTTCATTGTTTAAAGCATTAGAGGAATCAGGAATATTTAATGACACTAGAGGGAAAAAAATAAGCTTTAAAATAAACCTCAAAATTGCTGATGAAAATGCTTAGATGGCAAACAATGCAGCTTCCAAGGTGAAAAGTTTTATTGAATAAATGCAGAGACAGCTGTTTTCAGAAAATCATATTTCCCCCAGTCCCGAGTGAGACATGTTCTTGCACATCACAACATTAATAGTCACATTGTGTTACTTGATTTAGTGCAACATAATGCAGTGTGACTAATACAACCCAATGGTACAGATTCATGAAAGAGAAAAATCCATCACTTAGGAAATGTGAAACCACGATGCACTTTTCTGAAAACAAAGGTTAAGTAAATCAAAGTTTTCTGATGAAAGAAAAGTCATGTAAAAGAGAGTTTTATTCCAAAACACATTTCAATCCACCTTTGTGTTGATCCCTAGGCACGTTAGAGAGGGGAATAGGAATCAAACATGAAAAGCCCTCAAGCTGTTTGAACTTAGCAATGCTTAGTGATTCTGCAATATTTTCCTCTGTAGTACCAATCTTCTGAAGCAATAGCCTCTTCATCAGTCTTCCCATGCATTGCCCAGGTGACTACTGCATGAGCCCAGTTGACAACCTAATGTCCTTTCTGTTTCAACATCTCTAAAAATGTACTTGGGATACTAAAGAAATAATATACAATGACTTTTTAAAGCCTATCTTTCATATCCAATATTAAGGAGGTAAATATTATTGAGGAAAGACTTTATCATAGGCCTGTGGGTGTTTTTTGGTTGTGCTTACCCATCTGTAATCTTTCCTTGTCAGAAACATATATGGACTTTTATCTATCTGACAATAAATGCATCAGACAGGTAACAGGAAACAAAGATTTGACTTCTCTATTAATATTTTGAAATGGAGGGATTTTCATTAAATGTCTTAAAAAATTAAAGGGGAGAAAAGTCTTACAGGAGTATTTGGACTACACAGCCAACTTCAAAGTCATTATATTCAAGAAAACTGCTATGATAGATGATTTTAATATTATTATTTCAGGTATTTCCCAATCAATGTCTATTCTCCATCTTAACCCACAATACCAATTTAGAGAATATTTTAAAATCTAAGTGTTAAATAAATTTTTGAAGCTCTTTATATTTTCCCGACTAGACTGGATGCTCCAGGAGCCTTCTCACAATTATTGAGCATCTACTTCTTTCCAGTTACTTTGTCTATACATTATGCTATTTGACATGGCAACACTGAAAAGGTATGTGTTGTTATTTCCACTTACCAGATGAAAAAGTTAAGGCAAAGAGGTGAAGTGAATTGACCTCCTAATATATCTAGTAAATGGTAGTTTTTCTTTTAATACAAGTTTGTCTGAATTTAAACATATACCTTTGCATCATCTATAGAACAGAGTGCTTGTAACATTAGATATGAAAACCCTCAGAATTATGAACTCTACAAGTTGAAGATCAAAGCCCTCATTACCAATTCCGAACAAGCTATCTGTGTAACATTTCAACAACTGGCTATCCAATTGCCATGGAGAACTTCATTGCTAGTATCTCATTTATTTAAGGTTCTCTGAATAGACATAGGTGGACAAAGCCTATCAGTGGACATTGTTCTAACCACTAAAAACTTATTAGTACTGACCAGAACTAAGCCTCTCCAGAAAAGCTCAGTGACATTTTGTGTATTCAGTTCAATGCAGTCACTGAGAATAAAATGATTTAAACAAGAACCACCCATAGTAGACTGTTATAGTGATGCTTTCTAATGGACCATGCTTTCCAGTATTCATGTTCTTGTATTGACTCTTGTCACATGAAATCTGGGCTTCGTCAAGTGACATGCTTTGGCCAAAGGGTTATTGGCAAGGGAGATGTAAGCAAAGGCTTAGTTAAACCTTTGCACACTGGGCCTTATTCTCTTAAAAACTAATAGACAGAGTGTGAAGAAATTGAACTCATAGCTGAATGATGTCAGGTTACATACCAAGAGACTTTGAACGATAACAGGCTGTCCTGGAGCTGTACCACAGAGACCTGTCCAGATGACATCCATTAAAACACAGAATCATAAGAAATAACTTATTATTTTACTCTAACAAATTTGGGGAAAGTTTTTTATACCACCATAGATAACTGATACATTACCCTAACTGATACATTACACTTCAAACCTTTCACACTGAAAGACAGATATCTACATGCAATTATAATATATATGTATGTGTATATATACTATGTCAATGAAATTAGCTTTGCTTCACCAAGGCATTTATGCCAAATTACATCATATAAAAAGACTTACAAATCTTCTGACTTTCTTAGACATCTTATCTTGAAGTATGTTATTAAAAAGACCTGGTGAAAGTGGTTCATTTAATAAAATGTTCCTGTTAAATAGAAAGCTAATGATAATATTGAATGCTTATTGCTACTATATTCCAAGAACTACAAAAATTTAATTGCTTTTATGACACCCTAAGTGAAGTGAAGTGAAGTCGCTCAGTTGTGTCCGACTCTTTGTGACCCTGTGGACTGTAGCCTGCCAGGCTCCTCCGTCCATGGGATTCTCCAGGCAAGAATACTGGAGTGGGTTACCATTTCCTTCTCCATGGGATCTTCCTGATCCAGGAATTGAACCCGGGTCTCCCACATTGGAGGCAGACGCTTTAACCTCTGAGCCACACCCTAAGATATGTGCTATTATTTTTCTAATATTTTAGTCATGAAAACTGGGACACAGTTTTTGCATAAGATTAGACAGTTATATTTGGTAATAACAAATTCAAAACTAGCTACATCTGGATCTAAAATTTGTATTCTTATTTACTACCTATATAGAGGCTTGCCTGTTACTCCTGGTGTTTCTTGA
>SJYX01005388.1:0-11510 GCA_006410675.1 Oreotragus oreotragus
TGGACAGGGAGGCCTGGCGTGCTGCGATTCATGGGGCCGCGAAGTGTCGGACGCGACTGAGCGACTGAACTGAGCTGATCGGTGTCACGTTCTGCTCTGTCATGCATTTATAGCTATCATTTTATTTACTTTCGGTTGTGCTAGGCCTTGGCTTCTGTGCACTGGCTCTCTCTAGTTGTGGTCCCTGGACTTTTCATACGGTGGCTTCTCTGGATGCAGAGCAGAGGCTCTAGAAACGCTGGCTTCGATAGTTGTGGCTTGTGGACCCTAGAGTTGGGGCTCAGAAGCTGTGCTGCTTGGGCTTAGTTGCTCTGGGACAGGTAGAATCCTCCCAGACCAGGGACTGAACTTGTGTCCACTGCGTTGATGAGCAGATAATTATCCACTTGGGAAGTCCTCTCTTGTGTACTGATTATTTGACAGAGGTGATTTTTTTTTTCTTTTAGCATGTCTATAATTGGCAGCAAAGGGATGGCAAAGGACAGCTTTCTCCCTGTCCTACTGGGAGATTCCCATCTCACCCATGCCCCTTCCCAACTCCTAACAGGGCCACACCCACAGCACGTGATTCCACGGGGCCAGAGTCTCCTTGGAGGGGGAGGTCTCCCAGCACTAAGGGAGCCTCGAGAGTCCCTTGGACTGCAAGGAGATACAACCAGTCCATCCTAAAGGAAATCAATCCTGAATATTCATTGGAAAGTCTGATGTTGAAGCTGAAACTCCAATACTTTAAGGTCACCTGATGCGAAGAACTGAAAAGACCCTGACGCTGGGAAAGATTGAAGGCCGAAGGAGAAGGGGATGACAGAGGATGNGTCCCTTGGACTGCAAGGAGATACAACCAGTCCATCCTAAAGGAAATCAATCCTGAATATTCATTGGAAAGTCTGATGTTGAAGCTGAAACTCCAATACTTTAAGGTCACCTGATGCGAAGAACTGAAAAGACCCTGACGCTGGGAAAGATTGAAGGCCGAAGGAGAAGGGGATGACAGAGGATGAGATGGCTAGATGGCACCACTGACTTGATGGACATGAGTTTGAGTGAACTCCGGGAGTTGGTGATGGACAGGGAGGCCTAGCATGCTGCAGTCCATGGGGTCTCAAAGAGTCGGAGGCGATTGGGCAACTGAACTGAACTGAAGGGAGCCTTGTCGGGTGGGTCCAGCAGAGAGGGGACCGCCTGGCTGCAGAAGGGAAGAGTGGACACTGGGTGCAGGGTGGGTGGCCCCTGGGACTGAGCCCCAGCTGGCTGAGACCTTGGTTAGTTTTCCCAAGCCTCTCCCATCTGCCCATCTTGTTTCTTTTTTTTAATGACAAGTTGGAGCTGGGTTTCACCTACTGGCCGGCAAGGAGGCCGGTGTAGGAGGGTCACCCTCTGAGCTGGGTTCCTGAAGGCGCACTCAGGATGCTCAGGAGCAAGAGCCGGACGATGAGTGAGGCATCGGCCTCAAGCTGTTTCCATTAACAGACCCTCAAACACAAACCCCTTGTTCTTAGCGCTCATCAACCGAGTGTTTACACAAGGGACAGCCAGAGAGAAGGCAAACTCAATCATACATGCACTACGTGGCCGTCCTTACGGACAAGACTGCAGTGCATATCAGATAAGTGCCAGTCAAGGGGCAGGCTTTTGGAAGGCTTCCTCCTTTTTGAAATCTTCATGTGTAACAAATGAGAGAAATGGAAACCAGGTTAATACTGAGCACATCTAATCTGCCAGGGTCAGTATTAGGCAATTGCACATGCCCCATATTTTTAATCCTCACATTCCTCCGTTTCGTGGATGAGGGAATTGAGCCAGCAAGGCTGTGAGCCGGATCACGCATCTCATGAGTGGCAGAGTCTATGTCTGTTTGGTTTCCTGCATGGTCTTGTTTTATTTTTGTAAACAAGTAAGTATGCGTTATAATATAATGGACATTAGGCAAGACAGAGAGAGAACTTTGCAATACTTAATGTTTACTCATGAACTTCTCTCTCTCACCCTGTTCCTCCCGCCCAATTTCTTATTTTGTATTTTCCATGCTTTGCTCTTAAAGTTTTTCATTCTTGGTGTACTATGTAAATACAGGAAAGTGAACACCATAAATGTTCAGCTCAGTGAATGTTCACAGACTGAACAAACCCATGTAGCCACGGGTTGGATCCAGCAAAGAAATAACATTACCAGTGTTACCGGTGCTTTCAAATGCTTTTGCACATTTTTCTGTAACTTCCTTAGATGTGTGTATTTCTTCTTCATCAACTGCCTGTTCAGACATATTCTTTATCAGCTCATCTCTTCAGGTCTTAGGGGCTTAAAATTACTGGATCTCTATATTTTTCTCATTGGCTTCTATGAACTTCTTGCTGTGTTTGTTAGAAATATCTTTCCCCTGTTGGTTGTTCACTTAAATTTTTTATTTTGGGGGGAATTCTCTGATGGTCCAGTGGTTAGGGCTCCAGGCTTTCGTTGCCAAGGGCCTGAGTTCAATCCCTGGTCCGGTAAATAGAGTCCCATAAGCCATGTAGTACATACAGTGTGTGTATATATATATGTGTGTGTTTGCGTGTGTGTGTGTATCTTTTTTAATCCCCCCCCCCAACACACACATTTGGTTTTTTTTAGTAAAGTTTACAAAACCCTTGGAGGTTCTCTTCTTTATTGAAAGGCTTCACCCTCTTATGCACCGACACCTTTCTGTTGCCCTAACTCTCACTCCCTCAAGACCCTCAGCAGCTCATCTGAACTTGTGGGCAGCTTCAGTTAGCAAACTTGAATAAAGCTGCAGAAGGACAGTGTTACATACATATTTTTTTCAGAATCAGAATACATTTTGGTGATTGTAAACAAATAGTACACGATTCAAAAGTTGAAAAAGTTACAAAAAAAGACAGGTTACCTAAAATGTCACAGCTAAGAAACAGCCGCTAGTAACAGTTTAGAAACTATACTGTCAAACTGTCTCCCTGTCTCTCCCCCACCCCCTCTATAAAACTCGACGTAAAGGTTTCCGTGTCGGCTTGTAACATTTTTTCGTATGCCAGTGTGTCATCAGTGTATTTCCACCCAATGCTTCCATTGACTGTGTAAGATTCCATTGTACAGATGTACCATAACTAGCCCATGTTAGACATTCGGGTCATATCTCTTTTAATTTCCAAACATGTAAATTGTGGAAAATACAAGGAGAAGAAAATAAAAATCACCAGCTATCCCATATGTCAGTAATAACCACTGTTAACACTTAGGCATGTTCAGTGGTTCTGAGATTCTGGTGAGCCTCAGAATCACCTGGGAGTCTTATTCCTTCTTTCTGAGCTGCTAATTCAGTAGGCCAGCTGTAGGGCTGGGGCTTTCCAGGTGGCGCTCGTGGTAAAGAACCTGCCTGCCAAAGCAAAAGAGACTCGGGTTCGATCCCTGGGCCCAGAAGGTCCCCTGGAGGATGCACAGCTATCCATTTCAGTATTCTTGCCTGGAGACTCCCATGGGCAGAGGAGCCTGGCGGGCTACAATCCACAGGATCGCAGAGAGTCAGGAGTGAAGCAGCTTAGCATGCACGCACACTGCAGGGCTGGGCACTTGCTCTGTAAACAAGCACGCCTGGAGATTTGGACTCCCACGTTTAATAAAAAAGCATGCACAGAGGTCTTTTCAGGCCTTACTTGATTTAAAAGTAAATAGAAACAAGGTCATATTATATGTCCAGTTTTTAAAAATCAGTTCCAGTGTGAACGTCTGTTCATGTCAGAATACTCCTGCAAGTTGATTAGTGTTGTCTGCGTAGTTTCCCATTGCATGAATGTATTTCATTTGGCTCTGCCAATGCCGTATTGTTGGACGTTAATTTTCACCCAGTCATTATTATCAGTAATGCTGTGTAGCAAAATGTTTGCATAGATTCTTTTTCAAAATGTATTTCTTTTTAATTGGAGGACAGTTGCTTTAGAGTGTAGTGTTGGTTTCTGCCATACATCACCATGAATCAGCTGTGGGCATACATATGCCCACTCCCTCTGCGTCCCCATCCCATCCCACCATCTAGGTTCTCGCAGAGCACTGGGTTGAGCTCCCTGCATCACACGGCAGATTCCCGCCGACCATCTGACTTACATATGCTAATGTATGTGTTTCAATGCTCCTGGTCTCTCAGTTCATCGCACCCTCTCCTTGCCCTGCTGTGTCGTCTCTTCTCTGTGTCTGCATCTCAATTCCTGTCCTGCAGATGGGTTCATCAGTACGTTTTTCTAGATTACATGTATATGCATTAGTATACAGTATTTGTTTTCCTCTTTCTGACTTACTTTACTTTGTTTAATACGCTCTAGTTTCACCCACCTCACTAGAACTGACTCAAATTCCCTTTTTATGGCTGAGTAATATTCCGCTGTATATATGTACCACGATCTCTTTGTCCATTCATGTGCTGATGGACATCTAGGTGACTTTCAAGTCCTCGCTGTTGTAAATAGTGCTTCTCTGAACATTGGGTACATGTCGTCTTTCGAATTGTGATTTTCTCGGGCTATATACCCAGTAGTGGCACTGTCGGGTCATATGGTCGCTTTTCCCCCTAGATTTTAAAGAAATTTCCATACTGTTCTCCATAGTGGCTGTATCAGTTTATGTTCCCACAAATAGTGCCTGAGGGTTCACTTTTCTTCACAACCCCTCCAGCATTTATAGTTTGTAGATTTTTTGATGATGGGCATTCTCACAGGTGCAGATGACACCACCTTTACGGCAGAAAACAAGGAGGAACTAAAGAGCTTCTTGATGAAAGTGGAAAAACTGGCTTAAAACTCAGCATTCAAAAAGCTAAGATCGTGGCATCCAGTTCCATCACTTCATGGCAAATAGATGGGGAAACAATGGAAACAGTGACAGACTTTATTTTCTTGGGCTCCAAAATCACTGCAGATGTTGACTGCAGCCATGAAACTAAAAGACTCTTGCTCTTTGGAAGAAAAGCTATGGTAAACCTAGACAGCATATTAAAAAGCAGAGACATTACTTTGCCAACAAAGGTTCGTTTAGTCAAAGCTATGGGTTTTCCAGTAGTCATGTATGGATGTGAGAGTTGGACCATAAAGAAGGCTGAGCGCCGAAGAACTGATGCTTCCAAACTGTGGTGTTTGAGAAGACTCTTGAGACTCCCTTGGACTGCAAGGAGATTAAACCAGTCAGTCCTAAAGGAAATCAATCCTGAATATTCATTGGAAGGACTGATGCTGAAGCTGAAGCTCGAATACTTTGGCCACTTGATTCGAAGAGCTGACTCATTGGGAAAAAAAAAACTCTGATGCTGGGAAAGACTGAGGGCAGGAGGAAAGGGGCCAACAGGATGAGATGGTTGGGTGGCATCACTGACTCAGTGGACATGGGCTTGAGCAAATTCTGCGAGATGGTGAAGGGCAGGGATGCCTGGCGTGTTGGAGTCCATGAAGTTGCAGAGCCGGACATGACTGAGCGACTGAACAATAATTCTGACTCGTATGAAGTGATATCTCATTGTAGTTTTGATTTGCATTTTTCTAATAAATGCTATTGAACATTATTTCATATGTTTATTAGCCATCCATATTTGCATAGATTCTTAATTATTTCTTCAAGTTGAATTCCTAAGAAGTGAACTCTGGGTCAAATGTCTGTGTTTTTGAAGACTTTGGACCTCTTCTCCAGAAGTGTTTGCCTCCAGGCCTACTGCCACCATGCGCTCACTTGTGTGGGGCAGCGAGGTGGGTCAGTTATTCTGTCCCTCGTCTCAGCGAGTCCCGCCAGCCATCCAGTGGGCAGCACCAGCATAGCTCCTGGCACATTCCAGGTGCTCAGTACTCGTTCTGTGCAGTAAACAGGAGTATGGGCACTGAAGGATGAAGAGGTCAAGTGACTAGTTCAGGAGCAGGAATTCAAACCCCTTGAAGACACCAGAGGCTAAGCTCTCTTAACCGTGCTGTTGATTTTAATTAATATCAGAGAGGGAGGAAATGTGATGGTTGTGGGAGGAGTACTCTTAAAAATATGGTCCTAAAATTATAGTGACAGAATCAGAAAAAGGGAGTGAAAGGGTGGGGAGGGAGACGGATGTGGGGGGCCCTCGCAGACATTCCTCTGTCGGTGACGCGTGTTGTGTCATTGGAGGTCTGGGTGCTGTCCCAGTGGTGGTCACGTGTGCATATATGGTGGTCTCGTGTGCGTATATGACCCTTTGTAGCTTCCAGGGCAAAGCAAGTCAGATTCCCCAAACACTGAGCCCCGAGTCGGGTTCTGTGGGAAATGCAGAGAGCTCTGGTTCCTTCAAAGATCTTAAGATGGCCACTGTGTCTCTCTTCCCTCAGTTTATTTACTTTAGAAACATGATAATAATATAATAGAAAGTTAGGCATAACTCCAACCTCCTGGCAACATAGAAAAATACTTCTTTTGCCATCAGGCCCCAATTCCAAAATTCACAATAACATGTTTCCTTGTACTTTCAGAGCTGTGTAAAGACACTCCTAGGACACTTATGTACCTTTCCATGAGAAAAAAAGAGGTCAGGGGAATGTGTTCCGTGAGTGTAGACTGCCATACATGCTGTTACCCTGATGAGGTGAAATGGTACTGTCACACAACAGATAATCTCATTCCCTTACTGTCTTCTATTCATTGTCCACACATGATCTTTTAAAATTATTATTATTATTTACTTATTTTTGGCTGCCCTGGGTCTCCATTGCTGCACTCGGGCTTTCTCTGGTTGGGGTGAGCGGGGGCCGCCCTCTGGTTGCGGTGAGCGGGGGCCGCCCTCTGGTTGCGGTGAGCGGGCTTCTCATTGCAGTTGCTTCTCTTGTCGTGGTGCACACGCTCTAGGGCACGTGGGCATCAGTAGTTGTGGCACATGGACTTAGTTGCCCTGCAGCATGTGGGATCTTCCCGGACCAGGGATCAAACTGGTGTCCCCTGCATTGGCAGGTGGATTCTTAACCACTGGACCACCAGGGAAATCCAAGATCTTCTGTTAAAGGAGGATGTAAATTCACAGGATGTTAAACCTTTGCCTGTGGGACACAGGGCAGCTTGCCTTTCCACTTCCCCTCGTCCAGATCATTCAACACACATGTATTGACCACCTGTTGTATGCCCTGAACCAAGGGGATGGGTTGATAAGACACAGCTCCTGCTCTGCAGGAGCCATTTAGTGGGGAATCGAGACCCTGAAAGAATCATGTCAATATCTGCATATATCTCTCCCTGAAGGTCTCCCCAGGAGCCTATGGAGAGGCAGGGAAGGTGTTTTTTCACTCAGTCCACAGGTAAGAAAACCGAATCCCCTCAGGTCATTTACATTGTAATAGTAGAAACTCTGCAGGAGCCATTTAGTGGGGAATCGAGACCCTGAAAGAATCATGTCAATATCTGCATATATCTCTCCCTGAAGGTCTCCCCAGGAGCCTATGGAGAGGCAGGGAAGGTGTTTTTTCACTCAGTCCA
This sequence comes from Oreotragus oreotragus, assembly GCA_006410675.1. Taxonomy (NCBI): domain Eukaryota; kingdom Metazoa; phylum Chordata; class Mammalia; order Artiodactyla; family Bovidae; genus Oreotragus; species Oreotragus oreotragus. The sequence continues at coordinate 7,456 of SJYX01005388.1, forward strand.
CAGGTAAGAAAACCGAATCCCCTCAGGTCATTTACATTGTAATAGTAGAATCAGCGGAGAAGGCAATGGCACCCCACTCCAGTACTCTTGCCTGGAAAATCCCATGGATGGAGGAGCCTGGTAGGCTGAAGTCCATGAGGTGGCTAAGAGTCAGGCACGACTGAGCGACTTCACTTTCACTTTTCACTTTCATGCATTGGAGAAGGAAATGGCAACCCACTGCAGTGTTCTTGCCTGGAGAATCCCAGGGACAGGGGAGCCTGATGGGATGCCGTCTATGGGGTCACACAGAGTCGGACACGACTGAAGTGACTTAGCAGCAGCAGCAGCAGAATCAGAGCCAGAACTCCTAGATTCTCAGCCTGTGCTGCCCCAACCCTTTCCTCACATTCTTTTAAAAATATGATTTACTTATTTATTCATTTATTTGGCTGTGCTGGGTCTTAGTTACCACATGGGGGGTCTTTAGTTGATCTTTAGTTGAGGTATGTGGCATCTAGTTCCCTGACCAGGGATGGAACCTGGGCCCCCTGCATTGGGAGCTCAGAGTCTTAGCCACTGGACCACCAGGGAAGTCCGTCTCCTCCCATCCTTGGAGCCCTACCGCCATGTGACTGACTGAGTCCCAGCAAGGGTCCCATGTAGACTCTGTCCGCTGCCACGCCAAGTAGTGGGGGCCCTGTGCCACCTCCTTCCACATTCCCTTCCAGCTGCGTTTTGTGACCTCATTTTCCCTTTACAGCTACATTTGGATTAGATTTCTGCAGCACCAGAATGAGGTGAGGAGAGCAGCTCACACCATGCTGCCCCAACCACCCCAGAAATCCCCCCCTTCCCCCATCGCATCGCTCACAGTCTCTTCTCCTTGCATCTCCCTTGCAGGCGCACCTGAGGAGGGTCCCCCAAACTCAGAGGTCAGAAACGAACAATAGTTGCCAGGGACCCACCCATGGGAACTTGGGGAGGACTCTGCATCTGGACAGTGGATTTATTTTTCTTTTAATTCTTCTGAAGAGCAGCTTTAAGCACTCGAGTCCTTGGCTTTATTTATTCTTATCATTTCCTTTTATCCAGATTGCAGCGTCTGCTGAGGCCTGGTTCCCAGGCTCTCTGCTGTGAAACAAACAGATTCTGGAGCTCACGGCCCCTACTGGGGCAGAGGCTCCTCAATGTCAACAGTAATGGCCTTCCATTACCAAGGGCTAAAGGTACCGAACATCTTTTTTCTTCCTCTTGCTTAATCTTCCCCGAAACTCATGGGATGGGTGATACTGGTGTCTTCCCCGCAGTGAGGCTTGCAGCTGGCCCCAGAAGGGATTGGGACCTGGGTGGGTCCAGATTCCAGAGTCACCCTCCTAAGCCCTTCTCCAGGCTTCTGGAGGCAGTATGGGGAAGGAAGCTTCCATGAGTCTGTCACTGCAGAAATCAGTTTACTCTTTGGCATACAGTTTTAGGGAGATCCTGAAGGTTCCCGAGCAAAAAAGATTCTGAGTTCATATAACTTCTGTGTTGAGAAGCTGGAGCTGGTATGTTCGTTAAGGATATGCAGGTTAGAGGAGGCACAAGCCACTCACGTGGATTGGGGTCGGTTGGCAGGTATTTCCACATCCACTGAACTCCCACTGTGGGGAAGTGAGAACCCTGGGGTTGCTGGGGCTGAAGGGACAATTTCAGTAAACCAACACAGAGGAAGAAAAAAAAAACAACAATTTGTTGCTTTTTGATCCCAGAAACAGGGTTGAGGGGCAGGGGGTTGGTTGCCCAGTGGGCCAAGGAAAGGGCAGCCCTCAGACACAGGGGGCAAGACAGAGAGCAAGCAGGAGGCACCTAGTACTTAGAAGGGGGTGTGGGTGGAGGCCACAATTTTCTCAAGGGCTCAGCTCTAAGTGGTTATTTTATTTTATTTTATTTTTTTTAAGTGGTTATTTTAAAAACAGCCCCCTGGAACTTCCCTGGTGGTCCAGTGGTTAAGACTCCACGCTGCCAATGCAAGGGGCACAGGTTCCATCCCTGGTCAGGGAACTAGATCCCACATGCTTCGTGGTGTGGCACAGCCGCAGATAGAAAAAATAAATAAAATGCACCCCTCCAAAGCAAAGCAGGAACTTAGGGTAGGAATCCCAAACACAGGCCCTTATCTAAATGTCCAGACTCTGGGTGTGAGCAGGCTTGTCACGCTCTAAAAGGCCGAGGCAGCTTCTCAAAAGGGTTGTTTTTCTCATCACAGCTTTTTAAAACAGAGTGTGACTTGCTTTGAGAACCAAACAAGTCCTCCTTGAATACTGCCATGTCAGAAAGTCACGGGACTGCCAGTAAGTAAAGCAAAAGCTTGTCATGAGTGCGTCACGATTTCTCAGAATCATATCCTGGTGTGTTTCAGACACATCTCGGTAAAGGAATGCTGCCCGTTGCAGGGACATTGTGGCTGCGGGGCAGTGGAGCCTAATTTAGAGGTACCCCCCTCCCAACACATTTCCTTTTTATTTTTCCAGTTTTGAAATAGGTACAGCCCTCTGGTCATTTTTAATAGAGACTGGAATATTGAAGATTGTTTCTCCACTCTCCTTAAAACAGTAGTTCAAAAGTGATAACACGGGGCCATTCCCATTCCACTTCAGTGTTGGGGTGGGAGTGCACAAAGGGTGGGGGGGGTGCTGTGGCAAACCGGTGAGCCCCCTCTCAGATGGGCAGGAATCCCAGAATCTGCAACTGGCTCCCTGCAGGTACACAGGCTCAACATGGACGGGCCTCCCAGTGCTTCTGAGAGATGCTGAAGATTCAAATTTTTTTGTGAAATCTCTCCCGTTTTCAATGTTGGCTCACTTTGCTTTCACTTACGGTGAAGGCTGTGTGTGATTTGCCTGCGGGTTATCAGTTTAAAGTACCTGGAGTAGTCTTTGGCGCTCAGCTCTGGAACTGACCCGTCTCCCTGGTCTCCCATCTCTGGTCTGCCCCTTACTAGCTGTGTTATCAAGAGGATTGATCTCTGAGGTCTTTAATACCTCAGTTTTCTTATCTGTAAAGTAGAGATAAGAGTTTTACCTACTTCTGCGCAGTGCTGTGAGGATTAAGGAGAAAGCCTGGCATCCTGCATCTTGCATCGAACATAGACTGGTAGGATGCTTGGGGCTGGTGTATGGGGATGATCTGGAGGGATGATGGGGGGTGGGAGGTGGGAGGGGGGTTCATGTTTGGGAGTTCGTGTACACCCATGGCAGATTCATGTCAATGTATGGCAAAACCAATAGAGTACTGTAAAGTAAAATTTAAAAATAATAATAAATAAATAAAAGACCTAGAAGAAAAAAAAAAAGGAGAAAGCCTGGGAAGCCAGTGCCTGGTACCTAGCAAGTACATGGTAAGCAGTCACTTATATCATTATTTGTGCTCTCTTTCCGTAAGTGCTGGGTGACCATGTGTCGTGGTTTGCATGGGACAGCCGTGACTCAGGCTTGTTGTTGTGCTATAACGATTACTGCCTCCCCTTTTCATCCTCAATATGAGGCAGTAAACTATATGGTCAACTTATATAAGCAAATACTGGCTAATACTCTTCAAGGCTTGCATAAAGTTTCATCTCAATGGAAATGTCTTGGTTTCAGCTGTTTGGATGTTCTTGGACAAATCACTTAACCTCTGTTTCCACATTCTAAGGGATTGACACGATGACTACTAAGACTTTCTGGTTCATGTTCATTCTGTCGTTTGGCAAACATTTACCATGAGGCCAGACTGTGCCAGGCAAATGCCCAGGACATGGAGAGGCCGGGATACAGCTGGGCCCCCAAGGGGCAGTTCAGTTCAGTTCAGTCGCTCAGTCGTATCTGACTCTTTGTGACCCCATGAATCTCAGCACGCTAGGCCTCCCTGTCCATCACCATCTCCCGGAGTTCACTCAGACTCACGTCCATCGAGTCGGTGATGCCATCCAGCCATATCATCCTCTGTCATCCCCTTTTCCTCCTGCCTCCAACCCTCCCAGCATCAGAGTCTTTTCCAATGAGTCAACTCTTCGCATGACGTGGCCAAAGTACTGGAGTTTCAGCTTTAGCATC
>SJYX01005388.1:15596-94922 GCA_006410675.1 Oreotragus oreotragus
TGAAGACCTACAAGACCTTTTAGAACTAACACCCAAAAAAGATGTCCTTTTCATTATAGGGGACTGGAATACAAGAGTAGGAAGTCAAGAAACACCTGGGGTAACAGGCAGATTTGGCCTTGGAATACGGAATGAAGCAGGACAAAAGCTAATAGAGTTTTGCCAAGAGAACACACTGGTCATAGCAAACACCCTCTTCCAACAACACAAGAGATGACTCTACACATGGACATCACCAGATGGTCAACACCGAAATCAGATTGATTATATTCTTTGCAGCCAAAGATGGAGAAGCTCTATACAGTCAGCAAAAACAAGACTGGGAGCTGACTGTGGCTCAGATCATGAGCTCCTTATTGCCAAATTCAGACTTAAACTGAAGAAAGCAGGGAAAACCACTAGACTGTTCTGCTGCTGCTGCTGCTGCTGCTGCTGCTAAGTCGCTTCAGTCGTGTCCGACTCTGTGCGATCCCATAGACGGCAGCCCATTAGGCTCCCCCGTCCCTAGGATTCTCCAGGCAAGAACACTGGAGTGGGTTGCCATTTCCTTCTCCAATGCATGAAAGTGAAAAGTGAAAGGGAAGTCTCTCAGTCGTGTCCGACCCTCAGCGACCCCATGGACTGCAGCCTTCCAGGCTCCTCCATCCATGGGATTTTCCAGGCAAGAGTACTGGAGTGGGGTGCCATTGCCTTCATCAAATCCCTTATGATTATACAGTAGAAGTGAGAAATAGATTTAAGGGCCTAGATCTGATAGATAGAGTACCTGATGAACTATGGAATGAGGTTCGTGACATTGTACAGGAGACAGGGATCAAGACCATCCCCATGGAAAAGAAATGGAAAAAAGCAAAATGGCTGTCTGGGGAGGCCTTACAAATAGCTGTGAAAAGGAGCACTTAGCCAATGACAAAGTGATTGTGTTGTGTGAATGAGGGTGGGGAGCCTACCCCTTTTTTCTATAATTGAAAAACTAAGAAATTATTCATATAATATTTCTTCTGAATCCAAAATTTATATTTGAAATCTCAATTTTTCACGAACAAATAATTACATTTCAGTTCAATTCTCCACAGGGCTTCTCTGGTGGTGCAGAGGTTAAAGCGTCTGCCTGCAATGTGGGAGATCTGGGTTCGAGCCCTGGGTCGGGAAGATCCCCTGGAGAAGGAAATGGCAATCCACTCCAGTATTCTTGCCTGGAGAATCCCATGGACGGAGGAGCTTGGTGTGCTACAGTTCACGGGTCGCAAAGAGTCGGACACGACTGAGTGACTTCACTTCACTTCAATTCTCCACACGTTTCTTTTATTGTTGTTTGAAAAAAATTTCACTATGGAAAATGCAGAAAGGCCTAAAGGCCATTCTTTCTTTCTTTCTTTCTGTGGACTCTGCAGCAAGCAGTTACTGTGCCTGCATGGGCAGTCCTGTCCACCTCTTGGGACCCCATGGACTGTAGCCCAGCAGGCTCCTCTGTTCATGGAATTTTCCAGACTAGAATACTGGAGTGGGTTGCCCTTTCCTTCTTCAGGGACTCTTCTCCGGCCCCCACACCCCAGGTATATGCCTGTATCTTGTGTATTCATTGGCAGGGGGCAGGTGGATTCTTTACCACTGCACTGCCCTGAGGGCGGTTGGGGAGGTTTCTAATATTTTACCCTTAAGTTACTGCCGGGACCCCCACACTTCTGCAGCCACTTTGCGGAAGTTAAAACAATTTTTCTTTTTTTTCTGGCCAGCTGTGGCTTGAGGGATCTTAGTTTGCAGACCCCGGATTGATTTCACCCTAACACCGGCACTAACCCTGCTGTGTTAGCACGGAGGCCTGACCACTGGACTGCCAGGATTCCCAAAACTAAGGTTTTAAAAAGTTGCTCTCTCTCAGTCTGTCAGGATATCTGTTCATAACTCCTTTCCTTATTAGCTTACTTCTCAGTCAACCAGGTAGGAAGGGTCTGATCTGGTCCTGCCGCTAGAGCTCACGCTCCTGTCCGTAATATTATAAAATCTGCTGACGACTCCCAGAGATAAATAAGACAAGTGCGGCCCCTCAGGGGCCATCGGGCCTGCGCCCACGAGTAGGTGGGCACTGCTGTCCGGGCTGTGATCGCGGAGAGGGCCGGGAAATTGCTGGGCCTCAGCTGCAGACGCCCTCGCCCACGCGCGCTCCGTCCAGGCGCAAATGCGCAGCTGGGCCCAGCTCCAACCCCGGGCCCTGAATCCTGCCCTTCTCTGGCCGGTCAATGAGGCTGGATTGTGCTGGCCCAGAAAGCCACTTCCTGCCGCGACCGGAGCCGGCCGTTGTTGTGAAAGTTGCCCCCCGGGGGAGGAAGTGGCTTTGGGCTGTTTATTTTGGCTGTGGTCAAGCAGACGGCGCCGCCGGGGGCCGCGGACCCGGGTTCGCAGAGCTGGGCTGGGGAGCCGGGAGGACCTGGGAGCCGTGGGGGTGCGTGGGGGGGAGGTCAGCGCCCAAACGCCCGGGACGCGCGGCGGGGATGGGGGCGCGGGCATGGGTGGGGGGCGCATCACGGAGGGAGGGCGCACGGCCTAGGTGGGGGTGCACTGCGGGGGCAGGAGGGCGGCTCGCAGAGCCCGGGTTTAGGGAAGGAGGGGTCCAGCGGCCGGAGATCCGGAACTCCGAGGGCGGACAGGTCCCAGCATCTCAGGTCCTGGAGGCGTGTGTGAGGGAAGACGGGGTCCAGGTGGCCCACCGCTGGGATGCTTTGGTGAGGAAGAGACGTGGGGACCGGGCACGGGAGCCAGGCTCCGGGAGCTGCCCCTGAGCAGAGCGAGCCCGGTCCTCCCAAGAGGTTATGGGCGAAATTGGGCCCTGCAACCCCCGCCCCTCCTAGCCTTCCTACAAGACCAGGCCTGGGGAAGGATAAGCCGAAGAGATCCTGAGGCTTCAGTCTGAGAAGACAAAACCCAGCAGGGAATGAGATCAAACATCTCCAGATCGCCAGGAGGTGGGGTAGGGGGTGGGGAGGTTTTGCGTCTCAGAGAAAGTGGGGGTGGGGGTGGGGGGGCACCCAGGCAGAGCCATGCGAGGGTGAAAGTTGCCTTTACAAAATTTACCTGAATTCCCATCCCCTCTTCACTGTGCACCGTTCTGGTGCATTTGTTAGGTGACAAGCCCATCTATTAACCCATCCTCTGCCAGAGTGCTGTAACATCTTAGTAGAACCCAGTGTGGCCCTTCAGAGTGGCTCCGCGGGTAAAGAATCTGCCTGCAGTGCAGGAGCCGTGGGTGCTGGGGGTTCAGTCCCTGGGTGGGGAGGATCTCCTGGAGGAGGGCATGGCAACCCATTGCAGTATTCTTACCTGGAGAATCCCATGGACAGAGGAGCTTGGGGGGCTACAGTCCCTGGGGTCGCATAGAGTTGGACACGACTGACACGGCTGGGCACACTTGCAAAGCAGTGTTTCACGTTGGGGAGCACAGACATTTTAAAGGCAGAGAAGAGCGGGTCTAGAAAGAATGACAGAGGAAGCTCCCCTAGGGTGGGGGAACTGACTGCCTGACACTGCGCTCATGCACACTCACACGCAAACACATGGGCATGTGTCAGCAGAGCCTGGGGGGGGGGGCGGGGGCGGTGCTGCTGTCTGTGTTTAGTCACAGGCTCTGTAAGCAATGGAAGGCCAGCACTTTGGCCTGGCCGGAGTGGAGGAGCTGGGCGGGAGGACGGAGAGTGTGAAAAGCCTGGAGGGTGGACGGTCCGTCGGGAGAAGTCCACACTAATCCCAGGATTTTGGCGGGGCTGTTGCACTGTTGGGTGGGGTAGCGGGCCTCAAAGTCACACGACTCTCCTGCCCTCCATGGAGGGAATGCGCTGCCTCCCGCCACCCTCAGATCCAGTGTGCGAGCCCAGACATGGACACGGCCTCTCGTAGAGGGTGGCGCAGGGTCGGGTGCCGGGGTCCTCAGGGCTGGCCCCTCAGCAGGGTGGGGCAGGCAGCTTGTGCTGACTCAGACATTTCCAGGCCTGGCCTCAGGGCCCAGCGGCTCATTGAAAACAGCTGCTCCTTCTGGCAGGCAGCCCCTCGGGTGGGCGGCCCCTGGCTCTCCCTGGGATGACCCCTGGCCTTTGCGTGGCCTGGGGAGGGGTGCCGCTGGGGGAGAGAGGGGTGAGGCTCAGTGGCTGGAAGCGCCCCCTGCTGTGTCCTCTGGGACCAAACCTGGTCAGCTTCCCCCGGCCTGCCACCTGGTCCCTGGTCCCCAGCTCTCTAGGAGCTGAGCCAGGCTGGTCACTGGGTCCCCAGTCTTTACTCCTCCATGCCCCAACTTGGAACCTCCTCCGTGTCCTTGTCTCTGCTTGTGCCGTTCAGGGTTTTGTTTGACATGCCTCTCATTCGGTAGATATTTCTGGAGAGCCTGCCTGCTGCGTGCCAGGCCTTGTGCTAGAATGAACTTCCCCTCCGCTTCCATCAGCATGATGTCTTCAGCTTGTAATGGGAACAGCCGTCTTATCCGAGGTCAGACCTCTGGCTGCCTCCACTGCTGGGCTGAGTCCCGGAGGCTGTCGGGACAGCTGGGAGGCTTGCTCCTGAGAGAAACAGTGTGAGCCTCTGTGCTTGGCCTCAGGACCAGCCCGTTGTGTATACTTTGCAGCAGACTGGAAAGGAAAGGAGGCCACGGTGACCCTCACCCAGGAGGGAGGAGATGGAGTTACTCAGTGTAGGGCAAGTATCTTTGAAACCCAGTTACTTCTGAGCACAGGAGTAAACTTCCAAGGTCATGCCCTGGATGTCTGAGAAGCAGAGACTCCACACCAGAAAGAATCCATCAGTTACCTGGAAAATCATTTCTATCCACTTTAGTTGATGCTTTTGAACTGTGGTGCTGGAGAAGACTCTTTGAGTGTCCCCTGGACAGCATGGAGATCAAACCAGTCAATCCTAAAGGAAATCAACCATGAATATTTATTGGAAAGACTTATCCTGAAGCTCCAATACTTTGGCCAGCTAATGCGAAGAGCTGACTCATTGGAAAAGACCCTGATGCTGGGAAAGATTGAATGCAGGAGGAGAAGGGGATAACAGAGGATGAGATGGTTGGATGGCATCACCAACTCAATGGACAAGAGTTTGAACAAACTCTAGGAAACAGTGAAGGACAAGGAAGACTGGCACACTGTAGTTCGTGGGGCTGCAGAGAGCCAAACACGACTTAGCAACCGAACAACAGGAACCACCCAAACCGTGCGGTATGAATTAGACCTGACGGTTTTGCACACGTTGTTATATTGCCTGTAACTTTTTCATGACTTGGTTTGTGAGTTCTGCCTTTCCAGGTTCACTGTAAACATCTTGAGGCAGAAACCATATCTTTAATTTCCCTGTGGTACCTCGTTCAGTTCTTCACAAAAACTTGTCATTGTCACGAATGAGAAAACCTCTGGAGGAGCAGCTAGAAAGGTGGTCAGGAGGATGGGGTGGGTCCAGCCTCCAAGCACCTCCTGTGACGTGGCCCATGCAGCCACTGGCCCAAATAGCCCATTACTGGTCTGACGGTCAGAGAGGACCTGGGCACCAGGCCTCCAGGGGAGTCAGGAGCATGGACCAGTGTTCCAGACTGGGAGAAATGCTCTGGCTCCAGGACCTAGGGCTGTGTGTTTATCAGGATTCTTTGGTTACAAGGACAAAATCCTGATGCAAACCAGCTCAGCAAAAAAAAAGGAAAGAGAGAGAAAGGTAGCTGCAAACGATCCTGAATGATGCACGGAGCAGAGGAAGAGCTGTAAGAATTCAGGGACGGGCCTGACATTCTGCGCCCTGGGCACTTGCTCCCCCTCCTTCCGTCTCTCAGCTTTGTGTCTCTTCCCATAGTATCCCTTCCTTGCCTACAGCAGAAAGGTCTTTTCCTCCTGGTAAGAAACGTGGCCGTTGGCCCCGGTTTAGAGAGGGGTCTTCAGTGTTCCGGGAGGGGCTCTGGTCAGCCCTGTTTAAGTGCCAGTCACTGTGGCCTGGGAATGGGCATGATTATTGGCCAGTAGTGAGCCTCGTGGGCTTCTCAGGTAACTCAGCTGGTAAAGAATCCGCCTGCAATGCAGGAGACCCCAATTTGAGTCCTGGGTCAGGAAGATCCCCTGGAGAAGGGATAGGCTGCCCACTCCAGTATTCTTGGGCTTCCCTGGTGGTTCAGACAGTAAAGAATCCTTCTGCTATGCAAGAGACTTGAGTTCAATCCCTGGGGCAGGAAGATCCCCTGGAGGAGGTCATGGCAACCCACTCCAGTATTCTTGCCATGGAAAATCTCCATGGAAAGGGGAGCCTGGCAGACTACAGTCCATGGGGTCACAAAAGAGTCGGACACAACTGAAGCGACTTAGCATAGCACAGCACAATGAGCCTGGTGCGCACTCAGCCAGAGATACAGGAAAATTCTTTGTAAATAAGAAGGGGAAGGGGACGGGAAGGTGGCTGGGCAGACAAAACAAGGACCAGAGACTGTGGGTGGCTCCACGAGATCAGGGGTCCTGTTACCCTCTCCATATCTTCCACGCAGAGCCCGGCCCCTTCCAGCCCATCTGGTGACAGAGGCTGGGTTGTATCTGTGTGGCTCGGCCCTGCACCCTCAGTGCCTGGCACCCTGCCAGCACCCGTGAGATTCTCAGGGAATATTTGTTGAGCAGATAAATGCATGACGTGCAGTTGGCGCTCGATGCACGGTTACTTGCCTGGCTCCAGTTTGTTCTCTGCCTGAACAAGTGCACTGTGACCCACACCTGGGGGCCTGGTGTGGTGGTGGTGTGACCATCCAGATATGGGGGTCGTCCTTGTCCTCGCTGAGGACCCTACAAGGTCCCAGGGAGGGCCACTTCCACTCCCTGCACAGCCACCCAAGGCTCCCAGGCGAGTGGAGCGAGGCTAGGGGCCTGGGTAAGGGTGGAGGGGGCCTTCTTGGGATGAGAGAGCCTTCTCATATGAAGGGCATCAGGTCTTTGCTTTGAGCTCCTCCTGCCACCTCCCGCGTGCCTGCAGAGAGCAGAGCTCGAATGACGGTACAGAGTCCGTTTCCAAAATGCCTGGTTTCCTCCCCATCCCTTGAGCATTTTTAGCTTGGCCAAGCCTGGGCCTCATCTCTGCTTCCACTGACCCCTGGAGAAACAGCTTTCTTTCTGGGAGGACCCAGACCCACCCCTCAACTCTGGGTGGAAAATGCTCTCCCCAGAGGCCCCCAGCCCCCTCCTTGGCAAAGCCCCAGGGTTCTGCTGCTGAGAATTCCCCTTGGCCTCCCCACTGCTCCCAAATTCCTTTTCCTTTTCTCATTTGCTGCCAAGGCAGCTCTGTGACCCGCATCCCTCACCTTCTGCCTCCTCCGGATCCTCAGTGACTTCAGAGTCCGAAGGCCCAGCTCCCTCCGCTGGGCCTCAAGTCCAGACACCTGGACTTGAGGAGCTTGTTTCCCCTTGTCTCCTGCTAGACCACCGTCTCTACCTGGGATGGTGCGCTGTGTCTCCTCGTGTTCCTGGCGTTGCCTGGGACGTATGCAGGGAGAGATGGGTCATTGAACCCAGGACCTCGGACGGCAGAGGGAGGAGGGACTTAGAGGAGGAAGCTGAGGCCTTGACAGGTACTGTGCTTGGGTGTCCTGCTCTCCCCGCCTCTGGGCCTCAGTTTCCTCATCCGTCCAGTGGTGGGAAGGTGGCGTTTCCCAACCACGTGGGCCTCTTTTGGACCCTTCACTTGCCCCTTGTTACAACTGCATGCCTGCTGAAGTACCGTGCCTGGGTTTTCTGGTTGGGGAGGAAGGGAAGACACTGGCCCCTGGGCTGCTAGAGGCTCCTGTGATGTTTTGGGCTGTGTGTCCAGCCCTATCTCAAAGATCACCTATGAAAGCTAGTACTGCTTTCTTCCTTTTCCGGTCCTGGACCCTTTCCCTCCCCCTGCCAAGGGTTACTTTCTATTGCTGATGGTCCTCGCTGGAGTGGAGTTTCTGAGAAACAAATGCCCAATTCAGTCAAATGCTCGGGCTGGCCTGGATGGAGTCCTGGGCCAGTTTGTGGTTCCTGGAGAAGAGCTGGAAGGGAAGGAGCAGGTTAGGGCGGGGGGCAACAGGGGAGTGTTCGCTGTGGTGGTCACGCTTGTGGTCCTTCAGGAAGTCCCCTGTGTCCCAAAGAGGACCCCATCCCGGTGTCATCAAAGAATAGAGTGACCCGTGTCCCTCCCCACCAGCCTTCCCACTCTGGAGTGTCTTTATTTCTTTTTTAAATTCTAACATACCTTTTAAAAAAATGTTTTATTATTTACTTATTTGGCTGCACCAGGTCTTAGTTGCACCTCGCAGGATCTCTGATCTTCGCTACGGCACAAGAACTCTTAGTTATGGCATACGGGGTCTAGTTCCCTGACCAGGATCAAACCTGGGGCCCCTGCAATGGGACGTGGAGTTTCAGCCACTGGACCGCCAGGGAAGCCGCCCACTGTGGAGTTTCAGCATGCAGTGACAGGAGCTGCGGGTGGTCTGTTTTAGTGGAATTGATTTGGCAGCTGGGACGAGGAGCAGAAAGTGAGGTTGGTTGTGATTGTTATCTAGGCATGGAATTCATTCATTCATTCTTCAATTGCTCATTTGTTACTTTATTCAGCAGTACCATCTGTTGAGTGGAGTTACAGGTACTGAGGATACAGTGGGAAGAGGAAGTCTTTGAAACTTCTGAACAAGAGGGAGACAGAAAATAAACAAAACCATGTTAGTTCATGAGCTCTGGTTCTGGAAATGGAAGGTTAGCTTTTATCAGTCTGGTTCTCTGGCCAAAAGCCCTTATCGGTTAATGATAAAACATAAAATACAGTGGTTCAGGAGCAGTCAAAACCAGGCAAGCCAAGGAGGAAACAGTCCTTGAGAGAAAAGATGAAGATGAAGTGAGTGGTTCATTTAAGCAGCTTTTGGCTTCCCTGGTGGCTCAGACGGTAAGGAATCTGCCTGCAACGCAGAAGACCAGGGTTCAGTCCCTGGGTGGGTAAGATCCCCTGGAGAAGAGAATGGGTGCCCGCTCCAGTATTCTTGCCTGGAGAATTCCATGGACAGAGGAGCCTGGCGAGCTACAGTCCACGGAGTCGCAAAGAGTTGGAAATGACTGAGCAGCTAACACTTTTCACTTTCCTCCTGAGAACACTACCCAGTTTGAGGAGCCGCAACAGAACGGGGCAGCTTTACTGGTCAGAGCGTGGGGCTACCAGAAAGCCAAAACTCAAGAGAGAAAATCCTAGAAAGGCAAGCAATGTCCCCATTCGAATTCTCCTCAAATATTTGGCAGCTGGAAACTGCACAGGCAGAGGGACGCTTTAGGGAACCCAGCAAGAAAGAGCGGTGGGGAAGAAGAGATTTCCGTTGCTGTCCGATGCTGAGAAAACAAGAGTTTGTAATTCAAGTTCCACTGAGTTAGAGGAACTTGGTAATTGCCTAATTTTCTTTTGAAATGCTAGCAGGGCCTCACCTTATGATTAAATCCAAGGTTAAGGGCCACACCTTAGTTCAGTTCAGTTCAGTTCAGTTCAGTCGCTGAGTCATGTCCGACTCTTTGCGACCCCATGAATCGGGCCACACCTGAAGACTAAACTAAAACCCCGAACAGCCCCACCCTAGCAAAACTAAGCCCCTGCAGAATCAGGATGATCTACCACTAATTTGAGTGCCTGCCACAACAAAACTCCACATTCTTTTAAGGAAGATAATGCGTCCAGACTCCCCGTAACGTGTCATCCACAAGTCCAATATGCAATAATAATAATAAAAAAGAAACAGGCTCCTGGTAACATTATCCACTATGTCCAGTATGTAATAAAAGTTGACTATACATGGAAACAGCAGGAATAATTAACAGAAAAAATAGTCAGCAGACCCAGACTCACAGATAGCCCAGATGTTGGGAAAATGTCAGATAACAATAAATGCTGCAGAGATAATTATGCTAGAAAGTAACTGTGACTACTTCAAATATGCGGAAGTCGGAGAGGGCCTCTCTAAAGATGTGCCTTTTTTAAATACCAATCTCAGGCCAATTAAATCAGTCTCTGGAGTGGTACCTGGGCACCTGCATTTTTTATTTTTTGGTGCACCGTGTGGCATGCAGGAGCATGTGGGATCTTAGTTCCCCGACCAGGGATTGAACCCATGCGCCATGCATTGGGAATGCAGAGTCTTAACCAGTGGACCACCAGGGAAGTCCCCAAGATGTGACTTTTTTTTTCTGAAATGTGAAATGCCAGGCAGAAGAGACAGTGCAAAGGCCCTGAGGCAGGAAAGAGTCAGGCCTGTTCAAGGAAGGGCAAGGAGGTCCGTGTGACTTGAGCAAGGGGGAGTAGGGTGATCTGAGATTAGACTGGTCGGCAGGACCAGAATATGTGGGATCTGATGGCTCATAGCAAGGAGTTTGGATTTCATGTATGGAATGATGAATCTCCTTTGACGCCGGGAGAGAGACTAACATGACATATTGCTTTTTCTTTTGCTATGAGAGAAGCTGTCATTTTAAATATTTAACAGCCAATTACATTTCGTTTGTTTTAGCTGTGTATACATGTCTTTCACTCATTTTCTACTATATTGGTGCCACTTTACTCCTAATTTATTATATTTTTTGTAGAAGCTGTTTTCATTTTAGAGAATAAACTATTTGCCTCTAGTAAGTTACATGTATTTTTGTCGCTTGAATTCTGATTGTTTTTATGGCATTTTTCATGCCATGAAAAAAATCACGTTACTGAGCCACTGTTTTCTTTATGACTTTCAACACACCAATATTATTATTATTACTTTTAATATTTATTTGACTGCTCCAGGGCATAGTTGCAGCATGTGGCATCTAGTTCCCTGACCAGAGATTGAACTGGGCCCCCTACATTGCAAGCACAGAACACTACAATATTAAAAACAAATTTTTTTTTTTTGTTTAGAACTTATTTATCTTTAAAAGATCATGCTGTGTGGCCATAATGAATGGCTTACAGAAGGAGGATAAGGCCTGCATGATGGAACAGAAAGGAATTGGGGTTTGGACTCAGAAGACGGAGGGGCCAGATTTCAGTCTCAAGACTCTGGTCAAACGGTTACACTACTCATAGTCAAAGTTTTTGCCTATAGTATGGAATCATCGGGAATGTTTATGGTGCTCTTACTATGTGCTGGACCCTGTTCCAACACTTTACATGTATTATCTCATCTAACCTTTACAATAGTTCCATGAGGAGGAAGCTAAACTGCACCCAGTCACACATTAAATGGCATAGCTGGGATCTGAACCCTGGCAGTCAGGCTCATGCTTTTGAGGCATGAAAATTGTCCTGAGGAGCCAGGGGCTAGTGGATGCAGAAGTGCTTTGGAGCCTGGGATGTGCTGTGCATCTGTGGTGGTGTACTCAGTGGCAGCGAGGGCACAAAACGTGATGTCACAGAGACCTGGGCTTGCTTCCTATCTGTGTGATACCATGACTGGGTCACTCTGTGGCTCAAACGCTCTGTCAGCTTCTTCCTTGCTCTCTCTTAAAACCTTAAAGATATAATAAAAGCTTTGAGATAGAATTCACATATCATAAAACTCACACATTTAAAATATGCATTTAATTGGGTTTTAGTATGTTCACAGAATTGTGCAACTATCATGACAATCTAATTTTATTTTTTACATGATTGGGTTTATTTATTTATTTGTCTGCGCCCGGTCTTAGCTGAGCAAGAGGGGTCTTCAGTCTTCGCTGTGGCATGCGAACTCTTGGTTGCAGCATGTGGGATCTAGTTCCCTCGACCAGGGATCAAACCTGGGCCCCCTGCACTGGGAGCGCAGACCACCAGGGAAGTCCCATGACAGTTTGATTTTAGAACATTTTCATTCCCCCTAAAGAGACCCTGTGCTTTTTCTTAGCCACTCCCCATTCCCATTACCCAACCTAGCCCCAGGGAACCACTGATCTACCTCCTATAAATTTAAGTCTTGATTTCTTCATCAGTGTTTGGCAGGGGGCAGGTTGGATTTCAGTGTCTTTCATAGAGTGTCTGCTTAGCGAGGTGATGGGTGAAAAGATGCAAGACTGGGGAAGGCAGAGAGCTAAGTGCTGTCCAAAATCTCAGGAGTAAGATGGTTATGGGATGTGAATGGTTGGGTGTGCTGGGGGTAGCATGGCGAGCGGTTTGGGAAAATTCTAAATGAGAGGAAAAGATGGAGTCAGTAAATGTGAGGAGCATGGGGGAAGAGCGAGACTAAGCAATTTCAGGCTGGAGAACTCTGGTGGAAAAACAACGCCATGTAACGGAGGTTTCAATAAAGGTTGCAGTGTGGTGTCTGATGTAAACACCTTCCCCCTCCTCCTAGGATCTTCATAAAAGGAAACAGTCCCCAACTTGCCCTGTGGAATTTGGTTTGCTTTGGGGGAGATGAGACGGAAGGCTGAGTCCTCCTCCAGGTGCTATGGGACCAGGGCAGAGGCTGGCCACGTGGGCTCTGCCTTGATTAGGCACAGGCAGCCAGCCGTGCCTCTCACCACCCCATGCAAAGGGCCAGTCGTGAGGATGGAGTGATTTATCATAGGAGAGAAGGCCCACAACCCACTACCAGCATCAGTGTCTGCAGGCAGCCTTGCCATCAGCAGCAGCCAGGAGACCCCTGTGATGGCCTCGTGTCCTGCTTTCCTTCCAGAGCCCAATGTCTTCATCATCTTCAGCCATGGACTGCAGGGCTGCCTGGAGGCCCAGGGTGGGCAAGTCCGAGTCTCTCCAGCCTGCAACGCCAGCCTTCCTGCCCAGCGCTGGAAGTGGGTCTCCCGAAACCGGCTGTTCAACCTGGGCACCATGCAGTGCCTGGGCACAGGCTGGCCGGGCACCAACTCCACCGCCTCCCTGGGCATGTACGAGTGTGACCGCGAGGCACTGAGTCTTCGCTGGAACTGTCGCACCCTGGGCGACCAGCTGTCCCTGCTCCTGGGGGGCCGTTCTGGCAACACATCCAAGGCTGGCACCCCCGAGCGCGGTGACCAGACCCGCAGCGGCCAGTGGCGCATCTATGGCAGCGACGAGGACCTGTGTGCGCGGCCCTACTATGGTGAGAGGCTACCCCTGGTGTCAGGGGCCTGGAGCCACGAGGGACAGACGAGGGGGAGACAGAACCTTGGCCTCCACAGGCCTCTGGCAGTCAGCCCTTTCATCGTTATGGGAAGCGTTTGGGGATCATGGAGAAAATGAACTTCAGAGCATTTAATTTGCCTTAAAAAACTTACAAAACCTGATACAGTCTTGTAAAGACCTCGGTCAGTTCAAAAGTGTATAACGTACAACTGAAAGAGAAATCGCTTCTCTCCCAGGCCCACTCTTCAAGGGAGACCCCAGGGTCACTGTCCACAGGTGTCTCCATCCCCCTTTTGCAGGGGTGAATGGGGATTGGAGTCACCCAGTGAGAGGCCTTTCCTGGTGGGCAGCTCCATCCTGGGGGCCCTTTCCCGGGATGCCTCCTAGAGTGCCAAGATGGAACTTGATGTGTGAGGCAGCTGAATTTTGGACAGGTGTTAGGGGCCCTAGGGGACCCCCTTTCCCAGCCTGATGGGATGAGCGGCGGGACCTCTCCCAGGCTCCTGGGCTAACCCGAGGGCAGAGGCAGCCTTCCGGCCACTGTCTGGCATCGCTGCCCCCTCCCTCTCTCTGCTGACCCTTGCTCGCCCCGGCTCCCGGGGCTGTAGGGGATTTTCCCTGAGGGATGAGCAGGCTGGGCAACCTCTGGGGTCTGGATGCCAAAGGCCTGGCTCCCCTCTCCTGCAGAGGTCTACACCATCCAGGGCAACTCCCACGGGAAGCCATGCACCATCCCCTTCAAGTACGACAACCAGTGGTTCCACGGCTGCACCCGCACTGGCCGCGAGGATGGGCACCTGTGGTGCGCCACCACCCAGGACTACGGCAGGGACGAGCGCTGGGGCTTCTGCCCCATCAAGGGTCAGGGCCAGCGGGCGGGTGGCGGGAGGTCGGCCCTGGGGTGCAGAGTGCGGCGGGTGTGGGTGGCGGAACTTTCCAGACTCGAGTGAGAAGTGCCCCACCCCTCACCTCCGTAGGGTCTCTGCATATTCCTGAGGGACCTCCCCTTGGACCCCGCAGAGCGGGCCGGGGCTGGGGGGGGCCCACACCTGGCTGTCATGGTGGCAGGTAACGACTGCGAGACCTTCTGGGACAAGGACCAGCTGACCGACAGCTGCTATCAGTTCAACTTCCAGTCCACGCTGTCCTGGAGGGAGGCCTGGGCCAGCTGCGAGCAGCAGGGCGCGGACCTGCTGAGCATCACGGAGATCCATGAGCAGACCTACATCAATGGTGAGGCGGGGGCAGGGGGCAGCGGGCGGGACCCCAAGACCTGCCCCACCTTTGAAGGGGGCCCTGAGCCCTTTCTGCTGCTGCTGGAGGGCAGGATGCAGTTGGTGGGGCAGCGAGTGGAGGACTGGGGTTGGGATGACCCCCCCTCACTGTCGCCCTCTTGTGCTCAGGGCTCCTCACTGGCTACAGCTCCACACTGTGGATTGGCCTTAACGACCTGGACACCAGTGGAGGCTGGCAGTGGTCAGACAACTCGCCTCTCAAGTACCTCAACTGGGAGAGTGGTGAGGCGCCGGGTTTGGAGTGCAGGACGGCCTGGGGATCCCACAGGCACTTGTTCTAGGGACTCCTTCCCCGGTACCCTACTCTAGACCAGCAGATTTCCACCCACTCCGGATCGGGTGCCGATGGTCCGTACAGCGCATTGTGTGAGTTAGGAATGATGCCCTTTCCTGGGGGCACTGGGCCTGGAAGGTGGACTGGATTTCATCCCCATGCACCCCTTCAGCTACGGGCACCGGGGCCCTCAGCAGGCCAGCAGCCTGGCCAGGGAGGGTGGGCATGGTTGGCCCAGGCAGAAGGTCGAGGACCACGTGAGCCCCAGGGAGGAGGCAGGAGAGCCGAATCACAACACTGGGCATCTGAGCAGGCTCAGGCTTCTGGAGAAGCGCGAGGCTCAGGGGAGGGCTCCCAGGCCAGGGGGTGAGTTCCTTTCCCCTGGGGCGCTGGCGCCCTGCGCTCCCCACAGATCAGCCGGACAACCCGAGCGAGGAGAACTGCGGGGTGATCCGCACGGAGTCGTCAGGCGGCTGGCAGAACCGCGACTGCAGCATCGCGCTGCCCTACGTCTGCAAGAAGAAGCCCAACGCCACGGCCGCCGAGCCCCCACCTCCCGGTGAGCGGGGTGGACGTGGGTGATAGGGGGCTCCTCAGGCCGCAGCCATTGCGGACCACCCTCACAGCACAGGGGGCTCTGATTCTCCCTCTTCTTAAATGGTTCTGCTGAAATCTGAACAAGTTGAAATGTGCTACTCATTCATTGCTGGGAACTGTGGTAAATGCTTCACGACCCATCCTGTCCTCCTGGTGGTCACAGTCCACTGCAAGTGATGGACATGTCAACACACAAACGGAATATCCAGAGTTGTTATTAAAAAATAGAATATATGTTAGAGGGCTTCGAAAGGAAATTGATCAAGCTCCTGAGAGCTAAGGAGTGTTTCCAGGAAGTGACCCGGGATTTGGGCCTTTCAGGTGAAGTATAAGTTTAAAAAGCCGTAAAGAGGTGTGGGGGAAGGGCATGACTGGCAGAGGGAGGGGCAGGTGCAAAGGCACGGAGGCCTGGAAGGTCACAGCAGCTCTAAGGTCGGTGAGGATTGCACCCTGGGGGTTAGAGTACAGGTGGACACTACTTAAAAGTGTGGTCCCGGGATGTCCCTGGTGGTCCAGTGGTTAAGAATCCACCTCCCAATTCAGGGAATGTGGGTTCGATCCCTGGTATGGAAACTAAGATCCCATATGCTGCAGAGCAGCTAGTGTGTTACATCCACAACTAGACAGAAGCCAGAATGCTGCAACTGAGACCCAACACAGCCATAAATAAATAAATACTTAAAAAAAAAAAAAAAAGTGTGGTCCCTGTCCCAGCTGCCACCATGAAGGCCGTGGTGCCGCACATCACCCAGTCCAGCATCACAGTTGGAGGAGAGTAGATAGGCGCCATCAGATGGGTCATCGGCATGTTGCTGGGTATTTCCCTGGAAGAGGCACAGAAGAAACTGGGCCGGAAGATCTTAAACCTGCGTGTGTTTGAGGATGAAAGTGGGAAGCACTGGTCGAAGAGCGTGATGGACAAGCAGTACAGTGTGCTGTGCCGGTCCTCCCTGCAGCGCGTCCTCAAGGGCAACGAGCCCGACTTCCACCTGGCCATGCTCGCAGGGCAGGCTGAGGCCTTTTCCAAGGGCTTTCTGAAGCCGCTATGCAAGGCGGAGAGGCCAGAGCTCATCAAAGATGGCAAGTTCAGTGCCTACCTGCAAGTCCACATTCAGAACGACGGGCCTGTGACCATAGAACTGGAATCTCCGGCCCCTGGTGCTGTTGCCTGTGATCCAGAACACCTGTCAAAGCTTGAAAAGCCACAACAGAGGACGGGAAAAGCCACAACAGAGGACGGAAAAAGCCGGAGCCAAAGGGCCTTCCGAATCTAGCCAAAAGAGAGGCGCTCCCCACAAGGAAGACCACAAAGCCGGCAGCGGGGCCCAGGGGGACGTGTCCTCCGAGCAGGAGCCCGTAGGTGGGCCGGGCGCAGTGCCTTATCACTGAGCAGAACTGGATCCTGAAAAATTCATGAAAGATGCTAGACACCTACGCTACTTTAAGAATTTGGAACCAAATCCTGAAAAGGAAGATGGAAATAAAAAACTGGGAACCTACAAAAACAAAACAAAAATCCACCAAAGGAATGCTTCCATTTTCTGCTGCTGCTGTGGTTTAACAGGAAGTGGGTGCTGCCAGCGGGGACAAGGCGCCCCACCCACAGGGCAGCGAGGGACACACCCAAGGGTCCCCTCAGGGAGCCGTGTTGGTTCCCCTGATTCTCTGCTTGCTTTTGGAACAGGCTGGCCCAACATTACCTGTCATCGAATCCTCCTTTCACAGTATGGTGTATTTCTAAGTGTCTGTGATGAGTGTCAAATGCATTCACGCTGTCCATGTTTTTCCAGAACAGTCGTCCATAATAATACATTACGTGAGAACTTGAAAGAAAAGTGTGATCCCAGGACCACCAGCACCTTCCCAAGTGATGTTATAAGTGCTTATTAGAAATGCAGGCTCTCAGGTGCCTCGCCCCTCCTCCCCCCAATTAATTGAACTAGAACCTGCATTTCACAAGATCTTAGTGACTGGTGTGGAGTTTGAGAAGTACTGGCTTAGAGGGCACGGGGACGTGAACAGTTCAGAAAGGCAGGTTGCAGCCAGTCCCTAAAGGATTTTGGCTTCCGGGTGAAATTCAGGTGGGGCCAGGTAGGCTGTAGGAGCCTTTGCAGGCTTTTAAGGCAGGGCGTGTCTTGCTCACATTTGTGATTCACCGAGGTAGCTCTAGGGGCAGGGCGCAGCATTGGGGTGTGGCCTTCGTCCAGCAGCTTAGTCTCAGAGGTGCCAGTTGAGGGTAGGTAAACTCATATCCCCTGCAGGGTTGCTGAAAGGCTAGAGACCTGGCCTGGCTCAGAGGAGCATCTCCATGGGCTGGAGGGGCTCCTGCAGGAGTCGGTCCCCGTGGGGTGAAGAGGGGATTTATATAAAGAAAATACAGCAAAACAAAAATTCACAAAACACAGAAAGTGAAGAACTTACAGAGCAGACTTTTGCTTCTGACCACTAAAGTGTTGCCAAAGGTTGATTCAGGGCCATTGGCCACTGTTCTCTCCCCTCATCCCCTAGGGGATCAGGAGCAAAGGTTTAAAACATTGGTGCCCACATCAAGGGCACCTCACCTCCCCCTGGGGATGGACATGGGGGAGCCCGGGGCAGGCGAAGAAAGGAGGGTCACGGGGCAGGTGTGGGCAGGCCTTGCCCACATGGTCCCCTTCAGGCCTGGCCCCTCGCCGAGTCCTCTGTACCCTGGATCTGCCCAGCATGGCTGCTGTGGAGAGCCCTCCCCTGGGGCCTCACGGACCTGCAAATATGTCTTTAGCCTTGGATTTCCTCTTTCATCCCGGCCCACATCTCTCTGCATAAGGCATATTTTCTTTTTTCCTTTTGGCTGCACTGCATGGCATGTGGGATCTTAGTTTTCCAATCTGGGATGGAATCCGCACCCCCTGCAGTGGAGACACAGGATCTTAACCACTGGACCATCAGGGAAGTCCCAAGGTGTTATTTTCTAGTCAGTTTCTTGGGTGGGTCCTGCTTTCTAGCACTCATCACTCAAAGCATGTCATTTCAGAGGCAGGCGCCATTGGACCCTGAAGCATCCACGTTTCCTGAGCTTCCTCCCTCCCACTAAAGTCTTCTGTCCAGGTGGCAGCCTTGGGTCTTAGCTCAGCTGCTGACAAGAGATGATTGACAGGTCTTGAGCCACTGAGGGAGCCTGCTTAGGCTCTCAGCCCTCCCCACTTTGCCGGGTCTGCCAGAGACAGTATGGCCGGTCCTTGGAGCTCTCCCAGGGTGGAGTGTATCCCAGTGGGATGATGCTTCAAGTGGGTACATGCTTTCTTGCCCAGCCAGGCAGAATCCTGCCCAAGCCCGATGTTGTAGGTGGTTTGATGAAGTCCTGTTTTCTCTTGCCAAGGCCCAAGTGAGAGCTTGTTTGCATCAGGTGCCCTGGGACCCCAATCCCTAGAGGGTGAACTTGAAATGCACAGAGATGGGGGTGAGGAGGGGCCTAAGACCAGTCGGTTTCTCAGCCCGAGGGTTCAGGGAGAGGAAAGGGGGTGGGCGAGGGAATGAGAGGAAAAATTTCAACCAGCACATGCCTGCCGGGCAGCAGTGACTTCATGAGCTGCTGACTTGGGAGGGGGTGCGTTTCCTCACCTGCTTCATTCTGGACTGATGGGGCCCTGCTCCATAGGTGTTCTTTTCTTTTTTTTTGGTAATATTTATTTATTTGGCTGCACCGGATCTTAGTTGTGACAGGTGGGACCTTCAATCTTTGTTGCGGCATGTGGGGTTTCGCTTTTGTTTTTTTTTAGTTGCAGCACACAGGATCTTTAGTTGCGGCATGCAAACTCTTAGCTGCGGCATGTGGGCTCTAGTTCCCTGACCAGGGAATGAACCCAGCCCCCGCTGCATTGGGAGCATGGAGTCTCAGCCACCAGGCCACCAGGGAAGTCCCCGCAGATGTCATTTGAGACGGTGTCGGTGGTGTCATTTATTAAGTGAGGTGGACCTGAGCTAAGCTGGAAGCCTACAGCAGGAAGCCCCATTTTACAGAGGAGGAAACTGAGGCTCCCGGGGCAGTTCTGTCCTGAGTCCCCATCCGTCTTTCCCTCTGAGAGCCCCAGCTGGAGGGGCCATCCTATCTTGAGTGGAATCTGCCACCGCCTCCCAGGGCTCCAGCTGCCCTAAGGGTTTTGTCTTTTCGACATCCTTCAGTATTCAGACCTGTCTTGGTGGGAAGAGTGGATGCAAGACCCGCTTGGGGAGGAGGTGACCTTCAAGGCCCTGTCTGCGTTGACACCCAGTGGGTCCGAGCCCATGCTGGGCGGCTTGGCCCCTGAACCAGCGGCCTCTCTGGTCTCCGCAGATGTGTGGGCCAACGTGAAGGTGGAATGTGAGCCCAGCTGGCAGCCCTTCCAGGGCCACTGCTACCGCCTGCAGGCCGAGAAGCGCAGCTGGCAGGAGTCCAAGAAGATGTGTCTGCGGGGCGGGGGCGACTTGCTCAGCATCCACAGCATGGCGGAGCTGGAGTTCATCACCAAGCAGATCAAGCAGGGTGAGGGGCTGCCGCCCCCAGGCCCGTCCCGGGGGCTCAGGCACGGTCCTCGCCTCCCCTGCCGGTGGAGAAGGCCGACCTCTCCACCTGACGTCCCCTCTCCTCTGCCGCACCCCCCGCAGAGGTAGAGGAGCTGTGGATTGGTCTCAACGACCTGAAACTGCAGATGAATTTTGAGTGGTCCGACGGGAGCCTCGTGAGCTTCACCCACTGGCACCCCTTTGAGCCCAACAACTTCCGAGACAGCCTGGAGGACTGTGTCACCATCTGGGGGCCGGTAAGAACCCTCTCTCCTCGCAGGGCCCCTAGACCCCGCCTCCCGGTGCCACCGCCGCTGAGGGATGTCCCGTTATTGGCTCCCGCTTGTGACCACACCCCCTTGCCTCTCGGAAGTCCCCCCTCCCCATCTTGTCTCCTTCCCATCCGCGTGGAGAGATTGCCAGGGTTTGACTGTCCTCTCCACCTCCAACTAGCTGGGTCATCTTGGGCAAGTTACTTAATGTGTCTGTGCCTCGGTTTCCTTAGCTGAGTTTCCTTTGCCTCAGTTTTCCCAGCTCTCAGTGGAATTCTAAAGGTGCCAACCTCAGAGGGTCTTCATGAGGATTAGAGTTCAATGAAACCCTTGGACGTTTGTCGCCTGGCGGTGATCTTGGTCTCCCGCGGGCTGCACTTCCCCACCAGCAGGTGGCGTCAGAACCCACATTATGTGGACCAGCTCCCCAGGCAGGGCTGCTCCCTGCCAGCCCTGCCCCAGCGCAGGGTCCCGTCCTCTCAAGAAATGGTGGCGCTGTGACTGTTTGCCATGGCTGTGGTTCAGACAGTGTGGACGGATGAAGGAATTGATACAGGGTTTCAAACAGTTAAGTCTGTTCCTTAAAAGACAAAACTGTAGGACAGACTACCTACCTCAGAGACAGGACATTCTGCCTTGAGATACAGCCAACAGTGCCAGGGGAGAGGATGCTGTTTTAAAAGTTATGAACAATTAGGAAACGGCTGCCTACTCCAGTATCCTTGCCTGAGAAATCCCATGGACAGAGGAGCCCGGCGGGCTGTAGTCCACGTGGTCGCAAAAAGTTGGATACAATTGAGAACACGTGCTTTTATTGAGCATCTGCTAAATACTGTGCATTTTCCTGGGGGCTGAGACACACAAACACCTCTGCCCTCCGGATGGCAGACAAAAACTGCTGGCTGGGTGCACTGATCACGGAAGCACTAAGGCTGTCAGGAGGGGCTGAACTAAGTTCCTCTTCAGCTCCACCAGCGAGGGGAGGGTCTGGGCACACAGTCTCTGCTTGCCCTGGATCTGCAAGTACTGACTGGACACCTTGCCAAACTGGGAATCTCATCTGTCTTGCTAATGGTCTTAGCCAGCTTGTCCTTGGTGTTTATGAAGTGATCTAGTTTAAAAGAGCACCTTTTCCATTTTGACAGTGCTTGTCAAAGTTTGGAGGCATCTGCGCAGCTACTCTGTGCTCGCATCAGCCTAGTGAGGCTTATAGCACTAATCCTGCACGCCCCCCATTTTCCACCATGCAGCACAGAGAGGTCAAGCTTCTTGCTCAGAGTCACACAGCAAGTCAGAGGCAGGGCCAGGTTTGGGAGGTTTCGGGGAGACAGACTGACACTGCCCCTCACCCCGTGTCCCTAGGAAGGCCGCTGGAACGACAGTCCCTGTAACCAGTCCCTGCCGTCCATTTGCAAGAAGGCGGGCCAGCTGAGCCAGGGGGCCGCCGAGGAGGACCACGGCTGCCGGAAGGTGAGGGTGCTTCTGGAGCTGCCCCAGATGGGGCCAGCCGGAGGGGCTCCCAGGGGCAGGAGGGCAGGAGGAATCCGCAGCCTCGATGGCACCCTCCCTTTTTCCCGCCCTCCAAACTGCTCCATCCAGAAGGAGTGATACAGGATGAGGTAGGGTGGGGGTAGAAAGCTGTTGGGAGGAAGCAGAGCTCCCCACCCCACCCCAGCCCTGAGCCCCCTCTCCATAGAAAGCTGCAGAGAACTCGGAGGTGAGGGTAGGCGGGCCCCCCACTCCCACCACCAAGTCTGGTCCAGTCATCACCTGCGTGGAAGCTGCTGGGGACCACCTAGGTCTCTGTGTACCCTCCCTCCACCCCACCCCCCGCTTTTCCAGCCATCTCTGATGGCACGCACACCAGCCACAGAGGCAGTGTGCTTGTCTTTCTCCTGGGGGCGGGGGTGGGGGGAACCAGGCCATCCCTAAGGAGAGCAGGGATTAGACTGAATGGGGGGAATGAATGAGTCGGGGAGAGGGTGTGAGTGAGGGTGAGGGCAAGTGATTGACCCGTTTCCCTCCTTCAGCCCCGCACCTACCCCGCTCCCTGCCCCGACAGGCAGGGGTATGAGCAGTGTGACCCGTGTGGGCAGGCTGCTCATAAAAGCCACTTTGTGGTGTCTGGGCCCCAGGCGGCTCCCTCCTCCGAAGCCATGTTCCTCCTGCCAGCCCCTCACTGCCAGTCTGGTTCCTCACTCTATTTTCCTTCTGATCAAGCCCCTTATCACACCCGCCCACCTGCACCCGAAACTCTCCCCTAGGGGAAGAGCAGGAAATGCCTGCAGGCATGAGCTCCAGTGGGGAGGAAGGGAGAGCGCACGGGACCAGGCTGAAGATCGTGGGGGCCAGCGTGGTCAGCGGCTGGCCGGGTCTCTGACCAGGCTGGGGGAGGCAGAGGGGCTACTGCTAACTGTCCCGCGCCAGGGCCGGCCTGGAATGGGTGGAGGGCTGTTGAGCCGCCTTAGTTAACACCCCAGGAGAGCCAGGGGTCTTAGCACAGTCCTGTTGGAATATGGGGATCTGTGCCTCTCCCCCATACAGACATATACACACACATGTAAATGTGTATGAAAGGAAAAATGAAAAGAAAGTGTTAGACGCTCAGTCGTGTCCAACACTTTGTGACGCGTGGACTGTAGCCCATCAGGCTCCTCTGTCCGTGGAATTCTCCAGGCAAGAATACTGGAGTGGGTTGTCATTCCCTTCTCCAGGGGATCTTCCCAATCTAGGAATTGATTCCAGGTCTTCTGCATTGCAGGCAGACTCTTTATTGTCTGAGCCATCAGGGAAGCCGCCAAACACACACATATGCATACACACATAGACACACATACCCACACATACACAATACACACACACACATACGCATACACACGGACTTCCCTGATGGCCCGGTGGTAGAGAATCCGCCTGCCAGTGCAAGAGATGTGGGCTCGATCCCTGGGTTGGGAAGATCCCCTGGACTAGGAAATGGCAACCTACTCCAGTATTCTTGCCTGGAGAATCCCATGGAGAGAGGAGCCTGGCAGGCTACAGCCCATAGGGTCGCAAAGAGTTGGGCATGACTCAGAGACTAAACATCAATGACACATTCACACATAAACACACATCCTCATATACACATACATGCACATAGGCATGAGCACGACTAAACACACACACCTACACACATAGACACACACCAGCTTGTGCTGAACGGGCTCCTGCCCAGGGGGCTGCTCCCTCCCCACCGCCTCGCCTCTCTCCGGGGCCCCAGTCCCCACCCCTCAGGGGCGGAGAGGCCCTCAGGGCGACCCAAGGGGCCACGGGTTGGTGGG
Organism: Oreotragus oreotragus; assembly: GCA_006410675.1. Lineage (NCBI taxonomy): Eukaryota > Metazoa > Chordata > Mammalia > Artiodactyla > Bovidae > Oreotragus > Oreotragus oreotragus. The sequence goes on from SJYX01005388.1 coordinate 38,935, forward strand.
GTAAAGCCTCCCAGGTCTCCTGGGGCGGGTTGCGAGCCAGCTGTGAAGGAAGGGCGGTCTGCTGCAACTTTGCTGCCCCTCACTGAGGGTTTGATCTCCGCCCCACCGCCCTCAGGCGGGCGCCGCCTCCATTCCGTTACTCCGGCTTCTCCAGGCCCCTGAGGATCAACCAACCCCCTCCACTTGCTGGCCGCTCTCCCAGCTTTTCAGCTCTCATTTCCCAGCCAGCTGGCAGTTTTCCCAATACGTCTCTTAGTTCAAAAACCCGAGAGAGGAGTCCAGTGGGCCACTCATCTTTCTTGGCCAGGCCACAGGCCGGGTGACTGGCTGCCTCCCTTGGGCCACGCTTCCACTCTGAACCTGGCAGCTGTGGGTGGTGGTAGGTGGGGCCGTGTGGCATGGCACGGTGCAGACAGCACAGGAAGAGCCGGCTCTGGTGTCAAACCAGCCCCCTCAGTCCTGTGCTCAAGCCTGCAGAGAGTTCAGGGGTGCCGCTGTTGGCATCCCCACCCCAGGACTTATGGGTGAGAGAGAAGAAGCCCTCCCCCAGACACCCCCTTTTCTGCCCACTCTCCTGAGCCAGGGTTGGACGTGGCACAGCCCCTCCTGCTACTGGCTGGGAGAGGACCAGGTGACCTACAGTGAGGCCCGGCGCCTCTGCACCGACCACGGGTCTCAGCTGGTCACCATCACCAACAGGTATGGGGGGGAGCCAGCCCACCCCTATGTCCTGGTTGAATGCGGTCCCTCCACCCGAAGGGCCAGCATCCTGCCGTCAAGTGCAGAGGGACTTGAGCATTGAGTCCCTTTGAGCTTCAACTGTCTCCAGGGCCTTTTTAAAATATTATCATAAGAATGACTCTTTGTTTATTAAGCAACTCCAGCATGGGGCGGTTCCTGGGAGGGGGCGGTTCCTGGGAGGGGGCGGGAACAGCCCTCCGTGTGGGCTGGATGCCCCAAAGAGGCCTTGAAAAGTGAAAGTTAGTCGCACAGTCTTGTCCGACTCTTTGCCATCCCATGGACTGTAGCCTACCAAGCTCCTCTGTGCTTGGAATTCTCCAGGCAGGAGTTGGCTTGTGTCTGATTTTTCTCTCAGCAAGACGTGGAGATGCAGACAGCAGCGGGGGTCAGCTGTGTCAGCTGCAGCTTCCCCAGGGGTCCCCACTTCCCTGAGCAAGTTTCCGATCAGGTGCACCCAGGCTCCCTGAGCAGGCCGTCTGGCCTGGGGCCCCAGGAGCAGTGGGGGGTTGAGCTGCCTGCCTTGACCAGCCTCTCTCCCCAAGGTTCGAGCAGGCCTTTGTCAGCAGTCTCATCTACAACTGGGATGGCGAGTACTTCTGGACGGCCCTGCAGGACCTCAACTTCACCGGCTCCTTCCGCTGGCTCAGTGGGGACGAAGTCATGTACACCCACTGGAACCGGGACCAGCCTGGTGAGCCCCTTAGCCCCCTTTTCGGCGGTGCCGTGGTGAAGCCAGGAGGGCTGCGGTGGACCACCCCTGCCACAACCAAGACCCAGGGCTTCATAGGAGACAGCATTCATAGACTGTGGTGATATGGTTAGAAGGATGGCCTCCAGGGCTGAGATGCCTGTTTCAGGTCCTGACTTTGCAGTTTATTAGCTGTCCGTCTTTGAGCCTCAGTTTCCTCATCTGTCCAATGGGGCTAATGGTACTTTCCTCACAGGGCTGACATGCGGCTTGAATGGGTTAATATATGTAAAGCCCTTGGAATAGTGGGCATAGAACAAGTGCTTGCTATTATGCCATTTCACATTTATTATCTTAAAAAAATTTTTTTTATAAATCTTTTAATTTTTTAATTAATTTTTTTGGCTGTGCTGGGTCTTCATCGCGGGTTCCGTGGTTGCAGTACACAGGCTTCTCTAGTTGCCTGACGGCATGTGGAATCTTAGATCCCCAACCAGGGACTGAACATATCCGTTGGAAGGCAGATTCTTAACCGCGAGTCCACTGTTATCTTTTTTAAGCCCTTTCAAAGGTGGAGTAGATGATGAAACAGGCTCAGAGAGGTTAAGCAACTTGCCTAAGATCTCACAGGAGCCAACGCAGAGTGAGGCTTTGGCCTCCATTTCCTTCCTGCTCTCCAGCCCCGCCGCCCCCAACCCCACAGCTATGTCCCTGCAGAGATGGCCAAGCTGGCTCCCGGTGCGGGGGCTGTGGAGGTGCCCCTCGGGGACGTGAGGGAGGGCTCAGTGTGTGGGTCCCCCCTCCCTCCTCCAGGGTACAGCCGTGGGGGCTGCGTGGCCCTGGCCACAGGCAGCGCCATGGGGCTGTGGGAGGTGAAGAACTGCACATCGTTCCGGGCTCGCTACATCTGCCGCCAGAGCCTGGGCACGCCCGTGACGCCTGAGCTGCCCGGGCCAGACCCCACGCCCAGCCTCACCGGCGCCTGTCCGCAGGGCTGGGGCTCAGATCCCAAACTCCGGTACTGCTATAAGGTAGGCAGTCTGTGGGCCTCGGGGTGGGGGGAGAGAAACGAGAGCAAAGAGACAGCATCCCTGGCGGGGTGGGTGGTCCCAGTGGGACGCAGCCATGATCCAAGCAGGTAGGCCCTGGAGAAACTTCTCCCCTTAGGTCCTTTCTGTTGAAACTCTTGTCAGTGTCTTCTGAGGCCTGGTGCACAGCAGGTGCTCAGTAAACAATTGAGGAATTGAAAAACCCAGAGACCATCAGTTTTAGAGACACTCAGATGTTGGGGCCAGGCTGGCAGCTCTTTAGATTGCCCCAGGAGCCTGATTTATATGTGACCCCTTATATGTGGAATCTAAAATGTGACAGAGATGAACCGATCTATGACACAGAAACGAAATCACAGATGTAGAGAAGAGACTGGTGGTTGCCAAGGGAAGGGGGTTGGCGGAGAAATGCAGTAGGAGGTTTGGGTTAGCAGATATAAGCTTTTATATATATAATAGGTAAAGAACAACATCCTGCTGTATAGCACAGAGAACTATATTCAATATTCTATGATAAATCATAATGGGAAAAAAATATTAAAAAAGAATCTATATATATTTATGGGCTTCCCAGGTACTATTAATGGTAAAGAACCCACCTGCCCCTGCAGGAAACATAATGAGACTCGAGTTCAATCCCTGGGTCAGGAAGATCCCCTGGAGGAGGGCATGGCAACCCACTCCAGTATTCTTGCCTGGAGAATCCCATGGACAGAGGAGCCTGGTGGGCTACAGTCCATAGGGTTGCAAAGAATAGGACATGACTGAAGCGACTTAGCATGCACACATATATATATATAACTGAGTCACATTGCTGTACGGCAGTAGTTAACACAACATTGTAAATCAATGTTTTAAACTGAAGTATAGGAGTACTTCAGTTTAAAAAAATTTATAAATCTTCCAGGCTGTCACTACAGAGATGGGGATTCAGTGGGCTGTGGTGGGGCCTGGTAATCTGTGTTTTTAAACCTGGCTGGGTTTGGGAGCCACTGAGGTAGTCCAGGGTCTTTTATTATAGAAAGATGCTGAAGTCCGGGGAGCAGAGGGACTTGCCCACAGCAAACTGTGGCTCTGCTGGGATAAGAGCCCTGATTGCCCGGGCTCTTATTGGGGCAATCTCTGGGAGATGCCTGTGCCAGTTTTCCTCCCCCAGAGCTCCCTCTCTGATGAGCAGGGCTGTCTTAATTAGCCTCGACACCCTGTCCAGTGAAGCCACAGCCCCCTCTCCACACAAGTCATGGGAGGGCAGGTGTCCTGTGGGGAGTTGGGCCAGAGGGACAGCTTGGACTCTGCCCCTGCAGGTGTTCAGCTCGGAGCGGCTGCAGGACAAGAAGACCTGGGTCCAGGCCCAGGGGGCCTGCCAGGAGCTGGGGGCCCAGCTGCTGAGCCTGGCCAGCTATGAAGAGGAGCACTTTGTGGCCAATATGCTCAACAAGATCTTCGGGTACTGAGCTTAAGCCGCTGGCCCACGTGCACGTGTGTGGGGCTCTTGGTTTTGCTGGACACGGGGCAGTGGGCAGGGTGAAGGTGACCCCAGAGAGGTCTGTCCAGGGCTTGGAATGACCTGTGTGTCCGCTGCTAGTGCCAGGCCTGTCCTGTCCCCACTTAAGTAACCCTGGTCTCGCTGGAGTCGGAGACCCTGTGTTGCTCATGTGAGCCAACAGCACCCTCTCGGACTCTCAGATTACACAAACCTAACCCTAACCCTTAGGGGCTTCCCTGGTGGCTCAGCAGTAAAGAATCCACCTGCAATGCAGTAGACACAGTAGATGCAGGTTCAATCCCTGGATCAGGAAGATTCTGCTGGAGAAGAGAATGGCAACTCACTCCAGTATTCTTGCCTGGGAAATCCCAAGGACAGAGGAGCCTGCTGGACTACAGTCCATGGGGTCACAAAGAGTCAGACGCGACTGACTGAGCACATATACAACCCTCATCCTTCCCATTCCTTCTCCATGGCAAAATCTATAAGCTTATCCAAGTGAGTGCCCCCTCCCGTAACCCTACACCATTATCCAAGTGAGTGCCCCCTCCTGTAACCCTACACCATCCCATAATAACCCACGCTTCTCAATAAATGGCTTTTCCTGAGAGATGGGACAAGAAAGGCTGCAAAAGTGAGCATTTATTTACCCACGGGGGTTCCCCCCAGAACCCTGTCTCTGTTCCATGGGTTCCTATGACACACAACCCCATCATCCCTTAGCCTTGGATCCAAGTGGATCCAGGCTTCCTGAGATCTTAATTCCAGGGACGTCTCCTCCCAGCAAACAGCACAGTGACGTTATTTGACTAGTGATTATTAGAGCCCATGTTGATTTCTTCTCGCTGTATGCCAGAGGCCGCACTAAACGCTGAACCACATTCACTGCTCTCCTCAGCCCTACAAAGTAGACATTATCCCTTGTGGGCTGATCAAGAGGTTGGGTTATTTGCCGAAGGTCACAGGGATGACCTAGGACTGGAATCGAGGTGTATTTGAGTCCATGGCCCCAAGTCTGTGCACTGCCCCTGTCTGCTTCCTAAAGTGAAAGTCTGCAGACTTGCTGGAGGGGCACAGCCTACCCAAAGGGCAGCAGCGGAAGGGCCCAGGCCACCTGCCCTCAGTGAGTGAGCAGGGTGCCCGGCCCAGCTGGCCTAGTTCTCTCTGGGGAGAAGACATTATAGGGTGGCCTAAACAGTGTTTTCAGTGTGAACCCCAGATGGAGAGGCTCCAGGCCCCCGCGACTGCCTGAGTCACAACTGCAAGGATTCCCCTACAACTCTCACCTCCCCATGCCTTCTGTCTCCACCCCCCGGTTGTGCTGAAGTGAATCAGAGCCCGAGATCCACGAGCAGCACTGGTTCTGGATCGGCCTGAACCGTCGAGACCCCGGAGCCGGGCAGAGCTGGCGCTGGAGTGATGGACTTGGGGTGAGGAGGCCTGGAGGAGGCGGGGCGGGTGGAGGGATGTGGGCGTGGCCTTGGGAGTGGGCGTGGCCTTTCGAAGGTGCGCGAGGTTCAGTAGAGGCAGGGGCTATGGCAAGGGCCTGTGGCAAGGGCCGGCAGGTGAAGGAGAGGGTAGTGCGGGTGCCTAGCCCAGGTTGGGGGCGCTCCCAGCTTATGCCAGGCCTCTCGTTGGTCTGCTCTGGGCGTGGGGGCAGCCTGTGCCTGGTGCCTGAGGCCCCTCTCCCCCCTCTGACGTCACCAGTTCTCTTACCACAATTTCGACCGGAGCCGGCACGACAGTGATGACATCCGCAGCTGCACGGTGCTCGACCTGGCCTCCCTGCAGTGGGTGGCTCTGCAGTGCGAGACGCAGCTGGACTGGATCTGCAAGATCCCTCGAGGTTGGTGGCGCGGTGCTGCTGAACCGTGCAAGGGATGACCGGCGGCAGGGCCCGGGGTCCAAGGAAGGGTCTTCCTTCTCTGCAGCGTGTCTGTCCCTGTTGTCCCCGTAGGCACGGACGTGCGGGAGCCTGACGTCAGCCCGCAAGGTGAGGCTTCCTGTCCATCCCGCTCCCCGTGGTGGCCGGCCAGGGCAGGGCGTGACCAGGACAGAAGGAAGGGGATTAAGGATTTGAGCCGAGGGAAAAGGGGATCGGGGCACATTACTGGTCAAGGTCAAATGGGCTCGCAGGCCCGCCTACCCTGGCCCTGAACTTGCCTTGTCCGTGGGCGGGGCGGACAGGCAGCCGCAGCCTCAACTCCACCACATGCTGCCCCCGCAGGCCGGCGGGAATGGCTGCGTTTCCAGGAGGCTGAGTATAAGTTCTTCGAGCACCACTCCACGTGGACGCAGGCGCAGCGCATCTGCACGTGGTTCCAGGCTGAACTGGTCTCAGTGCACAGCCAGGCCGAGCTGGATTTCCTGGGGCACAACCTGCAGAAGGTGGGCATGCCAGCAAGGAGGGAGGGCAGCCCGGGAGCCAGGGGAAAGGCCCTGCCAATCCTCACCTGCCTGCCCGGCTTCCCCAGTTCTCTCGGGGCCAGGAGCAGCACTGGTGGATCGGCCTGCACACCTCAGAGAGCGACGGGCGCTTCAGGTGGGAGCCCTGGCCGGGCGGTGGGTGTGGCTGGGCATCGGGGCACATGCGTGGATGGCTAGCAGGGACTCAGTCCGGAAATGAGAGGCAGCATCACACACAAGAGACAGATATGGTTTTGAATCCAGTTCTGCCTCTTGTGGGCTGTGTGGCCTTGAGCAAGTGACTTAACCTTTCTGGGCCTCTCTTGGTTTTCTCACCAGAAAGTGAAACAAAGAGGCCTGCCTGGTCGGGTTGTCCTTAGAACTAAAAATAAGGTGTCTGAATCCTTGGTGCTGCATCCAGCACACTGTTGTCCACTGTCGTGTCTGACTCTTTGCGACCCCCTGGACTAAAGCCCACCAGGCTCCTCTGTCCATGGGATTTCCCAGGCAAGAACACCAGGGTGGGTTGCCGTTACTTTTTCCAGGGGATCTTCCCAACCCAGGGGTTGAAGCCGTGTCTCCTGCGTGGGCAGGTGGACTCTACCACAGAGCCACCTGGGAAGCACATTATTGGGCACTAAATAACAGCAGTTCGTATTATGCTGGGGTCACTCGTGAAAAAGGTCCACTGAAGACGTGGGCAAGAACGCATGATGGTCCAGAGGGGCCTCTCCATGGTCAGGGCTCACCTACCAGGCATGAGGCACAGAAAGACCAGGAGAGTGCATGAGGAGGACACACACAGCGTTGCTCTGGGATCCTTGGACTTCTTTTCTAGTTAGCGAAATGGAAGCCACTGGGTCCTTGGGTTCCTGCTGCACTGAGCTCAGTAGCCTCGCTCCTCAGTCTTGGCCCTGAGCCCCTAGACTTGGGCCCCAGTCTCTGCCCCCTTGCTTCTGCTTTCAGGGGAGGTCTAACCTGGTGCCCTGTACTAGGATCACTCCTGCTTGTGCCATTGCAGGTGGACAGATGGTTCCATTATAAACTTCATCTCCTGGGCCCCCGGCAAACCTCGGCCCATCGGCAAGGACAAGAAGTGCGTGTACATGATGGCCAGCCGAGGTGAGGGCAGGGTAGGGCAGAGAGGGTGCAGGAGCCGAGGGGAGGGTTGGTGTTCAGGGCAGCAAGGTGAGCCCGGGCAGGGGCCCTCGGTCTCTTCTCATCCTCTCTGTTCGCCCAACCCAAGAAGGACTGGATCCAGAGAGGAGGGGGCCGGTGCCTGTCCAGCAGCCGCAGAGGACTTGAGTTCATAGCTGGACACAGGACCCGAGCCCCAGCCCCGCCTCCTCTCAGGGCGTGCGGCCAGGTGCTGGCGGCCCGGCCCCACACTCAGAGTGACTGCTGTTTACTTTTCACAGAGGACTGGGGGGACCAGAGGTGCACGACAGCCTTGCCTTACGTCTGCAAGCGGAACAACAGCACCAGAGAGCAGCAGCCCCCAGACCCGACGCCCACAGGGGGCTGCCCCTCTGGCTGGGGCCAGTTCCTCAACAAGGTAGGCGGTAGGGAGGGGGCCCCCAAGGGGAAGCCTGAGCTTCAGGAGTCCTGGGCCTCTGGCAACATCAGAGTCATGGCCTCTGGCCTGAACCCACCACCCTCTCCCCTGCTCAGTCCTGGGACCAGGGCTAGACCCCTTAGACACTAACTCAGCATAGTGACACCTTCCAGTTCATCAAGCAATAATGCTGCCCATATAGTTTGGTGAGCATCTTGATAATGAATTCCTATTAAAACAAAATGTTGAATATACAAAATATATATGTGTGCCATACATATGCATGCAAAAGTAAATATATGTATTTCTTTCTATACTAATGTGACTGATGTCATATATAATAAAATAGGCACAAGAACAAAACAATCTAAAGCCTGAGCTAAAGATTTCAAAACAGTATTTTTAAGTTTTTCAAAATTTTTCCTATTAGTGGCATGAAAAACATTTTGTGTTCACTCTTAAATTGATCAATTATAATAATTATTACTATTTTAAATAATTTTGATAAGAGCAAAGTGATCACACACACTTCATTATTTGTATTAATTTTTAATTTCTTTATTTATTTTTGGCTGCACTGGGTCCTCCTCTGCAGGACCTTTGCAGGCTTTCTCTAGCTGTGGTGAGTCGGGGTTATTCTTTGTGTGGTACACGGGCTTCGTTGCTCTGTGGCATGTGAGATTTTCCCCGACCAGGGATAGATAGAACCTGTGTCCCCTGCATTGGCAGGCAGATTCTTAACCACTGGACTACCAGGGAAGTCGCTATACTTTATTTAAAAATCTAGGTCTGACACTGATTCAGACTTCACAGGTCTTGTTTGGAGGTCAAATTATTTTAGAACATGGATTGAATGGTTGTTGTAGATGAAAAGATTGCCTTACAAAGACACATAGATGAAGATGAAGAAAGTTCATCCATCATTGGCTGGGCTTTCTAAATCCTTCTCTCCATTTTTCAGTCCTTCTGCCAGTTAAATGCCAATTAAATTTTTCAGTCCTTCTGCCGATTTTTGTTTAAAAACTAGCTCATCAATTTTTGCATTTAAATGAATCTGCCTTATAAACTACTGAGAAGAACTGATTGAGAGGGTTTAAAAAAAGGCTCTGGAAGATTTTAAAAAAAACAGCATTTAGAAGATTCTCTTTCCAACTATTTTGAGCGTGCAGCTAGGAGAGTTTGAGGCAATCAAGAGAATCAGGATGGATGTGCGTCTAAACATGTTTTCAAAATGTTCCTTCTAGAGTGTGAGTCTCTTTCCAAGAGTGGTTAGTGACCCATGGGCTGATTCATCCAACCTGATTAGACCTTCATTGTTTCTATCTAGCGGCTGAAAGAGCTTATCTCAGGAAGGAAAGTGTGCTATTTCCTTGCAGGTTTCCTTGGCATCCTTAGTATGAGCTTTGAATCATGCCTTCTTCGCCGGACACTATAAGACTGCTTAACTGAGTTGTGAGGATTAGATTAGTTAACACTAGATAACATAATCCATAAATCTTTTTCATGCGCTGGAGTGCAGCCAGCTCATAGTGTCATGGAGCTCTCACTGTCTTCAGATTATTCAAGCAAATAATATACCTTTTCTGCCTTAAAGAAAGCAAAAAGAGTAAGATGTATTATTCATATTTTGAAAAAAAAAATATTGATAGATAACCACTATCAATATTGTTACTCCACTTTCTGACTTTGTCCACGTAATCGAGATCATACTAAATAGCACAATTTTGTGTTAACTTTTTTTTCCTCAGTGTTGTATTTTGAGTATTTCTCCATGTCATTGAATTGCTCCAAAAGCTTATTCTTATGGCTTCTTCCACTTAATCTAAAACAATATATTTCATATATGTAACCGGTCCCTTTCTTAATTTGTCAGCATCATTATAATGATACCAATAATTCTGTTGAAAGCCTTTTAAGTATATGAAGCTGAGAACCAAACAGACCTTGTCCCCAGGCGTGGCCCAGGGGTTTCTGTCATAGGTAGTGGAGCATTTGGTGGCCCAGAGAAATCTTCCCACTTTAAAATTCCCCAGGTGTGGGCAAGTGTATGTGAATCTGCCATGCCAGGTCGGGAGGGTATCAGAGCCTTGGTCAAGGAGACCCAGATGCCCTGGTTCTCCTGTTTTTCTCCAGGGCCTGGCGCTGAGGGGTCGAAGTTTCTGGGTGTGGGGGCCAGGGAGGTGGAGCTGGATGTCACGCCTCTCCCTCCGCCCCACAGTGTTTCCAAATCCAAGGCCAGGACCCCCAGGACCGGGTGAAGTGGTCAGAGGCACAGTTCTCCTGTGAACAGCAAGAGGCCCAACTGGTCACCATTGCAAACCCCTTAGAGCAAGGTAGGGCCAGCCCAGGGGGAGGCCCCAGAATCCTCTGACACCGTCCCCCTAGACGGCTAGAGCAGAATGAGCAGGGGGCTGCCGTCCTGTGGCTCATCACGGTCTGTTCTGGGGGATTGTAGCGTTCATCACAGCCAGCCTGCCCAATGTGACCTTTGACCTTTGGATTGGCCTCCATGCCTCACAGAGGGACTTCCAGTGGGTGGAGCAGGAGCCTCTGCAGTACGCCAACTGGGCCCCTGGGGAGCCCTCTGGCCCTAGCCCTGCTCCCAGCGGCAACATACCGGTGAGGAAGCCCCTGCCCCATGGTCTCCTCTGCACCTGCTAACCCGCCCTCGCCCGCAGCACTTGTCTTCACATCTGGGGACCCCCTTGCAGCCTCTTTGCTCATAGTGCAGACTTTCAGGGGCGGTGGCACAAGGCAGGCAGCTCTTGGGGCTCCCCTGAGTGGCTCCTTCTCCCCAGACCAGCTGTGCTGTGGTCCTGCATAGCCCCTCAACCCACTTCACTGGCCGCTGGGACGACCGGAGCTGTACAGAGGAGACCCACGGCTTCATCTGCCAGAAGGCCACGGGTAGGTATCACCCAGGAGCCTGGAAACCTCAGCCCAGGGCTGGACGCTGTGGGCTGAGCCAGGAGGAATGAGGCATGGTCCCTGATCTCAGGGGACTGCTCTGCTTGGGAAGCAGATGGGCAGAAAGGCCAGGCACCAATCAGAGGGACAGGCAGTGAGCGTCCAGGAGTTGCAGGAGGAAGGTTTGGGATTTGGAGGGCTACCAGGAAGAACGAAGACATTGGGCATGCGTTGTGGCAGGGACCCCGTGGTTCAACATCTGAGGCTTCTGCAGCTCTGAGCAGGGGTCCCTCTGCCCTGGGTTCCTGGTCAGGCTCAAGGTTGTTCATCCCTTTACTAGTAAGAACGTATTATTAATAACAACAGTGACTGACAGTTATGTGCCCAGAAGAGAGTTGGTCTCTGCCTGCTGTTCCCCCTCGGCCTCATGCCTGGGGATGGGGTGAGGGGAGCAGAGCCCGGCCTGAGTCCTGCCCCCTTCCCTGTAGACCCCTCCCTGAGCCCATCCCCAGCAGCGTCGCCCCCTGCCCCGGGCGCTGAGCTCTCCTACCTCAACGGCACCTTCCGGCTGCTGCAGAAGCCGCTGCGCTGGCACGACGCCCTGTTGCTGTGTGAGAGCCGAAATGCCAGCCTGGCCCACGTGCTCGACCCCTACACCCAGGCCTTCCTCACTCAGGCTGCCCGAGGGCTGCGCACGCCACTCTGGATTGGGCTGGCCAGTGAGGAGGTAGGCACTGGGCTGGGCCCCGCTACCCCCAGTTCCCTCCCTGTCTCCTCCTGTGACCACCCCCCTCCACCCAGCCCTGGCTGGTCCCCTTGCTTCCGTCCTGATGGCCCCCTGTGCCCAGGGCTCCCGGCGGTACTCTTGGGTCTCGGAGGAGCCGCTGAGCTATGTGAGCTGGCAGGACGGGGAGCCCCAGCTCCCGGGGGGCTGCGCCTACGTGGACCCGGATGGCGCCTGGCGCACCACCGTCTGTGACACCAAGTTGCAGGGTGCTGTGTGTGGAGCTCACAGCGGTGAGTGCCCACCCGCTGGGGCGAGGGCTGGGCCTGGGAGAAGCCGACCCCAGGAGGACCCTGGGACACCTCCTCAATGCTGCATTTCCCCGCTCACAGGGCCCCCTCCTCCGCGACGAGTAAGCTACCACGGGAGCTGTCCCCAGGGGCTGGCGGACTCGGCCTGGATTCCCTTCCGAGAGCACTGCTACTCCTTCCACATGGAGCTGCTGCTGGGCCACAAGGAGGCGCTGCAGCGCTGCCAGAGAGGTGGGCTGGGGGGCGAGCGCCCCCACCTGGGCGTTCCGGGCGGCGACCCCTCTCGAGGACGCTGAGACCCCACGAATGTGGTCCCCGTGCCGCACTCTGCTTGTAGGCTGCACTCACCTCTCAGTGCCCCTCACGGTCCGATCCACACAGACCACCTGGGACGGGGCATGGATGTAAATGTAGCCCCCGGTTACACGCACGTCTCCACGCCATCCTCTACTCAGGCTGCCAGGGAAAAGGGCGGGGCCTCTCCGGGGGCTCTGCTACCCACCAGGAGACTCGCCTGCCCTGACGTCGGCCTCCTTTATGTCCAGCGGGCGGCGCGGTCCTGTCCATCCTGGATGAGATGGAGAACGTGTTTGTCTGGGAGCATCTGCAGAGCTCTGAGGGCCAGAGTCGGGGCGCCTGGCTGGGCATGAACTTCAACCCCAAAGGTGGGCCCCCTGGGTATAGGGTCAGGAGGGGCAGGCCTCAGGCTGCAGGGGGAGGCCCTCCACTGGTGCTTGGCCAGTGGTGAGGGGTAGGGGCATGGGGGGTGAGGGCCTGTGGGAGGAGGGTGAGGATCTGTGGGATGTGGGGGTTTTCTAGAACAGGCCTCTTCTCTCCCATCTGCTTCTGCTCCATGTCGCTGCCCCCCCCATCCCCAACGATGCCCCCCCAATGTCGCCTTTCCCACAGGGGGCACCCTGGTCTGGCAGGACAACACAGCTGTGAACTACTCCAACTGGGGGCCCCCAGGCCTGGGCCCCAGCATGCTGAGCCACAACAGCTGCTACTGGATCCAGAGCAGCAGTGGGCTGTGGCGCCCTGGGGCCTGCACCAACATCACCATGGGCGTAGTCTGCAAGCTCCCTCGAGGTGCGGGAGACATCTAGTGCTGGGGGGCGGGGGGGCCCCCCCGGGCCGCTGCTCATTCTGCAGGCCACACAGTGGATGGGAGGGAGTCAACAGGCCTGGGGCCGCCGGGACCCTCCTAAGGGATCAACTGGTCTGTACCAAGGACTGGCCCTTCCTGAAAATTGCCAGAGTAGACAGCCATTGGTAGACTAACCATTTTGTAGTGGTTAAAGGCAGGGATATGGGGTTCGAGCCCAGGCCAAACTGTTTGCCAGCTCTGTGACCGTGGGTAAGTTGCTCAAGCTCTCTGGCCTCAGTTTACTCATGTAAAATGGTGTAATAAAAGTACCTGTGGGCTTCGAAGGCGGCTCTGGTAAAGAATCTGCCTGCCAATGCGGAGATGCAGGTTCAGTCCCTGGGTTGGGAAGGTCCCCTGCAGGAGGAAATGGCAACCCCCTCCAGTATTCTTGCCTGGGAAATCGCATGGCCAGAGGAGCCTGGCAGGCTACAGTCCAAGGGGTTGCAGGAGAGTCAGACACGGCTTTGCGGCTAAACGACAGCAGCAGTAAGAGTACCTATGAGAGGAGTAAATGAGCCAGTGAAGTGTCTGGCACTGCAGAAAGCGTCCTTGCGTGTTTGCTTATTGTTACTCTCTTGCCACTACCACTGTTGTTAACTGGTCCCTCCTCCCCTGCAGCTGAGGCGAGCAGCTTCTCTCCATCAGGTGAGTGGCAGGCAGGACTAGCCCTCTCCCCCCGGGTCCTGGTCATTCTGGGCAGCGGGCGGGCATGGCGGGGCTTCTGACCAACGGTCCTTCCGGCCGCAGCAGCCCTCCCGGAGAACCCCGCGGCCCTGGTGGTGGTGCTGATGGCGGTGCTCCTGCTCCTGGCCCTGCTGACCGCTGCCCTGATTCTCTACCGGCGGCGACAGAGCGTCGAGCGTGGGGCCTTTGAGGGTGCCCGGTACAGCCGCAGCTCCTCCGGCCCCAGCGAGGCCACCGAGAAGAACATCCTGGTGTCGGACATGGAAATGAACGAGCAGCAGGAGTAGAGCCGAGGGTGTGGGCGGGGCCGAGGGTGTGGGCGGGGCCGGGGGAGCTGGGCCCCCCACCAGCTGCGGTCCAGTCGGCCTATGGGGGGAGGTGGCGCCCTGGGGAGCGCTGTGGGGAGCTGGGGCTGGCAGGGCCTGGGCTGATGGGGTCCCTCCCTCCCATGAGGGCTGGGCTGAGGCCTGGCTAAGTGCAGCATGGCGTTTCCTTTTAGGGGGGCCCTAAGGTCTTGTCACCCGGGCCTGTACCCCCATGGTCACCAGAGGCAGGACAGGAGCCTCTTTCTCCCTGCCCCCACCCCCCAGGCCTTTGCCCCAACCCTGGGACCCCCTCTTCTCGCTGCAGAGTCTGAGGAGGCTCTCCGAGCTCTCAGCCGGCCTCTGTTGCTTCTCCCCTACCCTGGCAGCTGTCTCTTATACACATCTAGATGTGTATAAGAGACAGCCCCAGGCCTGGGCCCCAGCATGCTGAGCCACAACAGCTGCTACTGGATCCAGAGCAGCAGTGGGCTGTGGCGCCCTGGGGCCTGCACCAACATCACCATGGGCGTAGTCTGCAAGCTCCCTCGAGGTGCGGGAGACATCTAGTGCTGGGGGGCGGGGGGGCCCCCCCGGGCCGCTGCTCATTCTGCAGGCCACACAGTGGATGGGAGGGAGTCAACAGGCCTGGGGCCGCCGGGACCCTCCTAAGGGATCAACTGGTCTGTACCAAGGACTGGCCCTTCCTGAAAATTGCCAGAGTAGACAGCCATTGGTAGACTAACCATTTTGTAGTGGTTAAAGGCAGGGATATGGGGTTCGAGCCCAGGCCAAACTGTTTGCCAGCTCTGTGACCGTGGGTAAGTTGCTCAAGCTCTCTGGCCTCAGTTTACTCATGTAAAATGGTGTAATAAAAGTACCTGTGGGCTTCGAAGGCGGCTCTGGTAAAGAATCTGCCTGCCAATGCGGAGATGCAGGTTCAGTCCCTGGGTTGGGAAGGTCCCCTGCAGGAGGAAATGGCAACCCCCTCCAGTATTCTTGCCTGGGAAATCGCATGGCCAGAGGAGCCTGGCAGGCTACAGTCCAAGGGGTTGCAGGAGAGTCAGACACGGCTTTGCGGCTAAACGACAGCAGCAGTAAGAGTACCTATGAGAGGAGTAAATGAGCCAGTGAAGTGTCTGGCACTGCAGAAAGCGTCCTTGCGTGTTTGCTTATTGTTACTCTCTTGCCACTACCACTGTTGTTAACTGGTCCCTCCTCCCCTGCAGCTGAGGCGAGCAGCTTCTCTCCATCAGGTGAGTGGCAGGCAGGACTAGCCCTCTCCCCCCGGGTCCTGGTCATTCTGGGCAGCGGGCGNCCGCCCCCGTCCTCCCGCCCTGCATCCTGCCTGCTCTCCCAGCCCTTCCTTCTGAGCCAGGGCCCTGGGGTCTGGGGAGCCCTCTCTTGCTGTTGGTGGGAGTCACAGGGGGGCTGAGCATTTGTCACTTGTGTGCCTGCTGGGATGGCCATAGGGCATGACGGGAGGGTTCTGGGCTGGGACTGAGGACCGGAGCATCACTGTGGTATCAGCTGGGCTGGAGACAGGACCGGGGAGAGACTCTCTGACCTCCTGGGGATGACCGGGCTGGGCTGGGGTGTCATCTCCTGCCGGTCAGGGGAGGGCTCTGTCCCTGTAAAGTCCCCTGTGGGGACCAAAGTAAGTTTCCTAAGGTTTCCAGGTCCTGGCTCTAGTTTGGAGAGAGAGAAGGTGGTTGGCCAGGGTCAGTGGGAGCTGAGGTGCACCCTCTAAGGGTAGCCCAGAGGAGCGGCACCTGAACCCCCTGGAGTGGCCCCTGTGTGGGGGAGACGACCCACCCAGAACCTTTCCAAGAGGCCGGGGCCCCAGTTAGAATCACCGGTCCTGGTGCCACAGCCCAGGGCAATGTGAGCACAGACTCCAAGACACGGTCCTTTTTGTAGTTCTTAATTTTTTTTAATGTGCCATTATTGTTTTAAAAGAAAAAGATAAAAGAAAAGCAAACAAATAAAACACCTTTCAGAGGCTTGAGAGAGAAGGGTCCCCACTTTGTCTTGTTGGAAGTCTTGTCCTTCATACTGCTTCAAAGATACATGTTATTTTGGGGAGCTTGCATCTGTTTTGCTTCTGTCTTGGGGCCACGGGACCCCAGCCTTCTCTCTGCTCCTGGGGATACGTGTGAGAGTAAGCATTCAGGAGCCAAAGGACAGTGGCGTGAGCTTGAGCAACTTGGCTCCCCTTTCAAAGTGTAAAATGGGAGAACAGGATGCACCTCCCAGACTCCTTTAAGGAGGTTGAGAATTAAGTGAGATCACCTGGGCAAAGCAGTCTGCACAGAGCCTCAGTGCTCGAGCTGTAATTGTCCCATAAACGTCAGCTGGTACTGCTTGTCTCTGGGCTGTGGCTCGCAAGGAGGTGCCCCCTGCCAGACTGGGGTGGGGCCCCCACACCACCATGCTTCCAAGGCAGACCTGCATTTGAGCTGCAAGACAGTAAGTATACATTTGTCCCTGGGTAGTGTGGGCTCTGAAACCGCCCTGAGGCAGGGGAGTGGGTCACAGGACCCCACCCCCACACCCACCATCACCTCCGTTCAGGATGTTTGAGCTAGAGTTAGAGCCGCAAACAGAGAAGGCCTTGCCAGCCAAGGAAGGTCAACTGTGCCAGGTCGCGCTGGGTGCAGTGAGAAGGCTCGAAGCAGGCCGAGGGGCGGGTGGTTGGGGTGGGTCTCTCCAGTGGCAGTGAGGCTGGAACCTGAAGGAGGTGGGTGGGAGGTGGTGCAAGCATCCGGGCCAGGTCCTGGGGCTTCAGATGACCAGTGGGGAGGCCAGGCTGCCTGGAGTGTGGCGGGGCCTGGTTGCCCGAGGCCTTGAAGGCCTAGAAAGCCTGAATGTGGATGTCAGGTCCAGCAGGAAGTCTGACCTTTTCAGCCGGTGCTTTGGAGCGTTTGGCCTGCGATAACTGGCGAGGTTGTGTGCGCATGCGTGTTTGGCCTTGGTGATTTTTAAACGCGTTTGTTTTCTAAATTGGTAATCCTGTCACGTGGTTCAAAGCCTGAGCCTATATGATAGGAAAAGATACACACCGAGAAGTCCAAAGCGTCTCCTGCACAGTGGGGTAGTTCAGTTCACTTGCTCAGTCGTGTCCGACANTTTGATATTCATCAATATTGTTGCCTATATTAATACTTTATTCCTTTTTATTCTGAGTAGTATCCCATGGTATGGATACACTACCATTTATCCATTTGCCTGCTGAAGGGCATTTAGGTTGTTTCCAGTTTGACTATAATGCTGCTATGGGCATTGATGTACAAGTCTTTATCTGAACATATATTTTCATATCTTGGAGGCACCTAACTAGGAGTGAAATGACTGAATCACATGGCAGATGTAGTTTAACTTGAGCTGCCAAAATGTTTTCCACAGTGGTTGTACCATTTTACATTCCACCTGCAATGTCAGACTGTTCTTCTTGCTTCAAGTCCTTGCAAATACTTAGTATGTTCAGTTACTTAAATTCTACTAGACATTCTACTGGGTGTGTAGTGGTATCTCATTGTGGTTTGATTTATATTTCCCTAAGGAATAATGATATTAAACAGTGTTTTGTGTGCTTATTTGCCATCTGTGTATCTTCAGTAAAATGTTTGTTCATGCCTTTTGCCCAAGGTTATTACATTGTCATATTACATATTTTTCTATATTTTACACTTTTTTTATGGTGATCATGCCTTCTAGATGTAGGTCTGGAGACCACCTTCTGTTGTACTCACTTTTGGGGCTTGAGAAATGAGAAACAGCCATTATGTAACAGGGCTATTTTTAAAATTTTATATTACTTTTTCATTTTTGACTAAGTATAACATCTCTACCCTCATCTTTCATAGGCTTTCAGTTACCTGGGGGTAGAGCTAGGGAAGGAAGGAGTGGTTAGAATTTTAACAGGACAAATGCCATGATGAACACCCAGGTAATATTCAGTATCTGTCATCCCCCCAAATGATGACACAACCAAGACATTATGCCTTGCAAGCCATGCAGTTGTCTCAAGAATTTCCTTAAATTTTATCTTCCTTTTTGTGTAGAAACATCCTAGAATACTTAGTTGAAAAAATTCTTCAGTGTCCTGGAGATACCCTTAGCTTGCCAAATAAGAGTAATCTGGGCTCAGGAAGAAAAAGGATATGACTTTAGGAAAGTTAGGGGGAAAATGTCCACTCCTTTAGCAGCTCAGAGATGGTGGGAAAATGGGAAGGTGGTGAGAGTGACTGGCTGCTGCTGCTGCTAATTCGCTTCAGTCGTCTCTGACTCTATGCGACCCCATAGACGGCAGCCCACCAGGTTCCGCCGTCCCTGGGATTCTCCAGGCAAGAACACTGGAGTGGGTTGTCATTTCCTTCTCCAATGTGTGAAAGTGAAAGGTGAAAGTGAAGTCGCTCAGTCGCGACCCCATGGACTGCAGCCCACCAGGTTCCTCCGTCCATGGGATTTTCCAGGCAAGAGTACTGGAGTGGGGTGCCATTGCCTTCTCCTGAGAGTGACTGGAGACCAAAGAAATCAGCCAGGGCTTCACATTTTGCTTCCTTTGGGCCTTGGTGCTTCAGATAACTGAGCTTAACGGAGAGAAAAGAAGAACTATTGCTCAGCTGTCTGTTTAAGACTCTAGAAAGAGATTTCCTTGGCTACCCCTACTCTCACTCTTCCTCCTCACCAGGGTCACGGACCCCAAACTTTGTAATACGGTGTGGTCAGGCAGAGCAAGGCTCTCGCTGAGGTTTTGCTTTCTTTTTCTTTCAGTTTTAAAACATTTCAGCTTTACTGACTTCTATAATGGACACATAAAATTGTAAGATAGCTAAAGTGTACATTGTGGTGATTTGATACATATGTATACTGTGAAAGGATTTCTCCCCCCTCACCCATTTAGTTAATTAACAAATCCATCACCTCATATATCATGTTGCTGTTCTTAGCAAATTTCAATTATACAATAGTGTTTTCAACTCTAGTCACCATGTTATACATCAGATCCTCAGACCTTATTCATCTTACAGCTGAAAATGTGTACCATTTGACCAACCTCTCCCTATTTCCCCTTGAGGTTTTGCTTTCTTAAGCCACTCTTGGTTCCCACGTGGTATATACATGGCTCAGAAAGGGCTGAGGGTCTAGCTGGGAAGCTCGTCAAGGGGAGTCACTGGGCTGGGGGTAAGAGGGCTCCTCCCAGAGTGTTATGGAGCAGGCAGTCAGGACTCAGGTGGAGTGGGAAATCCAGAGGGTTCTACTAAGCCTGGCGAGACCAGACCATGAGTCATTGCAGTGCTGGCCAATTTAACTGTGAATGATGACAGGCCAAGCACTGTCTCCGTGGAGATAAGTGCATGTCTCTGAAGAGGAGGCAGAGGACAAACAGTCATCCAAGCACCCTTACTTTATTCTGCCTCCATGGGGCTATGGAAGCCAGTGTTCCCCAAACGTCAATGTGCGTGTCATGCACTGGGGTCTTGTGAAAATGCAGGTTCTGATTCAGTAGTGGGGCAGTGCCTGAGACTGTGCTTTTATAATAAGTGCCTCAGTGATGCCCATACTGCTGACACTTAGAGGAGTAAGAACATAAGCCACACCTCTTGCCCCAGACAACACCTTTGGGAAAGAAGCACAAATGACTATTTTAGTATTTCTAATTATTTCAATTACTTTTTTGTCCTTGGTGTGACTTCTGGTGACCAGCAGTGGCACTCATTTTCTTGATCTTTGGATAAGAAGCTTAAAAAAAAATTTAATAGTGGTGATGACAAAGTTATTCAAGATAGATTCTGTTTATCCTTTTATGCCCACTAGGAGGAGAACCATATCCTAATCTGTATATGGGGAGAAACTGGAGAGGGTATGTAGTAGGTCTCAGTGGGAGGCAAATTTGTACCCCAGAGGACAATGGAATTGGGACATGTCTGGAGACATTTTTGGTTGTTACAAATCAGGGAGAGGGATTTCTCCTGGCATCTAGTGGATAGGGGCCACGTATGATGCTACACATACTACAATGCACAGGATGGTCCCCATAATAAACAATTATCCAGTGCAACATGCCAATAGTGGCAAGGTTAAGAAACCTTAGGACAGATGTGATGGGGAGGCAGGACAATCACTTTTATAATATTATCTTGTATAGTTAAAGCTCTACTGGGCGGGGGGCAGAACTGTCTTCTGGCAAAAGGGAAAAAACTCCATCCCTCTGTCCTGCTCAAGAAAACCATGGCTTTTTCTTTGTGTGGGGATGCAGACCAGCATAATACCTGTGCTAGAGACCCTGGAGGCCATGTGCTGGAGACCCCACAATGGCCATGACAATTCTTGGTTGTGCCTCAAAAATCTGGCTGAGGCAACCATACATATATATACCTGATTTGTGAAAAAGGTGACTGCTGTTTCTGTTTCTAATCATTTAGAAATAGACAAAAGGATTCTAAACTATATGTGCGCTAATTGGGTTTTCATTAGAGTTACGTGTATTCCTTGGTGTCGACATGGTAGAACACGATGTCTTTGTTATAGTGATAAGTCAATTTCATATGTGAAACAGACATCTTCATTCTCCTGTCACCTCTGAAATACTGTGAACATCAAGTTCTTTTCTTTTTCAAAAAGCATTTGAGGTGGGCACTGTTTAAGATGCCTACCTGAAACTTTCCTCCTACTGGAAGGGGAAGTTAACAGTTGAAGATGGAGGGAGAAAGCTGGCTGCTAAAGTGATGTACTGTCTCAGAGGCAGAAGGTTACACCCTCATCTCACTGAACTGAACCGTGAGCTTTTGTTACTGACTCTTCCTTCACAAACTTTTCCTTCCTTCCTCTCTCACATTGTGTTTACTGACTGGTCCTTTTAAAAAGTTCTCCTGAACCCATTCTCTTGCTCATTGCTTTAAAAGTGAAGTCTTTTCTGCTTTCCCTTAAAACTTCTTTTTATCTGGTTCTTTTCTCTTCTCTTTTGTCCCCCTTCACACATCTTGTCTCCTGTCCTCTCTTTTCTCTTTCTTTTTACTATTTAGCGATCCACAAAAAGGTTTTCATTTCTTCTCTTTCCAACTACCTTTCACGTATTGACTTTTCACTGGTTTCTCCTTTTCCAAATCAGTTCTATGTGTGTATGTATGTATGCGTGGATGTATGTATGTACGTTTCTACCTATCATTTATCTACCTATCTGCCGTACCTACCTCTCCCTCTACCTACCTAGCCATCTATCCATCTATATTGTATTCTCTTTTTTAAAAAACTGACTTCTACTTTTTAAATCCATCTCCCTCCATCACACACAATTGTACTTGGCTTTGGTTCTCCCCCTCATTCTCATATTGTCTTTTTCTGCTATTTCTCACTTTCCCCTACTGGACTTATCATTTATAAACCTCTTTTCTTTCTTCATTATTTCTTACTTCTGTTCCATCATCCTTTCTTCCTGTCTTCCTTCCTTCCTTCCTTCTTTATTTTTACCCTTCCCACCCTCCTTCTTCCTTCCTCCCATCCTCCTTTTGGTCTCTTTCTGCTGGCTCCCCTTTTATTTTTTCCTTCCTGCTCTAACTCTCTCATTCTCTTTTTCATGCATTCCTCCTTACTGGCTTCCACTTTTAAAAGTATATACCTACCTACCTACTTACCTATCATCTGTATAACTGCCTACCTACCTATTCAGCTCTCAACCATTTATCTTTGTCTTTTTGTTTTTGCTTTCCTGACTCCTACTTTTATAATCTGTCCCCCGCCACACAACTGTTTTAGGTTTTATGTAGGAAAATGGTTCCTACATTTTCACTCTTAAATTCTCTTCCCTTCTTTAGCTGTCTTCCCTACTGACTCATCCTTTATTTTTAAATTTTTATTTATTTTTGGTTGCGCTGGGTCTTTGTTTCTGCTTGCAGGCTTTCTCTAGTTGCAGCAAACAGGGCCTACTCTCTAGTTGCGGTGGGCAGGCTTCTCATTGCAGAGTCAGACTCTAGGGCATGAGAGCTTCAGTAATTGCAGCTCACAGGCTCTAGAGTGTGGGCTCAGTAGTTGTGGCACATGAGCTTGGTTGCTCCACGGCATGTGGGATCTTCCTGGACCAGGGATCGAACCTGTGTCCCCTGCATTGGCAGGTGGATTCTTATCCACTGAGCCACCACCCAAGTCCCACCCTTTGTAAACTTATTGCCTGCCTGCCTTCCTCCTTCCCTCCCTATCTCCCCTACTTCCTGCCTTCCTGACCTCCTTCTTCCTTTCCTTCCTTCTCCTTTACTTCCTTCCCCCTCTCTTCCTCTTATATCCAGTTTTTGGGTTTCCTCTTTTAAACCTGTTTCTCTTCTTCACTTATCTTTTTAATATTGACTTTTAAAAACTAATGTTGACTTTTAAAATCCTGTCTACTTAGCCATCTGTCCATCAACCTACCAAACTACCTTTCCTTTACTTCCTTCCCCCTCTCTTCCTCTTATATCCAGTTTTTGGGTTTCCTCTTTTAAACCTGTTTCTCTTCTTCACTTATCTTTTTAATACTGACTTTTAAAAACTAATGTTGACTTTTAAAATCCTGTCTACTTAGCCATCTGTCCATCAACCTACCAAACTACCTAGCTGTTCTCCATTCATCTTTGTTTGTTTTTAGCTGAGTTCCTTTTTTGGAGCTTTCTCTCCTCGCTCCCTATACCCTCCCTTTCTTCTTCCCTCCTTCCTGCCTCCTCTCTCCTTCTCCTCTCTGTCTTCTCCTCACTCCACTTCTTTCATGGTCTCTGTCTCTCTCTTCTTTCCCCGCCTGCATGCATGTCTTCCCCTCCCCTCCCTCGCTTCATCCCTTCTGCCATCCCTTCCTCCCCCTTACTGTCCACTGCCCCTTCGCCCTTTCCTCATGTCTTTCTTCCTTGCCCCCACCTCCTCCTTTCCTTTCTCCATCCATCCACCCACGCTCGCTCTCATCCTCTTTCATTTGCTTCTCTCTCCTTCTGTCCACTCCTATCTCCTTCCTCTTCCCCCCTTTCTCTCTCCCATTTCCTTCTTTCTTCCCTTCCTCCTTGCTTCCATTCTTCTTTTGCTTTGTTTATACTACTCCTTTTGCAAAACATTTTGTTTGTTTCCTTCTCCCTTTCTTTATACATTTTGCTATTATCTTTACTACTGGTTTCTCCTTTAAAAATCTGTTCTTTCTAACTATCTACCTACCTAGCTGGCTGGCTCTATATCCAGCTGTCAATCACTCTTAAATTGGCTCCTACTTTTAAAACTTTTTGGCCCGTGAGACATTCTTCCTTTCTTTCTGTCTGTGACTCTACTTTTTTCTTTCCTTTCTGTCTCTCATTCTTGGATTTTTCTCTATTTTACATTTTCTTATAATTTACTCCATTTGAAGCCTCTCCTCTTTTTTGCTTTCCTATGTCTTCCTTTCTTCCTTTGTTCTTTCCTTCTGTTATTCGATTTCTGTTCATCATTTTCTTGTTCCCTTTCTGTATTTCTTTCTTCTCTGTGCCTGTCTACATGCAGCCTCCCTGCTTTCCTGTTTCCCTTTCCTACTTTACCCTATCCTATCCTGTCCTGTCCATCTTCCCTTTTTCTTTTATTTTCTGTGTACTGGCCCATTTGAAAATATTTTTTAACTTCTTTCCTTTTCTCTTTTCCTTTTATGTACTTTTATTTTTTTAATATAAGTTCATTTATTTTCAGTTCAGTTCATTCAGTTGTGTCCGACTCTTTGCGACCCCATGAATCACAGCACACCAGGCCTCCCTGTCCATCACCAACTCCCGGAGTTCACTCAGATTCACGTCCATTGAGTCAGTGATGCCATCCAGCTATCTTTAATTGGAGGCTAATTACTTTACAGTATTGTATTGGTTTTGCCATACATCGACATGAACTGCCACAGGTGTACACGTGTTCCCCATCCTGCACCCTCCTCCCACCTCCCTCCCCGTACCATCCCTCTGGGTCATCCCAGTGCACCAGCCCCGAGCATCCAGTATCATGCATGGAACCTGGACTAATGATTCATTTCACATATGATAATATACATGTTTCAATGCCATTCTCCCAAATCATCCTACCCTCTCTCTCTCCCACAGAGTCCAAAAAACTGTTCTATACATCTGTGTCTCTTTTGCTGTTTCGCACGCAGAGTTATCATTACCATCTTTCTAAATTCCATATATATGTGTTAGTATACTGTATTGGTGTTTTTCTTTCTGGCTTACTTCACTCTGTATAATAGGCTCCAGTTTAATCCACCTCATTAGAACTGATTCAAATGTATTCTTTTAAATGGCTGAGTAATACTCCATTGTGTATATGTATGTACTGACTTTGTACTGACTTTTATACATGTTTCAATGCCATTCTCCCAAATCATCCCACCCTCTCCCTCTCCCACAGAGTCCAAAAGACTGTTCTATACATCTGTGTCTCTTTTGCTGTCTTGCATACAGGGTTATCATTACTATCTTTCTAAATTCCATATATATGTGTTAGTATACTGTATTGGTGTTTTTCTTTCTGGCTTACTTCACTCTGTATAATAGGCTCCAGTTTAATCCACCTCATTAGAACTGATTCAAATGTATTCTTTTAAATGGCTGAGTAATACTCCATTGTGTATATGTATGTACTGACTTTGTACTGACTTTTATACATGTTTCAATGCCATTCTCCCAAGTCATCCTACCCTCTCCCTCTCCCACAGAGTCCAAAAGACTGTTCTATACATCTGTGTCTCTTTTGCTGTCTTGCATACAGGGTTATCATTACTATCTTTCTAAATTCCATATATATGTGTTAGTATACTGTATTGGTGTTTTTCTTTCTGGCTTACTTCACTCTGTATAATAATACTGACTTTTAGAAACTCGGTTCTCTTTTTAAAAATAAGACCTATCTATCCAACCATCCATCATCTATCAATCACCTATCTATAGTTCTATCTATTTATATTTTATATATTTTCCTACTTTTCAACCTACCTGCCTGTCAGTTCATCCATGAATCTTATATCACTGAAATATTTTAACTGGCTTCCTTTTAGATTTCTTTCCCCACTGTCCATAATTGTGCTTAATTTTCTTATTAATGTGTCCTTTTAAAGCCCTTCACACTCTGTTTCATTTCTTTTATATTTTACACTTTCTACAGGCTCATCATTTTAAACTTCTCTTTTCTCCCACTTCCTCCTTTTGATCTTGACTCTTCTTTTTGTCCTTCTTTAAAAGCTTTTTTCTGTCCCTTCTAGCTCTGCTTCATTCATTGTCCTTTTCTCTGTCTTTCCTCTATTTTTATCTCTCCCTTCTGTCATCCCTTTCTCTCCTCTTTCCTTCTTCCATTCCTTCCCTATTTCCCTCTTTCCACTCTTCTTCCATTCTTTTTGCATTGTCTCCTATTTTTAAATATTTTTCTTTTCATCACTATTTCTCTTTAAAGTAAAATTAATTTTATTATTATTAAAATATTTGTGTATTTGGTTAGGTCTTAGTTATGGTATGTGGAATCTAGTTCCCTGACCAGGGATCAAACCCAGGTCCCCTGCCATTGGCAGTGCAGAGTCTTAGCCATTGGACCATCAGGGAGTCCCTTTTCTTCCTTCTTAAGCTTTTATACTGGCTTCTTTTGAAACTTCTCTTTCACCCTGCCTCCAGCCTCCCATTCCTCTCTCCTTTCTTTACACTGTCTTATCTGGATTGTCCTTTTAAAGTTCTACCTACCTAGAGGGATGGAACCCATGCCCCCTGCACTGGGAGCTCAGAGTCTTAGCTACTGGACCACTAGAGAAGACCCTCCTCTCTCTTTCCTTCCTGTCCCTCCTCCCTTTCCTTGTGTCTTATTCCTTCCTCCTACCTCCTTTCATCATCCATGCTACCACCCTTCCCCCCCCTTCCTTCATTTGTTTTCCCTCCGTCCCCTTTCCTTCCTCCCCCCTCCCTTCTTCTATTACTACTCCTAAAACTTTTTTCTTTCCTTTCCTCTCTCTTTCTTTATACATTCTTGTCCTTACAACTGCCTTCTATAAAAACTTTTTTCTACCTAAATTTCCTACCTATCTAGCTGGCTATCTACATAGGTATCAATCATTTAGCTTTATGTTACGTTTATTGCCTTCTACTTTTAACTATTCACACCTCACACAGTTGTACTTGGTTTTCCTACTGATCCTCCATCACACTCTTACATCCCTTCTCCTTCTGTATGCCATTCTTTTCCCTGACTCATCCTTTATAGAATTTGATTCTTCCTTTCTTCTTCTACTGTCTTCTTTGAAAAAAACTTTTTCTTCTCTCATTTTCCGTATTCTTTGTCCTGTCTTACTACTACTGGTTTCTCCTTTATGAATATCTATCTATCAACCTGTCATCTGATTGTCATCAATCAATGTATCATTATTTTACCATTTTAAACTGATTTCTTTCAGATCTCTCTCTCTCCATGCCTTCAATTATACTTAATTTTATCAATATCTTTTTAATCTCCTCAGCATCTCTCATTCACATTTTGTTTTTTATTTCATATTTTTTCCTAGCCTCATCCCTTTTAAAAAGATTTTATGTATTGGAATACGGTTGATTTACAATGTTATGTTAGTGTGAAGTGTACAGCAAAGTGAATCAGTTATACATATATCCACTTTTTTTGCGTGTGAAATTTGAACAAAGTCTACATTTAATAACTGTATCACATGTTAATTTTCTGGGATTTTTTTGTTTTACAACATAGTATTTCTTTATATTCTCAGAATTGGACTAGAAGTTTCAAGCCTCATTCAAATTTTTTAAAAATCACTAAGGTGATAAACTTTCTAGACTTTTAGCAGGAATACAAAATGCAAAATACATGGAACTATATCAAACTTCTGAGTGAATATATAAATTAGAAATCTAGCATTCTATTCATACTAAGTCAAACAACTGGAATGCCATAAATGTCATAAATTTTTTAGCTAGGCAAAAATTCATAAGCCTATAAAAAATATATATATTATCCATACTATATATATACATATATATGTATACAAAAGCTTTTCTACTATACTTGATAAAGGCTTGAGAAAGAACATCAAAAAATAAAAAGAGAAATTGGGAAACATTAACTGACATGGGAGCACTAAACATGAAACAGAAAAAGTGAAACAAATTAGATAAAAGTAAAAGATCATCATATAGTCCAGGTGCTTTTAAACATAGCTGCTCATTAGAAACACATCTGGAGCTCTGGAGAAAAAAAGCAATAACTGGGCGTGTGTATTTTTCAAAAAATTCCAAGATAATTCTGATATGCATCTGGATTTTAAAAAGTGATTACAGGTTTTTCTATAAAATGGTAGTTTTAGTGACGTAGAACTTTATTATTTTCTGTTGACCAATCATGATACATTGGTATTAAGTGAATAACAGTTAGGTAACCAAGAAGCACAAGCTGGAATCAAGATTGCTGGGAGAAATATCAATAACCTCAGATATGCAGATGACACCACCCTTATGGCAGAAAGTGAAGAGGAACTAAAAAGCCTCTTGATTAAGAGGAACTAAAGAGCCTCTTGATGAAAGTGAAAGAGGAGAGTGAAAAAGTTGGCTTAAAGCTCAACATTCAGAAAATGAAGATCATGGCATCTGGCCCCATCACTTCATGGGAAATAGATGGGGAAACAGTGGAAACAGTGTCAGACTTTATTTTGGGGGGCTCCAAAATCACTGCAGATGTTGAGTGTAGCCATGAAATTAAAAGACACTTGCTCCTTGGAAGAAAAGTTATGACCAACCTAGACAACATATTAAAAAGCAGTGACATTACTTGACCAACAAAGGTCCATCTAGTCAAGACTATGGTTTTTCCAGTAGTCATGTGTGGATGTGAGAGCTGGACTCTAAAGAAAGCTGAGTGCTGAAGAATTGTTCCTTTTGAACTGTGGTGTTGGAGAAGATTCTTGAGAGTCCCTTGGACTGCAAGGAGATCAGTCAGTCCATTGGATGGACTGATGCTGAAGCTGAAACTCCAATACTGTGGACACCTGATGTGAAGAACTGAGTCATTGGAAAAAACCCTGATGCTGGGAAAGATTGAAGGTGGGAGAAGAAGGGGACAACAAATGATAAGATGGTTGGATGGCATCACCCACTCAATGGACATGAGTTTGAGTAAACTCTGAGAGTTGGTGATGGACAGGGAGGCCTGGTGTGCTGCAGTCCATGGGGTCCCAAAGAGCTGGACACGACTGAGTGACTGAAATGAACTGAAGCCACCAGGGAGGCCCCCTCAGAAGTCTCCTTTTTAAACAGCCCTCTTCCCCAAATTGTACTTGAATTTTTTACTCTTTCTTTTCAAGCCTCTTATACAATCACACTCCCTCTTTTTATTTAGCTTTTTCCTACTGTCCCATCCTTTAAACACTTACCTTCTTTTTCTTTCTTTGCTTTCTGATTTAATTCTCCTTGTTTTTTACTTGCTGCCTTTCATCCTTTTGCTTTACATTTTTTGTCTTCCCTCCTCCCTTTTCACCCTCCCCCAGCACTTTGCGCATCCCTCTCGCTCCTTTTAAACTCACTTTTAAGGGCTCCTCTTCTGAAGCATTTCTTTCTTTCTCTCATCTGCTATCTTGTACTTTCATCTGTTTCTGGGTTACTCTTTTTAAAACTATTTGTTTATTTGGCTGTAGCAGGTCTTGGTTGTAGCATGTGGCATCTTTGGTCTTTGTTGCGGCATGTGAGATATTTAGTTGAGGTATGCAAACTCTTAGTTGTGGCATGTGCGTCTACTTCCCTGACCAGGGATTAAACCGGGCCCCTTGTATTCGAAGCACAGAGTCCTAACCACTGGACCACCAGGAAAGCCCTCTGGGTTATTCTTTTAAAAGTTGGTTCTACCTATCTATTATCTAGCATGTTTATTTTACAGGTTTGTTTAAATTCCTCTGACTCTTTTTGAAGTCTCTCTTTCACACAGTCACATTCTCTCTTCATTTTATTTTTTCCTAGACTTCCCTGGTGGCTCAGATGGTAAAGTGTCTGTCTACAATGCAGGAGACCTGGGTTCGATCCCTGGGTTGGGAAGATTCCCTGGAGAAGGAAATGGCAACCCACTCCACTATTCTTGCCTGGAAAATCCCACGGACGGAGGAGCTTGGTGCAGGCCACTCACTGTCCATGGGGTCGCAAAGAGTCGGGTACGACTGAGCGACTTCATTTTATAACTTATTAAAATTTTTTTCCTTCCTTCCTTTTCTCCTTTATTCCCGTTTTTAATAGCTCCTTCTCATGCCTTTTCTTTTGCTATTTCTTTTGTCTGCCTGCATGCCTGCCTTCTTCCCTTTCTTCTTCCTATTTTATTCTCTTTTTACAGGCTTCTCTTTTCAAACTGTCTGCTTTCCTTCTCCCTCTCTCTCTTCCTTCCTTCTATTTTTTTTGTCCTGCCTTTGTTCCTGGCTCCTATTTTATAAACTCATCCTATTTACCTCTTCTCTATATTTCTTTCCTTTCTCTGTCCCTTCTCTCTTTCTTCCATGGTTTCTCTGTGTTCCTGTACTGCTTTTCTTAATGGCTACTGGCTCTTCCTTTTTGAAGTATGTTCATATTTTCTGCCTTCCATCTATCCATCTTCCCTCCCTTCCACCTCCCCGTCCCCCCTTATTTAATGCTAGTCTTCTGTAACTTTTGAAAGCCTTCTCTTATCTTATTGTACTATACTTTTTCTCTCCCTTTTTCTCTGTGTCTCTGTTTCTCCTCTTTTCATTTCCTTCTTTGCCTTTTTTACTTTTCATTTTTTCTTTTTTCTTTTACTGACTTTTTAACTTCCTCCTTTTTAATATTAATATTTTCCTTTTCTCCTATTCTCCCTTTCCTACTGGATCCTTTTATTCCATTCAGTCTATCTTCAATGTACTGCTTTTTCATATTGGCATCTCCTTTCTAAGTCTCTTTTTCTTTTACTAACTTCTCATTTTTTCCCCTATTACTCCCTGCCCGAATTGTATAGATTTTCCTACTGGCTTCTTTTCAAATTTTTTTCTCACTCTCACATTCTGTTTTTATTTTACTTGTTTATATTCACATATCCTTTTTAAACTTCTGTATTCTCTCTCTCTTCCTCCTCCTCCTTTCTCTATTTGTGTCTGTCTGTCTTTTTCTTGCTCCCTTTCTTTCATTCTGTTTTCTTTGTTTGCTTTTCTTCCTCATACTCCTTGTCTTTTTCTCTTGTTTCTTTGCCTTTGTCTCCTTCCACTCCCTCATGGAGTGTGTGTGTGTGTGTGTGTGTGTGTGTGTGCACGCACGTGTGCATGTGCATGTGTATTTTCTTATTAGCTTCTTCTGCTCAATATTCTTCTTATTCATTCATTCACTTTCCTCCTCTTTATATCTCCATTTCATTCTTTCTTTTTGTATCGTATTTTCTCCTTTGTAACCTTTTTGTTCTTTTTATTTCTTGCTTAGGATATTTTAAACGTCTCTTCTTTTTTTCTACTTAAAATTTCTTTTCTCTTTCTAGCTTACTGTTTTGTATAATCTCTTCTTAGTGGACCTCTGTTAAAATTTTCCTATTTTTCCTTCATTGTCTCCCTCTTTGTTCCAGTCTGTTTTGGGGGTAATGCTTTGTCTTGCTGGCTCCTTTGCTCTATCTATATATAACTGTCTCTTTCCCTTTTGGTTGCTGTCTCCTCTACTGGCTCCTTTTAAAACTCCCAGTAAAGGCAGTCTTGTCTGCTGAGCCACTTTACAGAGGTGTGTAATTTGTTATTATGTCTGTAACATAACAATATTGTGTGAATGTGTGTGGGTGTCTGTACATTCTCTACAACTTGACCTGTAACTGGGAAGTGCCTGTAAGTGTGAGCTTCTAGAATTTCTCTTTGCAAGGGCTTTGTCACCTGACTATATTAGCACATAGAGGGGTTTTTACAAAGCCACTGATTATTAATAAATATTTATGCATATTCTACTTACCTTTGTCTTTTATTGTTTCTCTCTCACCTTCTGTTTCATCTTGACTTCTGTTTTCAAATACATTGTCTTCTGATCCTTCTCTCTGAAGGTCATTCCTTTGCATTTTTTGTAAATAGGAAGTGATTTTTTTCTCGAGTTGTGCTTTTTTCTAAATATTAAAATATATATATTCAATGTTTAAAATTTAATATCAACTTGCCACTAGAAATGCATAACAGATACTTCAAATATGATGGTATATTTGAAGGAAGCCCTCATTCTTGAGATTTCTAAAATCAGAGTACAGAGCTAGGAAGGTAATAAGTGTAAGTTTCCTTTTGCTTTCCAACTTGAAAAATGTATTTTAATAGCTAGATCCAACTGAACTCATTGCCTACTTTCTGGAGACTGGTCCCATTTTAGACCAGCCCTTAAAGTCCAGGTTCAGACCAGACTGGCTCTTTCTCTTGTGAATTTAAGTCACTTCTGAATCCTTGTGAATTTAAGTCACTTCTGAAAATCCACAGTTTAAAATATCAAAATTAGCAAAACCCTTTCCTCAAAACAGCCCAAGTTATTGTTCAAAGGTCACTCTACCTTACGGTGACCATCTTCTTTGACTTTTTTACGTTGTTCTTCAAATCTTGCTTCTATTTTTACTTCTTCTCCAATCTTTGACAGCAGTAACATTTCTTTTGTTTTCCATTCCTAAGGAGTACAATGTCATGGTAGTCAGCAAAGCTTCTCTTTTATAATCTTTTTTTATCAATAAGCAAACTAGGTCAAATTAAGGCCCTTATAGGAACTTGGACAACCATAATGAAAATCTTACATTGCCTTTAGAATCGGCTTATGCTTCAAAGGTAGATCTAAAAAGATGCTGGAAAGGTGATTTTCTCTTATAGATTTGAGAAATTATCATATGTAATATGTTGCCCTTAAATGTATTCTGACAGAGAGCCTGAACAAATAGCCTTATCTGAGCGTTGAGGAGTGAGAATACAAACATGATTATTTTTCACTAGAGTTAAATTCTAAAACTTTAAGAGCAGATGAAGTGTGTCTATACTATGATGGGTATGTAATCTGTGGTATCAGTCTCACTATGTTAAGTAAAAGCTTGTCTGTTATAATGGTGATACAAAATTAATAGCAGTTTATTATTTTAAAATAATTATGATTTTTTTAAGCAGTGGTTTATTTCTTAGACCTGAAATAACTTCAGGTAATATGGTGGGACTGCTAAAAATGTTTATAAATAAAATAATCACACATAATTTCCCCATCAATATTTATAATTTTGTGTTTCTCACCTCTTCAATTTGTCTCCAAAGACTAAGTTTTCTTCTAATGTGATCCTGATGTCGTCTTTCTTCTTCCTTTATCCAGAGTACATTCTGCTTTTCTGCCATGTGTTCAAGCTTGTTTAATTCCAAGCTAATCATATCTAAATATCTAAGTAAAAGTGAAAATTTAAGGGAAGATAAACTGGGTGTTTCCCTTATGATGGTATTATCTACTCTGATATTCCCAAACCACTTTCTGGGTTGCTTTTTATTTCTTAAACCACAGGAATGTAGAGTTCTTTAAGCTAGCCTGATCCACCAACTCACTATGATGTACTCATCAGACTGTTACTGTGGTTGGGACAATGGCANTGGGGTTGTTTTTTTTTTTTTTTTTTTTTTTTTTTTTGTAATGTGTTTATCCTCTTTATTTATTTTTTTTTTTTGTATTTATTTATTTTGCTTTTTATTTCTTAAACCACAGGAATGTAGAGTTCTTTAAGCTAGCCTGATCCACCAACTCACCATGATGTACTCATCAGACTGTTACTGTGGCTGGGACAATGGCAAAATGTAGAACAGACTGATTTAAAACATTTTATACAGAGATTAGTCATAATTCAGGAGCTCTGTAACATGAATTTCCAAAGACGGCTGAAGTCAACTTAAGGACTGACTTCAAAAAACAAGCATATTTGAATTTTCTTTAAAAAAATAAGTGGCTATTGGCCTCTCTGTCATTGCCAAGTCCTTGAACAATCTCTTATGTATAGATAGGTCTGCAGACTACCAGTCTGCCACTTTGGTGAACCAGTATATATTCTGGCATATCATGACATGAATCCATGGAATGTAGGAGCTAAGTGATGGGGAACTGGCCCTCATCCCTGATAAAGGGAAAAGAGAAGGAACTATACTCATCCCTTTGCCTCCGGGGCCATGGGCTCAGCCGCTGAATGATAAGATTGACTGTGTGTGAGTAATGGCTGAATGAACATACATGGTTGGTTGGGGGGTAACACCTGTTTATATTAACATCAGATGAAGTTATAGCAACTCTTTCTGTTTTATCCAGCAGTAATTTCCTTAAACTTAAGTTTGAAATGTGCTAATGACACCATTCCCTCTACTACTATGAACTTGGGTTTCCCAAGCTCAGGGCGCTGTACCTCGGAATTGTTCTTCAAGCATCAGTTTGTCTTACCTCTTGGGTTCCTCATGACTCCATTTTCTCAGGTAGAAACTCTTTCCCAGCTATGGTATCAAAGTTTCCAATCCCTGCTATCTCTTAATCTCCTTTCTTTTTAGTCCACATTGAAGACTGTAGGAAGTTAAATTGTGTCTAATACTTTTAAAATTCTGCTTTCAATTATTTCTAGTACTTTTACAGTTTTCTGGAGTCCACAATATGTCCACCAAAATATGCATTAACTTTGGTCATACCTTTGCTTTATCAACAGCTCTTGGTCTGGGGTTGTTTGTTTATTTTCTTGTAACAGCCAATCTTGGAACTGTGTATTGCCATGAGTGTCATAGGCTCTGTTGGTTTCATACAATTTATTTACTTGTTTTTCAATCATTTTCTGGGAGGGGGAAAAAAGAATTACAGTGTTTATATTGGCCAGAAATAACCTTGTCCTCTGATATGACTTCTCATGTTTCAGGCTTGGTAAACGTCCTGCGGTTTACAAATGGTTAATTAGCCTGCATTTAAGTCTGTCTTCCACAACCTACATAAAAACTTTCTTACAGGCCTCAAATAAAACAAATTCAAGTATTTAACTTACTTGTTCTCTTACAGAGTTTCTTTCAAAGTCTAATTTCAAACTGGTGAGATACTGCCTGTACTTATTCAATTCCTTCAAGCTGCATACAACCTATAAACACAAATATATAAATAGAAAGTTGTAACAATCATGAAACTTTCCAGAGAAAAGAGTCATAAGAACATTCATTTTAGTAACAATTTTGGGATCAAAGGTAGTGATAGCACATTTTGGTAATAATTTAGAAGGCAATATCTCTCTTCAGTGGGTGTATCACCAGGAAATGTCTACCTAAATAATATTATTTCAATAATAAGGTTCACACAAAATGAATGGTATTAAAATATCAGTATAATAATGATGTTTAATTTTCAGAAGAATTTATTCTATCAAGCTGTATTCTGTTAGGTTTCCATTTTGTCTCTAGTCTTCTCAAAGGGTATTGGAAATATCCCTTGATGGGTATGCTAAGTCGCTGCTAAGTCGCTTTAGTCGTGTCCGACTCTGCGACCCCATAGATGGCAGCCCACCAGGCTCCCCCGTCCCTGGGATTCTCCAGGCAAGAACACTGGAGTGGGTTGCCATCTCCTTCTCCAATGCATGAAAGTGAAAAGTGAAAGTGAAGTCGCTCAGTCGTGCCTCTCTCTTCGCGACCCCATGGACTGCAGCCTTCCAGGCTACTCCGTCCATGGGATTTTCCAGCAAGAGTACTGGAGTGGGTTGCCATTGCCTTCTCCCTTGATGGGTATACGGTGCCATTAATACTTTTAGAGCTAAAAGAAAGGCACTAATAATACAGCTGAGAGAAAATGCATAAATAAATGTGTATGCATCTGTCTTTACATATTCAAATCATTTGGTGTTTATCTTTTGCTTTTATCAAAGAAAAATGATCAAATGGGAACAATTTTATTTAGAAACAGCCACCTGGGCTCTCTTTACTCAAATATTGAGTAATTCATTGATTTTTCTGTCAGGTATTCTTTATTGCTCAATTCAAAGTGACACAGGTTCCCAGTGAAGTACAGAAGCAAGCTTTTATCAAGACCATGGGTTTATGCTGGTTAACTGGAAGCAAACTTCAACCCATCTTATTATTGCTGGTGACATAGCCGTCTTTCTTTAATCTCCTCAGGATATCTTTTCGCCTATAGTATGATTTTAAAT
The DNA here is from genome assembly GCA_006410675.1 of Oreotragus oreotragus. Lineage (NCBI taxonomy): Eukaryota > Metazoa > Chordata > Mammalia > Artiodactyla > Bovidae > Oreotragus > Oreotragus oreotragus. The sequence continues at coordinate 74,049 of SJYX01005388.1, forward strand.
GTGGGTCGTGCAGGCTTTTATAGCTGGTTTCCAAAAGCCGACAATAAGGATCAGACAGGTTAAAGTCATAAGAAGGTTGATAAAGCTGCAAACACATAGATTGAAAGGTGTTGCATATGTAAAATGAATGAAATCATACTTTTAAACCTCAATTTGTTAAGGTGATTAGGCTGTTCATTGAAAATAAAACATGCAAGAACAATGTGAAGTGAGAGAATACTGAAAATGGGCTGATCTGAAAAGAAGACAGTAGAATACTGTAATTTTCCTTCCACTTGCATTTAAATCAATATGAAAGACCTTCAAATTCCGTTTCTGTAGTACTCTGCTAAAGTGATTTGTAGTTCACAAAGCAGCAAGGTCAGGTGAAGAAGCATGGCCTAAGAAATTGGGAGACTGTGGTTCTAGTCTAAACTGTGCTACCATCATCTACCTGTCATAGCTTCACCTTACAAGGTGGTCAAGGGTGCTGCTACTGCTGCAAAGTCGCTTCAGTCGTGTCCGACTCAGCGACCCCATAGACGGCAGCCCATCAGGCTCCCCTGTCCCTGCGATTCTCCAGGCAAGAACACTGGAGTGGGTTGCCATTTCCTTCTCCAATGCAGGAAAGTGAAAAGTGACAGTGAAGTCGCTCAGTCGAGTCCAACCCCCAGCGACCCCAAGGACTACAGCCCACCAGGCTCCTCCATCCACGGGACTCTCCAGGCAAGAGTACTGGAGTGGGGTGCCATTGCCTTCTCCGGGTTAAGGGTAGAGTTAAAAAAAAAAACAACTAAATGTGCAAAATATAGTGTTACTTCCTTGAGGAGATATTGCTAAAAGATAAAGAAGGATCCCACTAAGTTAGTGTTTAGGGTAGTTGAATATAGTACCTGATCATAATTAAATACATGTGTTTGGGGGGAATCAATATAATAAAGTGTAGAGTGAATCAGTATAAGTATGGGGAAAAAATCAGGAAATAAGTAGCTAACAAGTGAATAAAAGAGAAACACAATGTAAATATGGGAAATAAAAGATGGTGGAGCAAGAAACCAATGAAGAGGGCTACATTTACAAACTGAAGAGGAGTGTTATCACTTGTAGTCAAATAGACTTTGAGTATGTTTTAGGAATGTTAATTTGTGGGAAGGGGTAGAATGTATTGGTTTTGAAAAGAAATTATATTGCTTTCCAGTAATAAAACTTAAAAAAATCATATATATTTGACAAGTATCAGAAATACCAGGGAGCCCCCATGCATCCTTGATGACACCCTAGAGAGGAGAATGGTAAGGAAATAAGTAAAATCAGGAAATAAGTAGAAATAATGTGATGAAAGCACACACTCAGAGAGTTCTAAACCTCCTTCAGGCTTGGCCTAAAGCTAAGGACAGGGTGGGGAGTGTTAGGCAGAGGACGTAAACAGTGCATGCGGCACTCTGAACCAGAAACAGTACTTTGGTGCTGAGTGAGAGAATGCAGATCAAGGGCAATGTAAATTACAAGGAAAGATGAAACCGTTGGGGTTTGGGACACTGGGGAGAGGCTTCATATAGTAGCTCTTGAAAGATGGCTCAAATTGAAGGTCAGGAAGGAGAGGAGAGCATGCCAGTTTTCAGGACCCAGATGGACAAAGGCAGAGAAGTAGAAATTATCATACTATGTGTGGACAGGGAGAAAAGACCCGGACCTTTCGGAGCTGAGGTCTGGGTCGGAGATAAGGCTGAATTGGGTGGTGGAGGCCTATCATGAGGCCTTCTATCATTAAAGTGAGGTTCAGACACTGAATACTTCAACTCATTTTAACTTCACTTGGTGTGTGAAACTGAAGTTGACTCAAAGCAAAATAATAGCAGTGTTTCAAGTTTAATACCAAGCAGAAAACAGTCAAGAAAATCACTTAAGCACCATTTAAAGTTAGTTTACCTTTTCACTTAAATCTCTAGTATAAAATACATTATTACTTCCTGGAACAACTGGAAGCTTGACCCCAAGAGGAAGATCCAATAGATTAGTGGCTCCGACTTCTGGGATGGGGTCTTTTTGTGAGTCCTGTCAGATATAAGTAGAAACCTTGTTTTTTGTTTCTAGTACTATTATTTTAGTTTAGACCAATCTACTTAAATTCAATGGGCTAATACCTCCAAATAAACCAAAGACACATACTCAGGGTTGAAAGAAACTGCTCTGTTGATAACCTGAAGGCCTCCCAGTTTACCCCTAACCAACCCAATCTCTGAGCTCCATTCAAAGCTAATCTCGGCCAGAGAGAGCTCTAGTCACTGCAGGGGGTCTGGGAGCCAGAAACCCAGCTTCAAGGACCCACCCCCCTCTGCTGAGTCCTCCCCCGTAGTCTTTCGTTTGCCCGCCCTCCTTCTCTCCCAAGACCCAGCCCTGGAGCCAGAAAAAGGAGGAGGATGACCGACTGGCCCCCACTCACGGAGTCACACGGCTCCCTGTTGGCAGTTAGGCTGCAAGAGGCCACCTTAGAGGCGGCAGCCTGAGCAGCCTTGTAGCAGTTATTGAGGTACCGGTCCATGGCCACCCATCAGCCCCCAGGGGGCCGGGGACTGGGGTGCCACAAGCCGTCTCGGTTTCTCCTCTTCTCTCACACCTTTCCCTCTCTACGCCCGCAGCTAGTCTGGGCAACCCAGCCAGTGGTCTCGAGGGTAACTGCTCCTCCAGGCCACGCCCCTCACAATGCTGGGTTCCCGGCTGCCACGCTGATGAATACTTCAACTCATTTTAACTTCACTTGGTGTGTGAAACTGAAGTTGACTCAAAGCAAAATAATAGCAGTGTTTCAAGTTTAATACCAAGCAGAAAACAGTCAAGAAAATCACTTAAGCACCATTTAAAGTTAGTTTACCTTTTCACTTAAATCTCTAGTATAAAATACATTATTACTTCCTGGAACAACTGGAAGCTTGACCCCAAGAGGAAGATCCAATAGATTAGTGGCTCCGACTTCTGGGATGGGGTCTTTTTGTGAGTCCTGTCAGATATAAGTAGAAACCTTGTTTTTTGTTTCTAGTACTATTATTTTAGTTTAGACCAATCTACTTAAATTCAATGGGCTAATACCTCCAAATAAACCAAAGACACATACTCAGGGTTGAAAGAAACTGCTCTGTTGATAACCTGAAGGCCTCCCAGTTTACCCCTAACCAACCCAATCTCTGAGCTCCATTCAAAGCTAATCTCGGCCAGAGAGAGCTCTAGTCACTGCAGGGGGTCTGGGAGCCAGAAACCCAGCTTCAAGGACCCACCCCCCTCTGCTGAGTCCTCCCCCGTAGTCTTTCGTTTGCCCGCCCTCCTTCTCTCCCAAGACCCAGCCCTGGAGCCAGAAAAAGGAGGAGGATGACCGACTGGCCCCCACTCACGGAGTCACACGGCTCCCTGTTGGCAGTTAGGCTGCAAGAGGCCACCTTAGAGGCGGCAGCCTGAGCAGCCTTGTAGCAGTTATTGAGGTACCGGTCCATGGCCACCCATCAGCCCCCAGGGGGCCGGGGACTGGGGTGCCACAAGCCGTCTCGGTTTCTCCTCTTCTCTCACACCTTTCCCTCTCTACGCCCGCAGCTAGTCTGGGCAACCCAGCCAGTGGTCTCGAGGGTAACTGCTCCTCCAGGCCACGCCCCTCACAATGCTGGGTTCCCGGCTGCCACGCTGATGTCCTAAAAGGGTGCCTCCCCAAAGGGTGCCGCCCTCAAGTGAGGGGATGGGGCATTGTGACCACACTCCTGCCACCTGGGGCCTCTGGCACATGTGCAAAGCCCAAGCCTCAAGGACCAAGCGAGATGGGGAAGTGATCCAAAAGACTTGGTGTAGGAGGACCACAGTTGAGACTATCTTTCAGCCTGAAACCAATAGCCCTAAGTTAAATTAAACCAGAAATGTATCAGCTTTTGTCAGTGTATTGTTCTTGTTTATTTGTTAAATCGTGTCCGACTCTTTTGACCGTAGCCCACCAGGCTCCTCTGTCCGGGTGATTTCCCAGGCAGGAATACTGGCGTGGGTTGCCATTTCCTTCTCCAGGGGATCTTCCCGACTCAGGGATCCAACTCACATCTCCTGCATTGGCGGATTCTTTACCACTGAGCCACTAGGAAAGCCCTTGTCTCTGGATAGCTGCCTGTAATTCTTCTAATTCTTCCAATTCTTCCTGACCCCCAAAGAGCTATGATTCTGTTCAACACATGCCTCTGAGTAATTGTGTAGTTTGCACTAAGACCAGAAGACTGGCTTTATACATCTACCCACTTTATAGATCCTGTGACCGACCACTTTCGCTAGGCATATCCTTCCCTTAGTCTCATTTAGAACATACTGGTTTTTCCAGGACTCAATGCTTTCTTTCCTGTCTTGGGCTCTTCATCTCTCTACGCTCCTTGTCCTCCCTTGCTCGCTCTTCTATTTCTTTCTATCTTATGGTTTCTACCTTATCAGCACTTCCCAGGTGGCGCTAGTGGTAAAGAACCCACCTGCCAATACAGGATACATATCCCAGGTGGCGCTAGTGGTATAGAACCCGCCTGCCAATACAGGATATATACTGCAGGTGGCACTAGTGGTAAAGAACCCGCCTGCCAATATAGGAGACAGGAGGCATGGGTTCGATCCTGGGTAGGGAAGATGCCCTGGAGGAGAGAATGGCAACCCATTCCAGTATTCTTGCCTGGAAAATCCCATGGACAGAGGAGCCTTGCAGGCTACAGTCCATGAGGTCACAAAAGTCAGACAGGACTGAAGCAACTTAGCATGTATGCACCTTACATTAGATTAGCCAACATTCATTGAGTGCCTGCTCTGCCAGACACTGTGCTGGGTGCTGAGTATACAACAATGAGTAGATCATAGTTCTTGCTGCCAGGAACTCACTAGATGGTAAATATATTAATAGCTGAGACTGCACTTGGTTTGTTGGGAACCTGTACTTTTGTCTCCATGTTCTTTCATGAATCTTTTTATTGTGTTAAAAATGCATAACATAAAATTTACCATCTTAACCATTTTTAAGTGTACAGTTCAATAATGTTACATATATTCAAATTGTTATGTAACAGACCTCCAGAATTTTTTCAATTTGCAAAACTGAGTCTGTACCCATTAAACAATTCTCCTTTCTTCCCTTGTCCCAGCTCCTGGTGAACTACCATTTTGCTTTCTGTTTCTAGGAATTGGACTACTACAGATACCTTATATAAGTGATATAAGTGAAATCAAGAATATTTGTTTTTGGTGATTGGCTTATTTCACTTAGCATAATAACTTCAAAGTTCATATGTGTAGAAGCATGTGGTATGATTTCTTCCCTTTTAAAGGGTGAACCACTTGATGGGAAATAGACGGGGAAACAGTGGAAACAGTGTCAGACTTTATTTTGGGGGGCTCCAAAATCACTGCAGATGGTGACTGCAGCCATGAAATTAAAAGACACTTACTCCTTGGAAGAAAAATTATGACCAACCTAGATAGCATATTCAAAAGCAGAGACATTACTTTGCCCACAAAGGTCCATCTAGTCAAGGCTATGGTTTTTCCTGTGGTCATGTATGGATGTGAGAGTTGGACTGTGAAGAAGGCTGAACACCAAAGAATTGCTTTTGAACTGTGGTGTTGGAGAAGACTCTTGAGAGTCCCTTGGACTGCAAGGAGATCCAACCAGTCCATTCTGAAGGAGATCAGCCTTGGGATTTCTTTGGAAGGAATGATGCTAAAGCTGAAACTTCAGTACTTTGGCCACCTCATGAAAAGAGTTGACTCACTGGAAAAAGACTGATGCTGGGAGGGATTGGGGGCAGGAGAAGAAGGGGACGACCGAGGATGAGATGGCTGGATGGCATCACTGACTCGATGGACGTGAGTCTGAGTGAACTCCGGGAATTGGTGATGAACAGGGAGGCTTGGCGTGCTGCGATTCATGGGGTCACAAAGAGTCGGACACAACTGAGTGACTGAACTGAACTGAACTGAACAGTTTGTTATGATCCACACAGTCAACAGCTTTAGCACAGTCAATGAAACAGAGGTAGATGTTTTTCTGAAATTCCTTTGTTTTCTCTATGAGCTAGTGAATGTTGGCAACTTGATTTCTGGTTCCTCTTCCTTTTCTAAACCCAGCTTGGACATCTGGGAGTTCTTGTTTCACATAAATGCTGAAGCCTAGCATCCAAGATTTTAAGTGTGACCTTAGTAGCATGGAAGATGAATGCAACTGTTTGATGTTCAGCACATTCATTAGTACTATTCTTCTTGGGAACTGGGTTGAGGATTGACTATTTCCAGTCCTGTGGCCACTGCTGGGTCTTCCAAATTTTCTAACATATTGAATGCAGCACCTTGATGGCATCATCCTTCAGGGTTTGCATAGCTCTACTGGAATTCTATTGCTTCCACTAGCTTCATTAACAGCACTGCTTTCCAAGGCCCACTTGACTTCACTCTCTAGAATGTCTAGCTCTGGGTGACTGACCACACCATCATAGTAATCTGGTTCACAGGATGCTTGGGGCTGGTCACGGGGATGATCCAGAGAGAGGATATGGAGTGGGAGCGGGGGAGGGCGGTTCAGGATTGGGAGCTCATGTACACCCGTGGCAGATTCATGTCAATGTATGGCAAAATGAATACTTCAACTCATTTTAACTTCACTTGGTGTGTGAAACTGAAGTTGACTCAAAGCAAAATAATAGCGGTGTTTCAAGTTTAATAGCAAGCAGAAAACAGTCAAGAAAATAACTTAAGCACCATTAAAAGTTAGTTTACCTTTTCACTTAAATCTGTAGTATAGAATACATTATTACTTCCTGGAACAACTGGAAGCTTGACCCCAAGAGGAAGATCCAATAAATTAGTGGCTCCGAACTCTGGGATGGGGTGTTTTTGTGAGCCCTGTCAGATATAAGTAGAAACCTTGTTTTTTGTTTCTAGTACTATTATTTTAGTTTAGACCAATCTACTTAAACTCAATGGGCTAATACCTCCAAATAAACCAAAGACACATACTCAGGGTTGAAAGAAACTGCTCTGTTGATAACCTGAAAGCCTCCCAGTTTACCCCTTAACAACCCAATCTCTGAGCTCCATTCAAAGCTAATCTCGGCCAGAGGGAGCTCTAGTCACTGCAGAGGGTCTGGGAGCCGGAAACCCAGCTTCAAGGACCCACTCACCTCTGCTGAGTCCTCCCCCGTAGTCTTTCGTTTGCCCGCCCTCCTTCTCTCCCAAGACCCAGCCCTGGAGCCAGAAAGAGGAGGAGGATGACCGACTGGCCCCCACTCACGGAGTCACACGGCTCCCTGTTGGCAGTTAGGCTGCAAGAGGCCACCTTAGAGGCGGCAGCCTGAGCAGCCTTGTAGCAGTTATTGAGGTACCGGTCCATGGCCACCCATCAGCCCCCAGGGGGCCGGGGACTGGGGTGCCACAAGCCGTCTCGGTTTCTCCTCTTCTCTCACACCTTTCCCTCTCTACGCCCGCAGCTAGTCTGGGCAACCCAGCCAGTGGTCTCGAGGGTAACTGCTCCTCCAGGCCACGCCCCTCACAATGCTGGGTTCCCGGCTGCCACGCTGACGTCCTAAAAGGGCGCCTCCCCAAAGGGCGTCGCACTCAAGTGAGGGGATGGGGCGCTGTGACTATACTCGCTGCCACCTGGGACCTCCGGCGCATGCGCAGAGCCCAAGCCTCAAGGGCCAAATGAGATGGGGAAGCGGTCCAAAAGACTTGGTGTAGCAGGACCACAGNGCCCCTCACAATGCTGGGTTCCCGGCTGCCACGCTGACGTCCTAAAAGGGCGCCTCCCCAAAGGGCGTCGCACTCAAGTGAGGGGATGGGGCGCTGTGACTATACTCGCTGCCACCTGGGACCTCCGGCGCATGCGCAGAGCCCAAGCCTCAAGGGCCAAATGAGATGGGGAAGCGGTCCAAAAGACTTGGTGTAGCAGGACCACAGTTGAGATTATCTTTCAGCCTGAAACCAATAGCCCTAAGTTAAATTAAACCAGAAGTTCAGTTCAGTCGCTCAGTCGTGTCCGACTCTTTGCGACCCCATGAATCGCAGCATGCCAGGCCTCCCTGTTCATCACCATCTCTCGGGAATTCACTCAGACTCACGTCCATCGAATCTGTGATGCCATCCAGCCATCTCATCCTCTGTCATCCCCTTCTCCTCCTGCCCCCAATCCCTCCCAGCATCAGAGTCTTTTCCAATGGGTCAACTCTTCCCATGAGGTGGCCAAAGTACTGGAGTTTCAGCTTTAGCATCATTCCTTNTTCTAATTCTTCCAATTCTTCCTGACCCCCAAAGAGCTATGATTCTGTTCAACACATGCCTCTGAGTAATTGTGTAGTTTGCACTAAGACCAGAAGACTGGCTTTATACATCTACCCACTTTATAGATCCTGTGACCGACCACTTTCGCTAGGCATATCCTTCCCTTAGTCTCATTTAGAACATACTGGTTTTTCCAGGACTCAATGCTTTCTTTCCTGTCTTGGGCTCTTCATCTCTCTACGCTCCTTGTCCTCCCTTGCTCGCTCTTCTATTTCTTTCTATCTTATGGTTTCTACCTTATCAGCACTTCCCAGGTGGCGCTAGTGGTAAAGAACCCACCTGCCAATACAGGATACATATCCCAGGTGGCGCTAGTGGTATAGAACCCGCCTGCCAATACAGGATATATACTGCAGGTGGCACTAGTGGTAAAGAACCCGCCTGCCAATATAGGAGACAGGAGGCATGGGTTCGATCCTGGGTAGGGAAGATGCCCTGGAGGAGAGAATGGCAACCCATTCCAGTATTCTTGCCTGGAAAATCCCATGGACAGAGGAGCCTTGCAGGCTACAGTCCATGAAGTCACAAAAGTCAGACAGGACTGAAGCAACTTAGCATGTATGCACCTTACATTAGATTAGCCAACATTCATTGAGTGCCTGCTCTGCCAGACACTGTGCTGGGTGCTGAGTATACAACAATGAGTAGATCATAGTTCTTGCTGCCAGGAACTCACTAGATGGTAAATATATTAATAGCTGAGACTGCACTTGGTTTGTTGGGAACCTGTACTTTTGTCTCCATGTTCTTTCATGAATCTTTTTATTGTGTTAAAAATGCATAACATAAAATTTACCATCTTAACCATTTTTAAGTGTACAGTTCAATAATGTTACATATATTCAAATTGTTATGTAACAGACCTCCAGAATTTTTTCATTTTGCAAAACTGAGTCTGTACCCATTAAACAATTCTCCTTTCTTCCCTTGTCCCAGCNTTTTTTTTTCTTTTTTTAATGTTTCTTTTAAAAAATAAATTATTTATTTTAATTGGAGGCTAATTACTTTACAATATTGTACTGGTTTTTGCCATACATTGACATGAATCAGCCATGGGTGTACACATGTTCCCCATCCTGAACCCCCTCCCACCTCCCTCCCCATCCCATCCCTCAGGGTCATCCCAGTACACTGGCCCTGAGCACCCTGTCTCATGCACCGAACCTGGACTGGCGATCTGTTTCACATATGATAATATACATATTTCAATGTTATTCTCTCAAATCATCCCACCTTCGCCTTCTCCCACAAAGTCCAAAAGTCTGTTCTTTACATCTGTGTCTCTTTTGCTGTCTCGTACATAGGTCATTGTTACCATCTTTCTAAATTCCATATACATGTGTTAATATACTATATTGGTGTTTTTCTCTCTGACTTACTTCACTCTGTATAACAGGCTCCAGTTTCATCCACCTCATTAGATTCCCACCTCCCTCCCCATCCCATCCCTCAGGGTCATCCCAGTACACTGGCCCTGAGCACCCTGTCTCATGCACCGAACCTGGACTGGCGATCTGTTTCACATATGATAATATACATATTTCAATGTTATTCTCTCAAATCATCCCACCTTCGCCTTCTCCCACAAAGTCCAAAAGTCTGTTCTTTACATCTGTGTCTCTTTTGCTGTCTCGTACATAGGTCATTGTTACCATCTTTCTAAATTCCATATACATGTGTTAATATACTATATTGGTGTTTTTCTCTCTGACTTACTTCACTCTGTATAACAGGCTCCAGTTTCATCCACCTCATTAGAACTGATTCAAGTGCACTCTTTTTAATAGCTGAGTAATATTCTATTGTGTACATGTACCACAGCTTTCTTATCCATTCGTCTGCAGATGAACATCTAGGTTGCTTCCATGTCCTAGCTATTGTAAACAGTGCTGTGATGAACACTGGGGTACACGTCAGTTCATGTACTGTTGAAGCCTGGCTTGGAGAATTTTGAGCATTACTTTGCTAGTGTGTGAGATGAGTGTAATTGTGTGGTACTTTGAGCAATCTTTGGCATTGCCTTGCTTTGGGATTGGAATAAAAACTGACCTTTTCCAGTCCTGTGGCCACTGCTGAGTTTTCCAAATTTGCTGGCATATTGGATGCAGCACTTTCACAGCATCATCTTTTAGGACTTGAAATAGCTCAGCTGGAATTCCATCACCTCCACTAGCTTTGTTTGTAGTGATGCTTCGTAAGGCCGACTTGACTTTGGACTCCAGGATGTCTGGCTCTAGGTGAGTGATCACACCATTGTGGTTATCTGGGTCATGAAGATCATTTTTGTACAGTTCTGTGTATTCTTGCCACCTCTTCTTAATATCTTCTGCTTCTGTTAGGTCCATACAATTTCTGTCCTTTATTGTGTCCATCTTTACATGAAATGTTCCCTTGGTATCTCTAATTTTCTTGAAGAGATCTCTAGTCTTTCCCAGTCTATTGTTTTCCTCTATTTCTTTGCACTGATCACTTAGAAAGGTTTTCTTTTCTCTCCTTGCTATTTGTTGGAACTCTGCCTTCAGATGGGTATATCTTTCCTTTTCTCCTTTGCCTTTTGCTTCTCTTCTTTCCTCAGCTATTTGTAAGGCCTCCTCAGACAACCTATTGTGAATAGTACTCCTATGAACATGGATGTGCAAATGTCTCTTTGAGACCCTATTTCAAAAATTTTTGGATATATACCTAGAAGTGGGATTGCTGGATCATATGGTGAGTGATTGTATTTTAAATTTCTGAGGATTTTTACTGTTTTACATGATGGTTATTCTATTTTACAATCCCCCCCCATAGTACACAAGAGTTTCAATTTCTCTACATTGTTGCCAACACTTGTTATTTCCTTCCTTCCTTCCTTTTTTCTTCTTTCCTCCCTCTTTCCCTCCCTCCTTTTCTCTCTCTCTCTCTCTCTTTCCTTCTTATACTAGCTCTCCTAATGGATGTGGGGTGCTATCTTATTGTACTTTTGATTTGCATTTCTCTGATGATTAGTGATGTTAAGCATCTTTTCAAGTGCCTTCGGCCACTTCTTGGCTCCATGGTTTTGGTCTACTTCTTTGTTATTTCTTAATCATTTAGTAACAATATCTATCACTTATTGAGAATTTATTAATTTTAGATTCTTTGCTAAACCTTGCCTTGTTTAATCCTCACAACAACCTTGTCTATATTTACTCTGTCTCTGTAGATGAAGACATTTTTTCTCAGTGACTGTGGTTAATATGTGGTGGAGCTGAGATTTGAATCCAAGTTAAATGAGCCCAAAAGCTATACTCAGTCGATATATTGTATGTGTTCTCGTTTTATTTTCACATATATGACTACAACTCCTGCATTTAAAACTCTAGTCTGGTTATATACACTACTGCCAGCCAAACATCTCTATATGGATGTCTGATAAACAACTGAAACTGACATACTCAAAACTCAGCTCAGCCTCCCCTCACTAAAACAGAACTAAAAAAGGCCTTATCATTCTTCCTATATTTCCTGCCTCAGTGATTGGTACCGGTTCTACTGAAGCGAGACCCCAGACAATGCTCCTAGATGCCTCCCTTCCCTCCACGACCTTGACATTCAACCCATCCTTAAGCCCTAGTGTGTTTACCTCCTAAATGTTTCCCATATTTTCCCTCTCCTTGCCACTTCTTCTACCACTCATCACTTCTTGACCACACTGTTATCACAACCTCTGCATATCTCCCACCTTTCACCTCTCTAACCCATCTTTCGTTCTGCCACCAAAATTATCTTTCTAAATTGCTGACTGATCATGTCTCTCCCTTACTTAGAACCCCTAATGATCCTAAGGAAGAAAGAATGAAAACAAAGCATAAAACATTTCTGTGCCTTGGTCCCTGTCTACTTCTACAAGACCCTACTGCTATACTACCTCTCAAACCTGACCTTACAGAAATATAGAACAGCACACACCCAGCCGATTTGTGACTCTGTGCCTCTGCCTTCCGTGACTGTGCCCTGTCTTTGTCTGGCTAACTCTTGGGCCTCAACTGGAATGACCTGTATAATTGGACTCCCACTCCACGCGTTTTTTAATCCTCTAGGGGCTAAGGCTATGCTGCTTCACATGGTGGTCTTAGGTTCCCCAGCAGTAGAAAGGGCAAACCCCAAAGTACAACTAGTTTCAAGATTTTGCTTTCATCATCTCGGCCAAAGCATGTCACACAGTCAAGCCCATGGTCAATATAGCAGAGGATTAACCATTGTTGGTGATTAATATGACAATATAACACTGTCCTCTCTCTGGTACCTGTGATTTGTGTTCCTCCTACGTGCAAAATACACTGACCTCTCCTAAGACCTCAGATATTTCCCTGGTGGCTCAGATGGTAAAGCGTCTGTCTACAATGCGGGAGACCTGGGTTCGAGCCCTGGGTTGGGATGATCCCCTGGAGAAGGAAATGGCAATCCACTCCAGTACTGTTGTCTGGAAAATCCCATGGACATAGGAGCCTGGTATGCTACAGTCTATGGGGTCGCAAAGAGTCGGACACGACTGAGTGACTTCAATTCATAGCCTCAGCTCAATGTCCAGAATTTTGTCATCTACAGTCACACCCAGAAAGTGTTCTCGTAAAACACTTTGCATTCATTATCTACTGCCACATAACAAGTTACCCCTATACTTAGTGGCTTAAAACAATGCAAAATAATTTATTACCTTCTTGGCTTCTCTTTCAGACAGGGCATCAGAGGGTATAGTTTGTCTCTGTTCCATGATGTCTGGGGCTTCAGTTGGAAGACCCTTTCAGTGAAGGCTAGCATCATCTTAAGGCTCTGTTTACTCACATTTGTGGCTTGTAGCTGTTGGCTAGGAGCCTGTCTGTGGTTGTCAGCTAGAACAGCCACACTAATCTCTTCATATTGACTGGGCTTCCTCACAACACAGCACTGCATTTCCAGGGCAAGGAAAGAGAGAGAGCGAGAGCATGTGAGAAAGGGTGCCAGGAAAAGCTGTTACCTTTCGTGACCCACCTTAGAAGTCATACGGCGTCACTTTCACCACATTTTGTTTGGCTGAGGGAGTTACAAAAGTCCACCCAAGCTCAAAGGCAAGGAACATGGATGTCACCATCTTGAAGAGAGCTGTCACTGTCACATTGTGAGACCAGCATATAGGATAATCTATATATTAATGTGCCCATATTTGGAAAAATGCACTCTGCCACACAAGTTATCTGTACTGCCCTCCAACCACAATGGTGATATGGGGACAAGATAACTACAATAAACACTCCCACTTGAAAAGAGAGGTACAAAGGAGTCATTGACCCATAGCAACCATAGAACCATCTGGATATGTGCTGCCAGGTCCCCTTTCCTTGGAGCAGAAAATCCTTGAGTCAATCCTCATTCTATTCCCTGGGAGTGGCTTCCTAGTTTACCGTTATTCATAGTTCTTATTTTCATCCTCTGGGCTCTTGACATGGCCCCATGGGTCATACTTTTATTTTTTTAAAAATGGCCTATGTTTGCAGCTTAGTGGCTTTCTCAGCCTGCTCCCTCACTACTCACAGAAAGTTGGGGGCCCAGTTGGAATTTGCAAATGGAGCAATCTCAACCCCTCTTAGATCTATTTGAAGGGGTTTTGCTAGTTCAGTTCTCTTAAAAATGTGGATTCAGCATTTGAGTCAGTTCTCGTGAGGTGGTGAACCTAGAGCCTGTTATACAGAGTGAAGAAAGTCAGAAGGGGGAAAACAAGTATTGTATATTAACACATATGTAAGGAATCTAGGAAAATGGTACTGATGAACCTATTTGCAGGGCAGGAATAAAGATGTAGACAGAGAGAACAGACTTGTGGGCACAGTGGAGGAAGAAGAGGGTGGGATGAATGGAGACAGTGGCAAGGAAACATATATATTGAAAGTGAAAGTGAAGTTGCTCAGTCATGTCTGATTCTTTGGGACCCCATGTACCCCATGGGCCAACTCTTTGGGACCTCTGCCAGGCTCCTCTGTCCATGGATTTCTCCAGGCCAGAGTACTGGAGTGGGTAGCGGTTCCCTTCTCCAGGGGATCTTCCCAACTCAGGGACTGAACCCAGGGCTCCTGTTTTGCAGCCAGATCCATTACCAGGGAAGCCAGGTATCTGAGCTGCCAGGGAAACCCTAATGTATACATTACCGTGTAAGCACACACACACGTACTTTTTAAAATTATTATATTGTAATATACTTTTACAGAACTTATAGTGACTTTTAAAATTTATTTTTAATTGGATAATTGCTTTGCAATGTTGTGTTAGTTTCTGCCATACAACAGCATGAATCAGCCATGAGTATACATGTGTTCCCTCCCTCTTACCATCCCCCCCCCATCCCACCCCTGTAGGTTGTCATAGAGCACCGGGGCTGAGCTCCCTGTGTTATATAGCAACTTCAGTTGGGGATGCAGTAAGAGGGAGGGAACATATAGAACATTTATAGATTCAAAGGAATAAAGTATGGGGTTCATATGAATCTGAGTCTGTAGAATGGAAGTTATACCCACAACATTTTTTGAGATGGGCTTCTTTCTACTTTGGGTAGCATGTTAAGGGCTGTGGGACAATGCCTTTTTTCTTTTTAAATTGAAGTGTAGTTGATTTACAGTGTTTCATTAGTTTCAGGTGTACAGTGTAATGATTCAATATGTTTACAGATTATACTCCATTTAAACTTATTATGGAATACTGACTATATCCCCTGTGCTGTACAATATATTCTTGTAGATTATTTTATGCATAATACTTTATACCTCTTAATCCCCTACCTCTGTATTGCCCCTCTTCTCTTCCCTCTCCCTACTGGTAACCACTAGTTTGTTATCTATATCTGTAAGTCTGTTTCTGTTTTGTTGTATTAGTAATTTGTTTTATTTTTTCGATTCTGCATATAAGTGATAACATATGGATTTATCTTTCCGTATTTGACTTAAGATTCAGTAAGAATAATACCCTCTGGGTCCATTCATGCAGTTGCAAATGGAAAAATCTCATTCTATTTTTATGACTAATATTCCATTGCATCTTATCTGTTCATCTATTGAATGGGCACTTAGATTGCTTCCATGTAAGTGCTGCTATGAGCATTGAGGTGCATGTATCTTACTGAATTAGTATTTTTTAAATTTATTTTTGGCTCTGCTGGGTTGCTGCTCAAGCTTTTCTCTAGCTGTAGGGGAGCTTGGGGTTCCTCTCTAGTTGTGATGTGCGGGCTTCTCATTGTGGTGGCTTTTCTTGTTGCGGAGCATAGGCTCTAGGGTGTGTGGGCTACAGCAGTTGTGTTATGAGGCTCAGTAGTTGTGGCTCCCAGGCTCTAGAGCACAGGCTCAATAGCCGTGAAGCAGGGGCTTAGTTGCCCCGCAGCATGTGGGATCTTCCTGGATCAGGGATTGAACCCTTGTCTCCTGATTGGCAATCAGATTCTTTATCACTGAGCCACCAGGGAAGCCCTGAAACTGTTTTTATTTCATTGGATATGTATCCATGAGTGGAATTGCTGGATCACATGGTATTTCTATATTCAGGTTTTTTAAGAACCTCCATACTGTTTTCCATGGTAAGTACACCAATTTGCAATCCTACCAACAGTGTACTAGGGTTCCCTTTTCTCCACATCCTTGTTAACATTGGTCATCTGTAGTCGTTTTTGATGATAACTATTGTGACAGGTGTGAGGTGATATCTCACTGTGCTTTTGACTTGCATTCTCTGATGATTAGCTGTGTGAGCATCTTTTCACTTGCCTGTTGGCCATCTGAATGTCTTCTTTGGAAAAAGTGTATTCAGTTTTGCCCATTTTTAAAATGGACTTTTTTTAATGTTGATTTGATGTGGATTTTGATTTTAATGTTGATGTATGAGCTGTTTTTATATTTTGGACATTAACCCCTTAACAGTCATATCATTTGTAAGTATTTTCTCCCATTCAGTATATTATCTTTCCATTTTGTTGATAGTTTCCTTTACTGCATAAAGCTTTTAAGTTTAATTAGGTCCCAATTGTTTATTTTTGCTTTTGTTTCTTTTCTCTTAGGAGACAGATCCAAAAACACACAGGTATGATTTCTGTCAGGGTCCTGCCTATATACAATGCCTTTTTTTCTATTTGAAAAGGTTTCTTAAGCACCAACTTATATCTTTCTGGGGTCTTCACAAAGGATCTTATGTTATACTCTTAATCTTTGCTGGCTTGGAAAACTAGAAATGTGAAAGTTTTATTTTCTGACCCAGAAAATCCTGGCTCTTCTCTATTTCCTCTAAAATTCCATTTGCAAATGCTGCTCGGCTCACCTCTCTCTTTGTGTACATTATCACATGCAGCTCAATGTTAAATGGCACTATCAGCATTCTGCTTGACTGGACATTCTCCTTAGGTAGATACACAAGTTCACTAGGTACATATTTTCCATCTTCCATTTACTGCAGATGACAGTTTTGCCAATTGTTTTTTACCTATATGACATGAGATGTCATTTTCCAACCTTCTATTACAGTTTCCTCACTACTCTTAGAGATTCTACTTTATTCATCCATTTCCCAACTTTTACTAACATTTTCCTAGCCTCTCCCCACAACTCAGTCCCAAAGTTAATACACCTGTTTTAGCTTTTTCCTTTCTTCTTCGCAAAAGCACATTATTTTTAAGTACCAATTTCAGTGGTCTAAGATGGCTCTACTCATGTATCTGGGGCCTTGGCTCTGAAGGTTGAAATAGCTGGACTATCTTGGCCCTTCTCTCCACATGCCCTCTTATCCTCTCTCAGGATTCAGTCAGGGGAGTGGCAGGGCCACTATATGTATTATGAAATAACATTGGACCTTACACAACTTTCAAAGAGTTGGAGAGAAAGAAGATCTGAGAAACTGTCACCAAGCATCTATGCTGAAGTGCTGGCAAGAGTGGACAAATAGGAGGTTACAGGGCCATCTGAGAAGCTAAGCATGTTTAGTCAGTGCAGTGAAACAGTGAAGGTGGAATTACTGGAGACAGGAAAGCTGAGGCCTCATTATTACTCTTTTTGTGGCTTCACAGCTAAAAATATGTTGGGGGTCCTGGTTAACAAACAAAAACCTGATGGAACCTAAAAATAAATCAAGATGGAATCCTAAAATCATGTGCAGGTAACCCACAGAAAGGCAAAAAAAAAAAAAAAAGAGAGAGAAATAAATGAAGTAACAAGAAACAGAGCCTTAAAATACATGAAGCAGAAACTGATAGACAGGAGAAAGCAATAGATAGATTATTCCCTGGTGGCTCAGTGGTAAAGAATATGCTTTCCAATGCAAGAGATGCAGGTTCAATCCCTGGGTCAGGAAGATCCCCTGGAGAAGGAAATGACAACACACTCCAGTATTTTTGCCTGGGCAATCCCATGGACAGAGGAGCCTGGCAGGTTACAGTCCATGGAGTCACAAAGGAGTCAGACACGACTGAGTGACTAACAACGTGGAAACAGTTCAACACTCCTGTCTCAGTAACTGATGATCAAATAGACAGAAAATCAGTAAAGGATATAGGAGACCTGAACTGAACTGTCAACAAGCATATCTCAAGTGACATTTATACCACACTTCACCCAACAACCCCCAAACACACATTCTTTTCAAGTGCCAAGACAGACAGAACATATTCTGGGCCATAAGACAAGTCTTAAGTTCAAAAGCATTTAAGTGATGAAAGTATAGTCTTTGATAATGTTTTTGGTTAAATTGTATTCTCCCAAGACAAATATTGTAGTCATACCTTAGAATGTGACAGAATTTGGAAATAGGATCACTGCAGATGTAATTAGTTAAGATGAGGTCATCCTGGAGTCCGGTGCCCTTGATCAAATATGACTGGTGTCCCTCTAAGGAGACACATGAAGGTAGAATGCCGTGTGACAACAGAGGCTGCTGAGACTGAAGTGCTGCAGCAGCAACCAAGGAATGTCAANAATAGGATCACTGCAGATGTAATTAGTTAAGATGAGGTCATCCTGGAGTCCGGTGCCCTTGATCAAATATGACTGGTGTCCCTCTAAGGAGACACATGAAGGTAGAATGCCGTGTGACAACAGAGGCTGCTGAGACTGAAGTGCTGCAGCAGCAACCAAGGAATGTCAAGGATGACCGGCAATCACCAGGAGCTAGGAAGAAGAAAGAAAGCGTTTTCCCCTATAAGTTTTACAAGGAGCATCGCCCTGCTGGCACCTTGATTTCAGGCTTCAAGCCTCCAAAACTGTGATGTGATAAACTTCTGTTGTTTTAAACCAACCAGTTTTTGGTACATTGTTATGGCAGCCTTAGGGACCTAATATAGACCATAATAGAAATAAGCTAGGAATCAATAACAGAGATGAAGATTTCCACTTCTGGAAAGGTGGAACAGGTATACTTTTCCCTATTCTTCCCACTAAGTGTAGTTAAAAACCATGTGCATTGCATTAAAAAAAAAAATACAGGAAGACTCTAAATGATCTTCTCTGAAATAGAAGAGAAAGACCTGCTGGAGACGTTAAAACCTGAGATGAATTTCCTGGGTTTCTCTTCATATGTCCCAGACTGAAGAATGGAGAAACTAACAACCCAGAAAAGCCAATGAGTGCAAACAAAGAGTCTCAAGAAAATCCTGCTCTCTTCAGCCAAAGACCAGGAAGGGGACAGCCTAGTGAGACAGAAAACTTTTAGACAACTGTGTAACATGCTAACACTGCAGACAAAAGCTCTGGTTCCATCCCTACCCACAGCAGATAAGGCTGAGTAGAACACCTTGCAACCCCGCCTTGACAGACTGTAATATGGTGTCCCAGCTGTTGCTGCTGGGGTAATGTCAGAGAAGCTGACTCGGGAGCTGGGACTTTTAGACTCACTGGGCAGTAACAATCTCCTTTCACACTACCTCTTAACCTCTCTGCCTCCACACAGAAAGTGTAGACTTCCACCACCACTTAGCAGCAACAAGGTACCTTTACCATTTTCTGCTAGAGTGGTGGCAAGGTAGCCTAGTGGACATTAAAACACCCACCTCCACCCAACCCTGATATGAATGAGGCAGCACCCCCTCCCCCATTCCCTTGCTAGAGCAGTGTCAGGGGAGGCCTCCTAAAGCAAAATTTATAAACAAGATCCAGGCCTTATAATACTTAAAATATCCAGGTTTAAACAGCAAGTTTCTTATCATCCTGAGAACCAGGAAAATCACAACTTGAATATGACTCCAACAGTCAGATGAATCAGATGTCAGAATTATCTGACAAGGATTTTAAAGCATTCATTAAAAATTGCTTCAATAAGCAATTACATACTTTCCTGAAACAAAAAACAGAAAAATCTCAGCAAAGAAATAGAAGCTTAAAAAAGGACTAAGTGGAAATTATAGTACTGACTGAAAAATATGATAACAAGAAATTTAAGAAACCCCACTCATTGGATGGGCTCAATAGCAGAATGAAAAAGACAAAAGATAAACTCAGTGAGTTTAAAGAGAGATCAATAGAATTCACCCAATCTGAACCATAGAGAGAAAAGAAATTAGAAGAAGACTTAGAACTTCAGAAAGGAAAGAAGAACATCAAAATGGGTAAAAATAGGGATAAGAATAATGGACTATCTTATTTTTTTTGTGTGTTTCTTAAATAATATTTTATGGTTAAAGCAAAAATTATAACACCATCTGATGTGATGTTTGTATATGTAAAGGAAATATTTAAGACAATTATATTTTAAAACTGGGCAGTGTAAAGGGATATAAATGGAAGGAAGTTTCCTATGTGTCACTCAAAGTAGACTTTGGTAAGTTACCTATGTATATTGCAGTTCCTAGAACAATCATTAAAAAAGTTATTCAGAATGACTTTAAAAACATGATACATAAATCAAGATGGATTCCTGAAATTTTTCAAGTAACCCACAAGAAGGCAAGAAAAGACAGAGTAACGAGAAACAGAGGAAACGAACAGAAAACAAATAAAAATAGCAGACTTAAACCCTAACCTAGCAATGCTTACCTTAAATGTAAATAATCTAAACACAGTAATTAGGGGAAAAAAAGTCTCGTCAATAGATGGTGTTAAGAAAACAAGACAGCTGTAAAAAATGAAACTAGACCACTTTCTACATCATTACACAAAAATAAACTCAAAATGAATTAAAGATTTAAATGTAACACCTGAAACCATAAAATTCTTAGAGAAAAACACAGGCAGTATAGTATGCCCTTTGACACTGGTCTTAGCAATATTTCTTTGGAAATGTCTCATCAGGCAAGGGAAATAAAAGCAAAAATAAACAATGGATTACATTTTAAAAAGCTTTCACATAGTGAAGCAAACCATCAACAAAATGAATAGGCATCCTCTTGAATGGGGGAAGATATTTGCAAGTGAAATATCTGATAAGAGGTTAGAACTCACAGAACTCAATATTTTATTTTATTTTATTATTTTTTTAGAGCTTCTATTTTACTTTATTTTACTTTACAGTACTCTATTGGTTTTGGCATACATTGACATGAATCTGCCACGGGTGTACACGAACTCCCAAACATGAACCCCCCTCCCACCTCCCACCACACATCATCCCTCT